>JBANSL010000012.1:6607500-7060114 GCA_037127255.1 Persicaria tinctoria | reverse complement strand
AGGTGTCAACGTCATGCGCGGAATGTAAACAATATCACCAACATTGTTCCCGGAGATGATTCGCCCCTCTATTATATGTGCACCAAGCTTGGTGGTTAACAATCTCGTCCCATTACACAACCCTGCAGCTTGGTCGAGATTACGCAGCAACATAACTGGGACACCAACCTTCAGCGCAAGTGAATGATTCGGCACACCAGAGCATCTAATACTATTCAAGAAGTCAGTCGAATAAACGACGTCACCTCCCTCACTGGTAATTTCGGTTCTGCATATACTATCCGAACTAAGGTATATTTTCTCATCCCCGGATAGTTGAGAAAGCAAATATTTATTAACCTTATCAACAACATCGTGGGTAGGTGCAAGTATTGCTCTGTCCCGAAAGTAATCACCAGAGAAGTGGTTCTGAACAATAGAAGGATATACATACTGACAAATTGCCGCGATAGGATCTCCAATATTATCAATAAGTAGCAAGTCATCGGGAATACGTATAACTCCTTCCCCATCAACCGATTCACCAATTTCACCATCACCAACCTTCAACAACCACTGTGAAAACTCTGCCGCCTCTTGTTGATCAACATTAGTGATCCCAGAATGAAGCCTCATATTGCGTGTCAACCGTAACACTTTGCAAAAGGCCCACAAATAAGATGAATTAAGCGCAGAGTAAACAATGTCATGTCTGCTTCCCTTAGGGACCACGGGCAAGATTTGCCTAAAATCCCCACCAAAAACGACAACTTTCCCCCCAAAAGGTTGTTCCAAACTCCGAGGATTCGTGTCACGCAAAACATCTCGTAAAGTCCTATCAAGCGCTTCAAAACTGAATTTATGCATCATAGGAGCTTCATCCCATATTATCAGTTTAGCTTCTGAGATCAATTCGGCAAGATTACTACCTGCTTTGATATGACATGTAGAATCCTCATGAAGATGAAAAGGTATGGCAAATCTCGAGTGTGCAGTTCTACCACCGGGTATTAAGAGAGCGGCGATTCCACTCGATGCAACAGTTAACACAATTTCTCCTTTACACCGAATAGATGATGATAATGCTCTCCATATATAAGTTTTTCCAGTCCCACCATAACCGTATAGGAAGAAAACACCACCTTGGTTGGATGACACTGCATTCAAGATCTCATCATACACACCCTTTTGCTCGCTAGTGAAGCCAGCTACCAATCGTGTATTCTCGGACTGAAGTTGAGACACGTCGTAACTAAGTTCATCTTGAATCAACTTATTCCCACTTTGATATATCAAACCCTCCTCAAGTTGAGGCATAGATGGATAGTTGGTCAGACTGCTACTATGACGGTGCAATAACTTCTCAACTTCAGCAAGAGCAAAGTTGTGCAATTGGGTGTCACTTAACACCAAATCTGCACAATCAGTAATGAGAAATAAAAGGTGACTACATAAAAAAAAAAAAAGCAAATTTATAATTTATATAATATAATCATGGGGACAAACAAACATGTTAGAATATTCAAACTTATAGTTGAAAGATGAAAAATATATTTACATCTACCATCTTAACTGTTGAGGTGATCAAGGGTTCATGCATCAGCAAGACAGGTTAGTATTTCTCCCTTTAAAGTTTTTAGATAGGTAAAGCTCCACATGAACACAACTAACGTACATAAATGAAGGCTTACCATCACAAAGGAGACGTCGTCTTTGAGTACGTAGAACATCATCGGCAAGAAAAGCCCATGTTTTTTCCCAAACATATTCTGGTCTGGCCATACAATCCGAAGTCAATAAAACAACGAAAAGACTCCTCAAATAGTGGGCTGATCCCCAAAAACTGGCCTCAGTAATCCCATCAATATACTCGCGGTCATCGTCTAATAACCCCAAAGCATAGCAGGCTTGTTTATAGGTTGGATATACAGTGCCGTTGACGGTTCGGATATCTTCAAAAGATTGTGAACCTTTCACGGTAGTCAATAAAATGCGAAGATAATATCGCTCACCGCTACCTGGAGGTGCATTATAAATTCGACCGATCGAATATCCGCGCTTCCTTGGTGTCCATTCCATTTCTTGTGCATTCCAGACAAACAGAGAAGGGAACTTAGAGTAAGTAAGATCTCTAGCATACTCAAATTTCCTATTACATTCCATCCATGACAAAAACATGGACTTGTCAATGTTACGCCTATTGACGACTGCATCGATCGGGTCATTGTCGGAAAAAACAACATGTTGTTCACCCGGTAGGTGAAAACTCAGCCTCTCAACCGCAGTACTCCGATAATGTATAGGAAAACCAAATATCCTCCAAGCAGCTTCACATGGCGATATATATCGACAATTGTAGTGCGCTAGTATCTCATCAGAATCATTGGGCGTGACAGCTGCAGATATACGATCGTTACCCTTGTTGATGTACTTGAACAAATACTTGATTGCCCTGGATTGGTTGCACCATTCAACATTAATATGTGCCTGGTACTTGAGTAGAAGTGTTGGATTATAAGGAACCACATATCTGTTGTCCAAGGATACTCCATTCTTCTCGACAGTGCGCCCATTATCCAATCGTCTATAGATCGGATATCCGTCACGATCAATAGAAGTGTGTGAGTTGAACCTTTTTGGAAAGTGTCGTATACACTTGCCATTGCTCATGCAGGGAGAGGTTAACTTGAGTGGACCGCAAGGACCATGAATCATACGATCTGTTACGACACTATATAGATCAGGCTGGGTAATTGGATCAGGAAGTTTTGCAGAAATGATCTTATCAATTCCGTCAGCATCTGGTATCTTGTCAGCACGGTTTAGGAACAACAAAATATGAGCATGTGGGAGGCCACGCTTTTGGAATTCAATAGTGTAAACAACTGAAAAGAAACGCAACCATTAAACGTGGTGAAGCTTAACTGCAATATATATATATATATATAGAAGCACAAATTTAAAGTGTTCCTTAAATTAATTTCAATAATGCATGCATATAGATATGCTGGTGGTAATTAAAATATAATTAGGCAAACACACCAGCACTATATATCATATGGCACTGATAAAATACATAGAAAGTTAAAATAAAAAGAATGGGATATGTATATGTACAAACCTGCTTGAACTTTTCCGAAGATTTTACCGACAGTAAAGTCTTTTATCATCCGGTCAAGTTTTATCTTGAAGACTCTGCACACAATATCAGGTCTATCCTCTGGTTGCAAATTACCTTTCTTGAGGAACCTTGTGATTTCAGGCCACTTGGTATTGCAAGTGAATGTTATGAATAAGTCCGGGTAACCATACGATTGGCACAACGCCATCGCGTCTTGATAGTTTTGAAACATGTACCGAGGACCACCAACAAATGTCGAAGGTAGTACTATGCGTTTACCAGCTGAAGAAGGACCGACGTTGCCCGAATTGGCTGCAGACTGTAAATTGTTGTATTGATCGGCCCGCAACTTCTTCTGATTAAGACGAATATAATTGAGTCTCTCGGACTCTATCATGCAATACACATCAACAACATATTGTTGAAACAATCGTCTAGACCACCGCAGCGTTATAGCTTCAGCAAGGCGCTCCTGAAGTCGAAACTGAAAATATTCCCTTATGCTAACTCTTCCCCTCTTACTTTGGGTCTTATCGCTGTAGGGAATGTCTATCCTGTAACCATCCTCGCCGTAAGGGAAGAGTAATGGATACTGAAGCGAGAGATACGATGCATGCAGCTCATGAATACGCTGTAGAGGCCCAGCTTTTGTTTGAAGTAAGATATCTCGATTATCGACAGTTGAGTCAATATCTCCAACTATAAGAGCAGCAACCTCTGAGCAAGTAGGCAGATTGTAAATTCTACCATCCGTTGACCGTGTACTTATGAGTCTAAGCCTTACATCCGCAAATTGGTTGTTTGCAAAGCGATCTCGAGCTACACGAAACCATTTAGCATGTGGGTTGTGTTGGTCAATCATTTGTCGAAGATCATTGACAATTGATGCATCCAATGGGATCTTAGACGGCCTAAAACAGTAAGATGGGTCATATCAAAGTGTTATGTAAGCTATAATAATCATAACAACAATGTCAAAATAGATAAATATCTACCTCTTATTGTGCAGAAAAATCTATGTAAAACGCGAAATTCAAGTACCCACCTTGTAACGCTCACCCTATTTTCATCCTCATGCTCTGTATCATAGATATATAGTTGTGAAAACTTTGGAGGTTCGCCTGCTGAAGGAGTGAGACTACCTATCCTGTGATGATTTTGGCCATGCAGTCGATAAACGTACGGTCCTCTACTTGTGGTGACCCTTGAAAGATGTCCTCCCATTGATGTGAAAGAAAACATCATGTTGTAGGATCTGATATTGTAGAGAAAGTTTCTGCTTCGTGGGTCATTATTTGATAGCAGGTTTTTCAGAAGTGGGGGTGCATCTTGCAGCAGAGGGAGTTGAACCTTTCCTTGGCCACAACAGAAGGAAAATTTTGGCTTCTTTGGCTTTCGGGTTTTTTCTATCCGTTCACCATACCACATCAACGCACCACAATACTCACACTCCCACTCAGCATCACCATCATCGTAATATCCTACGACAAAAAACAAAGAAGGGTCAACACTAATATATATAAATCGTCATATAACAAATTAAGGAAGGTCATGTGTTAAATTAAAAAAAAATGAAATTTAATACGTACCAGCGGTAACAACTGGTGCTATATCATCGTCAGAACCATCAGAATTGGCGGCATTGCCTAATAGACATGAATTCGATAGATCGAGTAAACGTAAAAAAATAGCTAGATAGGAATAGGACGTTAAGAAAGTATATCATTTGTATGTTGATAATAATGTTAAATTAAGACATTTCAATCACCATGGAGTGTAATGTGTGGTGGATGCATATGCGATATGGTTGTACCAGCACTTTGACTTGAGGGAGTCGATGGTGGTACTTGTGGGGCTAAAAAATATACCAAGTGTGTTAAAACATAAAAATGGAGGAACTGAACAAAAAAAATTAAGCATTGTGATCAATGGTCAGAATTAATTAGAAAATAAAAAAAAAAGGCATAAGGTGCACTTCATTTCGGACGAATGAAGCCGAATAATGTTCTAATATACCATTTGAAATGTCGGACAATGGGGAACGAATAGTTACACCCGACAAAGAATGTCGTTGTCTCTTTTCCCTCAATGCAGCTGCTCTCATCTGTCTCTTAACACTCGATGGTACATCAACGGCTATTAAAAAATATAACAAACATTTGGATGATATTAACTGAAAAAACCCAGATATTCTCGATCTATAAGAAATGACTACGAAACGTGCAAAATCTATTAATAACCATTTGAGCTGGGAGACTTTGCAACACGATAATCAGGAGTGTTTTCACCATAGGGAAAACCTGCACATATATAAATTAATAACCTCAATAAAACTAAATAACCACATTTCATATATATATATTAGGACGTGCAGATGTATATAAAATTATAAATAAGGGGTATACATCAACACTAACCATTGGAAATATCAGAAAATGGCATGCGATTATAACTGATTTGACCATATTGTCCACCTACATAGAGTTACAATTAGTTGTGTAAATAATTCGAGGCGGATCAAGATATACAAAAATATTGCAGCTTGAGACCTGAAGATGAAGATGAAGCTGAATCGCGAGTAGTCGTAATATTACGGGATCTGAAAATGGGTTGTTGGGGTTGTCGTTCTTCCATCTTCATGTACGGAGAGAAGGAAAAAAATGGTCACAACATACATAAAAGAAGATAAAAAATTTACACTCACTTGTAAAATAAGATGGGTGATGTAGATATAGTATGAGAGAAAATGTCAGTTATCCATAAGAGGAGAAGAAGAGAACCTAGCTTAGTCACTCTAAAGTGTCATAAAACTAAAAAAAACATAAAAAAATGTTATGAAGTTGAGAATTTATAAGCAACGGGACGAACAAATGAAAACAATATCACATATAATAAGAAAGAATAAAATGGATGGATCGGAATTGACAAACAAAATATAGAAAGAGTGGAATCACATATCAAATAAACACATTGAAGGCTTGGTATTAATGGAACTCTAATATTCATGAAAGAGGGTGAAAAATACGTAGAAGATATGAATGAAAAATATAGGGAAAGTGTACAAATCAAGATGATCTATATTGAATGACCTATTAAATTGGGATAAACATGATATGATTAATAAATGAATATTTAAATGAATGCAATCTGGTGAGATAATGAATCCATTCAATTTGAGTATATCCTCAATTAACTTATTTGGAAAGAGATTATATATGAAAGTTAAAGGATTCCGTACAATGAGAATGGATTTAAAATTAACTGATATTTACTATTTTGTTTTTTGGTGTAAAATTAATATTTACTTTGATAAAATTAAATGATAGTGAGATATATTATTCAGTAGAGGATTCTCATACGAACGAAGGACGACGATTAATAAGGTTTACAATTGTTCAAGCATAAATGAAGTATATTTTGATCGATTAGATTATAGTTATGACCAACCAAATTTTCAAGTTAATTTGTTTATAAACAGGCATATTTATTCAATGACCAAAGGTTCAAAATAATAATAGTAAAAACTCGATAATAATATATAATATAATATAAAATTGTTTGGGAATAAAACATGCAATGTTATAAAAGCAAACAAATCACAAAAATAACCCTAAATAATATATTAAAACATCGTTTGACTGGAAAATGAAGATAGAGTTTTAAATGTATGCAATCACGATGTGGAGTTCAGACTGGGTCGAGACTTGATCTTATTTATTCTTCTTTCTTGCAGTTGACATCTCCCCGTCTTCTTTATTAATCTCTTCAACCGCACGCTTCAACGGTGTAGCCGTATCACTTGAAGAAACTATAGAACCAGCATTTGGAGCCGTAGCCGAGGAAGCTTGATCAACCTATATATAGGTACAATGCATGAATTAGTATACATATAAACGTGAATCAATATTCACAATATTGTTGTATATAGTTGGTTAATTAAAAAGAAATTATATATACAATTATTTAATTATAACAATATAGCAACCTGTGATTGGGTACTATGATCTTCAAAAGACGAAATCAAATCAACATCATCAGTGATTTTTGCAACTGCATAAGAGGTGGTGCCGGTGACGCTGTTGAGACGACGATCTATGGACTTCTGTGAAATGTCAAGGAGGAAAAGATATCTTTTATTAATGATTTCATTGAGCTCTGGGGGAACATCCTTGATATCTTCCTCCTATAAAAAAAAACAACAAATCAAAACACCGATGATCGTAATATAGTTGAATTTCCTTAATGAACTTGAAAAATTGAAATAAAAATACATATATCATATCTTGAATAACTAAATTAATATAAATACAAAAATAGAGATTGATATATAGGTGGACACAATAGATGCGTTAATGAACTATAAGAACCTTAAAATAAAAAGATCTCATACATACCTTAGATAATGCACCAATAATAGCAGATGCTGACTTTTTAATTAGTTGCACAACTTCGCTTTCGAATAAAGTGAATGTAGTTGATCCAGATCCATCGATGACGATGACTTGAACCAAATACCTACACATGGTACAAATACAGTAATTAAGAAACGGGGTAAACGAATAAGAGTACAACGCGTAAATAAAGAATATTGTAAGATATAATTTAATGAAGAAGATCGAGATCGTGTACTGTGGAAAAAATAGAGATTATTAATTATCTCGAGCTAACTATTAGAGTACATTTATCTATATGATAGATTTGTACGTACCTTGGAAAAGATTTGGATACTTCTTTATCACATTGTTCACACCAATACTTGTCACCGTAAGGTAGGACTTTTTTCTTACACTCTTTGCATGAATCATAACACCACCCATGAGTTTTATCAATGTGATCAATGGTAGCCAAAACAACACACTTCATAACCTGAATTAACAATTAGCAGTCAATAATTAAGTAATAATTGTTAATTAACCAAATCATTTACGTATAGAATGAATATTACCATCGTCGTCTCACAAACTTGTTCAATGGTTTTTCGAGCATAAACATGCAAGAATGTATCCAATACCGAATATGACGGTTCTGATGCAATTCGAATGAAATTTTCACTTTCAGTGGCACCATCAGGGGTAATAGATCTATTGGGAAAGAAACAATAAATATCAAACTCGTATGAAAAATCGAAAAATGAGTATAAATAATGTGACGTCGACTAACATATACGGTAAATGATACCTAGACTTAAAGTCCGCAATCTCTGGTATAGCATCATCATCAATAAAAATTCTTGTACCATCATAAGCATTCGACAAATAGATTTCAGACTTGTGTTTCTTGATCTTCGCAAATTGAATTATAACAACCGTCTTATCCTTTGGTGCAGATTTGGTATACTCACCAAAGAAATCAGCATAGTCATCCCACAACGTACAATCCATAATAGTGCCACTATAGGTATAGGTTAAATAAATAAAATGGTATTAAAAAATTTAAAAATCGAGGGGAGATAATTAAAATCGAGGGGAGATAAGGTGCACCTCATATCTTGGAGTTTTATTTTTATTCGTCTACCCCGGACGGTATTTTGATTGGATGGGATGATTCTATCACCGACCCCAAACAAAAATCCAATAACATCTGAGTAAAAAATTATTCATAAGTCATTTAAGCTTGTGAGATATGTATATATGAAATAACAATTTGGAAAAAATAAACTTTTACCAACTAAAACAGTATCATCTAATCCCTTTTTGTGGATGGCAGTGAAATCCTCAAACTTGAAACCATGTAAGGGCACAGATATCGTCTCGCAATCCTGCAGTGTGGTGTTTTTATAGAAATAAATTCTATACTTATGAGTGCTATACTTATAAGAAACATTGTATAGCGCAAGACCGAATTGGGACAAATAGAAGGCACTCCCTTCGCATAAGTCCTTAAAATTATCCAAAATATTCCCTCTCACAGTAGCATGGATTTTGTCACCCTACATAACAAAAAAAAATTCGAATTAACTTTTAATGCGTTTAGCAACTTTAACCGTTGTTTCAAGTGGATGGATTCTTACCAATTCATCCATAAGGATCAACTCATACGATGAAATCTCCGTCGGTCGTTCCTTTTGAAAGACCATCCAAAATCGGATAATTCGAACCTTGAGCTTGTAGAAAGACCGACTTGTTTGAATATCCTTGATAAACTTTGCATCGGTTGCCATCCTATATATGAAAAATGAAATTTAATGATCACGACGAAAATAATAAACAAAACTAAAGAATTAACTTAACATCAATTAACTAAAAGAGGAGATGGAAAGTTAATGGAACAGTCGTCTTACAGATTGGACTTACAGATTGGAGAAGTCAAGCTTAAGATATTGCTCACGGTGCCGGGCTAGAAAACGAACAGAGTATAAATAATTATTATAGAAACGAACTGTGTATATATAGTATATATAATGAGATATTTAATCCAAAAAAAAATGGAAACAAAATCAATTGTACGACATAAAATCAACGGGGGAATGAATGCAATATAAGGGAAAGTACGAACAGTGTATATATAGTATATATAATGATATATTTGAGGGAAAAAAAATGGAAACAAAATAAATTGTCCGACGTAAAATCAACGGGGGAATGAATGCAACAGAAAGTGTACAAATCATGATGATCAATCTTCCATTAATTTATTTGGAAATAGAGTATATATATATTAAAAGATTCCGTACATGATCAATCTTCCATTAATTTATTTGGAAAGAGAGTATATATATTAGAAGATTTCGTACAATTAAATGAAAAATTATGGAAACACAATCATTACCACACAAAAATTAATAACGGAATGATTTTGAATTAAAATATTGACCAATAGAAAAAGGCGATTTGAATAAAAAATTCAACTTTAATCGTGGTTGCGCCACGTCAGCAAAATGCTAGCAGAATTAGTAATATTAATAGATTTAAAGGGAGCCAAAAGGGAATTAGGAAACCACTTCCTGGAAAAGGCTTTGAATTATCTTCATTGGCGGCCAAAATTGAGAGCATTTTAAACATGAGTGAATTAGGATTCCTGGAAAGGAGAAGCGGGAGCAAACATTAATATTATTGTCAAAAAAGATTTGAGCCAAAAGGATTGCATGAACCACAAAGCATGCAAATTTGAGCCGAAACATATTAAAACAAGAACCATTCTACATTCTAATGCAGCAACTAGACCAAGATACTTCCAATTCCCAAACACCAATTCAAGACTCCAATAGTATCAGATGATTTGAGATATTATCATCACGCAATTAAGCACGAATCTAGTTTTTTTTTTCTAAAAAGAAAAAACCAACTGAAAAATAGTGGGTGGGTATTTTGTGTGGTTTAATTATTTCCATCATTCGAATGAAAATCGTATCAGAATGTCCAACCGGTAACCAGATCACTTTCTATGCCTTTTCTCCAGCTTCTTGTCCACAACATCACTTGGAACTTGGAAGATTCAGCTCCACTTTAGACTTTTCCAGGGAAATTCGTTGCAGAAGAATCAGATCCTACCATTCTGCAAATATGTTTCAAATGTAAATATTGCAAGTATTAAATCATGAACAGTACGTTGAGGAATCCGATACTGCAATACATTTTCAGTTATGCTCACCCTCTATCCACGACAACCATTGATCGAAGTTCACAGTTGGCAAAGCTGTAGAAACAGGAAAATACATGATCAGCGATTGAATATAATTGTTGGAGAAAAAAAGAGATGACCTGTCAAACAGCAAACGTAGGTCTTGGTAATACTAAGCTAGTAGGCAACTCACTGTGTACATATTTCTTTCTTCACAGAGGGATGACAATCATTTCCAAATGCACTGAGAGCTTGATATAAGAATCCGCTGTGGCTGACTATAGCTATCTCCTTCTCCTCCCTTGTCCATAACCTGAAAAATACACAAGAGTACATATAGATAAAAGTATAGACACGAAAATGACAGTATGGATCTCAAATATTAGGAAAGTGATTGCTATCTATATACATGGATTTCTCTCTGCTTATAGAGAGCATGACAGGCATTACCATTCCATGAACTTAATCCCTCTGGCAGTAATTTCTTGATCTGTCTCTCTAACATCCTCCTTCCACAAGATATCATCATCATTTTCTATCTGGTAATGATGTCAAGCATTTGTTAGATTATGCAGAGACATGTTTAAAAGGAATATAGGCAGAAGAAATGACAAATGATGCACTCAGGCACAGGTAAAATGAAGGGTAACAATTGGATGAATGAACGTGAATGATTCTGTAAATCATTCAAATTGAGTTGAGAGCAGTACTTGCCAGTGAAAAATCAATTGCAGGAAAAACGGGCTTATTCTCCCTAATGCTCCTCCTCTTATCACATGGATGAACTCCCTGCAGGAAGCCCCATATGTCAATGCATAGAACCAAATATTGATCCGGAATAAAATTCATCTGTTGTTACACCTCAGTATCACAAAGTTCAGAGACAAAAAAAAAAGAGCAGTATTTCACAAACAATCTATATTTATGATCTCCTTTATCGAAGTCATGAATCACCCTAATTGAGATTATGACAGAGCAGTCTTTTATCGGGAGTCAGGGAACATACCAGATGCTCTCGGCATTGCTCTACAGCTAAAAAAGGTGGGCAGTTCAGACTAGATATGGCAGGTCGGCCGCTGTTCCAAGCGTTCTCCACCATGAGAGGTGCTGCATCTATCCCATTCACATAACCATCACCTCCAAATACTCCAACTGCGGTTTGCATGGTCCTGTATAGTAGAAGAAATAGATTATGCATTAACACATGATTCAAAGTTATTTGAACAATTAGAAATTCCATTATCTGCTTCGTAAATTTGGCAACAGTTTGAAACCAAACAATACCTTGTTAAAGGCGAAGTAATAACTAATTCAATCTTCTTCAAAAGACCAGAGGCATGGACATGTTTCCGTAAGTTATCAACCTGTCAAAAGCAATAGAATCTGCAGATTACGTATTACATATAAAGAAACGATGAGGAGAAACAGTAGCATAAAATCATTTATTAATCAACTACCTGTTCCCACCCAAGTGCTGTTAAGGTAGCATCAAGGTAATCATAAGACTTGTATGAACCATAATCTTTTTCTCCTGCAACATTGTGAAACCCTTGCGCATGTCGAACCTGTGAAATTGTAAATACCAAACAAAAATGAGTAAAGATAAATTAAACAGAAGGCTGCAAACTATATAATCTGGATAAGTAAACCAGAGCATACCAAATGAATAGTTTTACATCGGTTTGCAGGATAGAGACCAAGGCTTGTTTTGGAATCCATTTCTGCAGATTAAGTAAAATAAATTCAGGGAATCAAGAGATTGAATCAGTAACATTGAAACGCCTGGAGCTTTTAAACATGAAAAATTAAAGAATTATATTAAGGCACTCAAGGAAGGGATGTCGTACAATTTAAATATGCAGTGATCTCATCAATGAAAAATGAAAACGATGAAAACTTGTCCTAAACCATTAAACAATCGGCAGACTGATTACAAACCTTCCCTGGGCGAATTAATTAAATACCGTAACAGAGAGCAACTAAATTGTCCCACTGTTTACTTACCACGTATAGCGCATTGATTTGGATGTGTAAGCCAATAAAAAAACCTAGTCATCTTACTCCATTTTCACACAAATGTCATCTCACAAGCAAGCCTCGCGAATTAGATAGCTTCCTTTTTCAATGAAATCGCAAGATTTTCGTCGCAAAACTTCTTTCCTAAGTTCAATTTTTAACTCAAGACATTGGCTAATTCAACCACCAGTTCACCAGCCTTTAACTAAACCTAATACCTAAGAATCGGGATCCAGAAACTACATCAGGAAGAACAAAACAACGAAATATCAAATCCGACGGATCGAAGGAATCAATGAAAGAAGAAACAACAAAAGAAAAACCAGTGACATAATCAGAACTTGAGAAATCGCATTCCAACGTACAGAAATTGAAACGCTGAAAGAGCAGAAAGCGAGGAGAAGTGATTAAGGAGAAAGCGAATCTTACCGGAAGCGGAAGCGAAGCAGACGGAGGAGAAAGAAACGGAGGGAGGAGAGATCCGGGGTAGCGGGAGCGCGAACGAATGGGGATAAAGAGGGAATATACCTGTGCCTGTGGTGCGGTGACCTTTATTAGGAAAGAAGGGAGGATTTAAAAAGGGGTATACGGTGGTCATCGACGTCTCGTCGTGCTCCCGTCCGTGCCTATAAACTGGAAAATTAAATAAAATAGAATATACTCCGTAGTCCGTACCGCAGTATGAGATCTGCTGTTGGCCGGGGCCGGGACCGGGGTTGCCAATGGGAAATGGGAATCAGAAAGAAACCGTACACGGCTCGTCAGTCGCCACTTGGCAGTCGTCGATCTCGGTCCCCGCCACTGCATTAGACATCACTATCAGACACTAGTGTGGGCCTATGGCCCATTAACATCATAGATTTGCCCAGTTGGACAACATATCCTTTGTTAAATGGGCCTTCGGACTGATATCAAGCCCACTTACATTTGACGTGTTATGTAAGTTAATTTTGCTTGAAAAATGGGGGATGCTAACTTTCGCTAGTTGTAATTATGAAATGTGAATTGGACAAAAAAATAAAAGAGAGGAAGGAAAAGAAAGGGCAGTAATGAATAAAAGAAAGAAAAGAAAAAAGAAGAAGACAAATTTTGTTTAGCTATATATATAAACAAAGAAGGTTCATGCATGTGATACGGTGGTGGCCGGCGGTAAATTAATGGAATTAGAAGAAAATGGTATCCAATTATACTGTGCATAAATATAAACAATTCTCAGAGCCTGTGGATCAAATTCAAGGTTGGCATTGCATATGTAGTTACTGTTGCATGTTTGAAATTTCAGTATTAAAAATTTTAATTTATTGGGAGTGTTAAATTATGAATCCATGACGTGGGTCAGTTGTCTTCCCAATTATGAATCCCTAACCGAAAAGGTAATTAAATCGAAATGCTTTATACTGTATAGTTAATTAATCATATTATATGATAGCAATTCACAATGATGCATGGTATGTAAAAGGTCATTTGCTTCCCCATTAATATTCTGTTAGTTCAATATTTAACTCGATCCTTTGTACAGTATTAATGCTTTTGTTATAGGTATAGTATTTATTTATCTTATCCATTCGTCTTGTAATATAGATCTAGACCGTTTTAGTTTTTTTACATGTTTGATAAAAATTTAATATATAATGAATGATATATATTAGAGTGGTTCATCGTTCAGTTTGAATCTAATTTTTTAATGGAGCCGAACCAATCAAATCGAACCTAGCAAAAAGTTTCGGTTAGGTTTTCGAATCATGATTAGAATGTTATTTAAATGTTGATATGCCTAACCTTGATGTGTTTTATAATTCTTATAGTACGTAGGTTGTATACTTTGCTTTGTGATTGTTGATATATTTTGAATATCATTCCTAGGTTATAGACGTACATATTAAGGTGTGAAAGTTTAAGACCTTTTTTTTTATAAGGTGAAAGTTTAAGACCTTGGGTTCTTGGGGGATGTTTTGTTGGGTTTTTTTTTTCCTTTTTATTAATTATTGTAACTGAACTTTGTCAAAAATGGTCTAGAACCGAATCGAACCCAACCTATTAGTTTAATTAATTAGGTTTAAATTAGGACCCATTTTGAACCAACCCTAAATGATAATCAGTAAGATATTACATGATATGATGATATGGCATGGTATGATCGATTTGTTTTAATTTGAAGTAAATGTAAACAGCGGATTGATCCATCTGAACTGTGCTGCAGTGGTTATATATGTTATAATTTAGCCTCACACCTCAAGCTTCATTTCTTCCAAACGTACGTACTGATGAAATGACTCCTCCCTAGCCTGTGTAAGTTTTCACATACTTTGAGATGTACACGCCAAAACATAGTACCACGAAATCTCCCACCTCACCCTCAACACAACAGTGATCTCAATTCTCAAACTGTTCATGCATCTATCTATCTATCTGATTATAATTTACTCTAGTATATCCAACGGTTTTGATCGAGTTGGGCGTCGTTTGATTATTTAAGGGGGTTGGCGCCTTTCGGTTCCTGCAAATTACTAATGCACTTGACGCGTACAGTTCCAACCACAAAATGACAATTAGTTGCAACAATTTTGGATTGCCGACTTTTACGGAACACAAAGTCAAACACACATGACTCTTCCTGAATTTTCTGCTTATTATTGGAGTTTTAAATTTGGAAGAGATAAAAAGAAAAAAGGTACAAGGGGGAATGGAGAGATTGCCCATTTGCCCTGATCCTACCATCCATAGGGTAGATATGGGCCTTTGGATGGCCGGGGTTTATACTTATGGGTGCCAATGGCTGAATGGCATTGACATCACCGGTTAGAATATTGATTCAAAATTAGTTTGAGGTTAATTAGAAATTAATCTCTTTGTGAAATTGAACGTGTGTTTGTCATGGAGGTTAGGTTAATTAGAATTGTTAGTGGGCTAATTAGTGGGCTTGTAACTGATCGGTAGGAGTAGTTTTTTTTAGGTTTTAATTGTAGCCTATAAATGTCAATTAGGGTTCATCAAATCAATTGAATTGAGGAGGACTCACGTTCTGACTCCTCTCTTCCAAGTTGGAGTAAAGGATAGAATTTTGTGGGCAAATCTCAATTGAATTACTGCTTAAATAAAATCAATTACAAATCCTCTTAAATAGGATAAGAAATAACAAAGCAATCCTAAAAATATGGCCACTTCTACCAATATCCACACCACTAACAATTAATAAATTAACTAACTAAATAAATTCAAATCCTAATTTCTCTAACCTAGACTAACCCACATTTGCCCACTAATTGAACCACAATAACATTAATTAAAAACTCCTAAAACTAAATTAATTTTGAAGCATATTTCAACACCATCCCTTGCTTCAAAATCTCCTGCAATTTCATGTCTTCAATTAGAGCACTTCTCTCTTAAACTTCATCTTGACTTGAACATAATAGATGCACTTTCTCATCTAAAAGAGCTTTTCTTCCACAACTTCTTGTGCCATGTGTGACTGCTCTTCTTCAACTTGAAATATGCCTTTTCTTTGGATATGACCAAATCGCTTGCACTTGAAGCATTGAGGTTTACCTTTGTGCCAACAACTCTCTTCCTTGTGGCTAAATTTCCTGCAATGGTTGCATTGAATCGAACCCCCCTGCTCATTGGAGTCGTCTCGACACTTGCCATATCCCTTGTTGAATTTTCTTCCTTCGCTTGGAAGACCTTCTCTTCTAATTTACTCTCATCAAATCTATTGATCCGATCCTCATGAGCCAACAATGAGCCCATTAATCCCTCATAGGACAAATCAGACAAATCCCTAGATTCTTCAATAGCAGCAACAACATGGTCGTACTTTTTAATCAGGGATCTCTACACTTTTGCAACAATAGTTTCATCAGTGATCCTCTCACCATAGGACCTCATCTGATTTACAACCCCAGACACTCTAGACAAAATAATTTTGAATAGACTCTTTCTCTTTCATCGCTAGCGTTTCAAATTCACAACGAAAAGTTTGCAATTTCACAGCAATTACCTTCTTGTCGCCAAAATACTCTTGCTTGAGTATCTCCCATGCTTCATGAGACGTGCTAGCCGATGATATTCTGGGAAATATATCGTCATCCATTGCATATTGGATGAGAAACAACGCCTTTGCGTCCTTCTTGCGATTTTCTCTCAATCCCTGATCGGGATTAACCGGTGATGGATTCGGTTCTTCATATCCTTGCTCCACCATGTCCCAAAGCTCTCGAGACTTGAAAAAGGTCTTCATCTAGCTTCAAACTCCATAAATGGTACTTTTCCCCTTTGAAGATTGGAAGTAGAGCATTGGATGCAAGGTTCATGCCATTGCTACCCGACATCGCTCTTCAAATTTTGTGTTTATCTCTAAAAACACTCTCTCTTTTTTCTTCTGCTTGCAGTTAGCAAACGTCTTTCCCCTTGTTTTTTCTCTCTCTTTCTCTGTGGTGGAAAGTAGAAGAAACGATGAAACAGTACACCCACAAAGCCTGGCTCAGATACCAAATGTTGGAATAAAGGATAGAATTTTGTGGGCAAATCTCAATTGAATTACTGCTTAAATAAAACCAATTACAAATCCTCTTAAATAGGATAAGAAATAACAAAGCAATCCTAAAAATATGGCCACTTCTACCAATATCCACACCACTAACAATTAATAAATTAACTAACTAAATAAATTCAAATCCTAATTTCTCTAACCTAGACTAACCCACATTTGCCCACTAATTGAACCACAATAACATTAATTAAAAACTCCTAAAACTAAATTAATTTTGAAGCATATTTCAACATCACCCACGCCTTGAATTTGGTAAATAAAGAATGGTCATCCGGGGTTCGAATTGGGGACATATGAGTACTGCCTACAAGTCTTTCTTAATGAATAATAACTTGTTTTTGTTGAATATGAGGTTACCTTAGCAGTAGCAGTAGCTAGCACCTACCAACGGTGCTACTGCTAGCCCAACTTACATTACACTTCACGCACAATTTTTTTTTTGATTAGAAAATAATTCGAGGCCAGACAAACCTGGACCTCGAAGGCCGACAAGTCGGCAGACGAAAACCGTCAAAAAGAGACAAATATAACGAGGGTGCAAGAAACAAGCACAAGAGCTCTACAAGGAGAAACAAAGCCCCACTAAACCGGACGAGATATGGACGTAGACGAACAAACGAAGTCAAGCGCTACCAACAGCAACACCGCAGGTCAGCGGTACATCAAGAAATACCTGTGGGCAGTGAAGACGAACCTCCAAGGAAGCAACATTCCGGGAAAAGGAGACGCCTCAATACACACTGCCATGACCCCAGCCTGACCCGACTCCGAACAGCCAAAACCCCATCAATCGAAGAAGAAGAGCCAATCCCCCCCCAAACCGCAGAGCAACATCGCCTGAATCGATAACGCACCAAAAACCCAAACGGGGATAAACTAACCCAAACCGGGAATTATAAATATATATATATATAAACATATATGTAAAGGTATATAGTTTTATGAAGATATACCCGTAATTATTTATTATTTTAATTGAATGGGTTGGCTTTGGGCCCAAGAAATAGTCTTGGGCCCAAAGGGAAGCAAAGTGGGTCTGGAATACAAACGAGGGCCACTTGGGGGCCAAGGAAGCAAAAAGGAAAGTCTAATCCGGAAGATGGCAACAAGCGGTCGCCGGTCAAGGCCAAAACGAAACGCCATCCATGGCCAAACCGAGAAGGCTGCCAGAAGCCCACGACCGGAGATGAACCAAGAGAGTGTAAAGCGGCAGTGGGACGGAGGCGCGACCCCGGAGAGAGAGAGAGAGAGAGAGAGAGCGCCAGCCAAGACCACTGTCGAAAAGATGCAAACCCCGACACCGACAAAAGCGCAGAAGCGGCACCACCTCTGAGCACCCGTCGAGAAGGGACCACGCGAGACAGACCAACAGGCCGAAGGGGCAAGGGGTTTGAAATAGGGAGCAAACGACGGAATCAAAGAGGGGGAAGCCTCCGGAAAGCCGTCGTCGCCGATGAACGGAATGCTTGAAGGCGGCGAACCAGGACCCAAACGAGATTACGAAGGGGACGAAACACACCACCGAGGAAGATGATTGCAGGACTACCAAGGTAGAAGATGATGAATAATTCACGGGACCAAGGTGGCCGGATGGATGTTGACAGAGCGGCGTGAGGTTTTTGGAACCGCTCTCAAAAGAGAGCGTTTTTCTCCCGCTAGCCTGGCCCCTTCTTCACGCACAATATAATTAAATAAATACCATATATTAAACTCAATTATATATATTGTTAATCATTAATCAACACACGTACGTACGTACACTAGCACAGTAACTCCTTCCTACATATTTGTGACATTTTCATCTTATATTTACATGTGAAAATAATAACCACAACGAAATTGGTTACTGTATTTGTATGTACATGAATAATAAACTAATAAACCAATCATTTATGGGTAAGATTAGTTTGGGTTAGATAAGTAAATGCATATGTACATATAACGATGCAAAGGAAAGGAAACCCGGCCAGTAGGATCAAATTTAAAATGAACGGTGTTTATTAGATCACACTCATCATTTTTGTCAGAGGTTAAATCACTTGCCAATAGCATCATGACAAATGTAGATCCTAAGTTCTCTATTATGAAGCTGAATGGTGTTAAAGCAATTTGGAAGATCCTATAGCAACACGTTCTGTGCACATGTTGGCTTCTCTAAAGATGCGGCACTCCACCTCCTCGAACTGTCGCAATAAGAAGAGAATATATGCAATTAGGAGCTCAGTCTCTCAAGGGCAAGACCACGAACTTTTGAGGACGCCAATGATGGTTAGGTTATCTCCCTTGATTTGCAGCCGTAGCAGACCAAGCTCCTTTGCTTTTAGAAGACCCATCTTGAGTCCCAACGCTTTCAATAAAAGCGCAGTCTTCTGGTCAAATTGTGCCCCTCCAATAGCTATCTGTTCTCTTTGATGGTCACGAATGATATACTCTGCCGAGGAATTTCCATCGACTATGTTGCATGCTATCATCGAAATTTATTTTATGTGTTCCTAACGGTGGCTTGTTCCGCCTCAAGATTCTTCTCTTTCTCGTCATAATCAGACCTTTATTGTTTAACTGAAGATTGTCGTCCATGGTCTTAGTTTTCTCCCAATTTTTCAGCATTTGCCTTGTAAAATTATTCATAATTTGAATCAATGTCGTGTGGTGTCTTTTTGTTTCGCATCACCAAATTATGGCAAGTGTTATTTTTGGACTTTGTTTTAGTTGTCCAAATATTTTTGTATAATTCTTGTTACATATTCATCATTAAATCAAGCTAGCTCTCATTATACAAATAAATTTGTGAAGCTACCAAATAATAAGGATTATGTATACGTAGATGGTGTTTTACATTAAAGCGATCGAGTACCTATATACAATATATACTCTTTACGTCTAAATATGTTGTTTGACTTTTTAACAATTATTCGAATAAATTGTTTAAACAATTCAGTAGATAATTGTATTAAGTATAAAATTATTTTTATAAATTAGTAAAATCATTGACATTTTATATAGTTTTTATCGTTTTTAAACATTGTGTTCAAACTAAAACGAGTACAAATATTTAGAAATGGAGGTAGTAATGGTTAGGGCTGGCACGGTACGGTACCATGATAAATTTTCGATTACCACGTACCGTACCGATACCACTCGGTATGGGGTTTTCTGTACCACGTACCAACCAATTATTTTCGGTTACCGAAACTATTGGTACCGAAACTATCGGTTACCGAATGTCGGTACCATGGTAACCGAAGACACTATTTTCATGCCTAAATTTACGTTTTATACAATGTGGTACTATCGGCACCGACGGTACCGATGATACCGATATTTTTTTTTTAAATAAATATATAGTCGGTACCACGGTACCGACAGTACCGAATGTAGTCTATAATCCTACACAATATTTATTTATTTTTTTTAAAAAAATAAATATATATTCGGTACCGACGGTACCATGGTATTTGGGTTGCTCATACTGACAGGGGCGGATCTAGGACCGCCATTCCGGGGATACTTGAAGGTAAATTTTTCATCATTCCGAGAATGTATAAAGGTAAACAAAAATTTCTTTTGTAATTTTTTTTCCGAGTTGGGAATGCTTGACCAAAAAAATTAAGAAATTAACACTAAAAAACATTTTTTTTTTTTTTGGATGCTCAATACATAAGCATCCGCCACTGCATATTGTGTACCGTATCGACTAGCCTTAGTACCGAGATTTAAGTTACCGACTTCTTGATACCAATATCCGATTGGTACGGTTGGTAAACGATGACTGAAGAGAAAGCATCTCGGGCAGTGACATCAAAACTGGAGAAAAGGACAGTGACAGTGTTGCTGCTCTCAGTACATTGCTAACCAACAAGGCAACAAACCCACGCACCTGATTCTCTACAGTGCTTTTCTCATGCAATACAATGGGCTGTTTTTTTTGGCTTCAGATACCGCTTTTGTTGCTGTTTAGGAAAACTGCTCCGGTGGCGGTGGGGCTTTTTTTCTTTTTTCTTTTTTCTTTTTTTTTTTTTGACAGGAAAGAATTTTGTTACCCACCAAACAGGCAAAGGATCAGCAACATTTACAGTTTCAAAACAGAGCAATGGTCACCAGTATGGCAGTATATAGGCTCTTATATGAGCTGAACAGCTCGAGTTCGGCTCGGGATCGACTCGAGCTCGTTCACTTATCTAAACAAGCCAAGCTTAAACATGATTTTATGCTCGGTTGAAAGCTCGGCTCGTTCGATTTAGACTCGAATAGTTCGAAATGTATGATATTTCTAAAATTTTATTTAAGTTAATATGTTATTACCAAGTAAAACCACTCAAGGCTCGAAAAACAGCTCAGCTCGAGCTCGTTCATTTATGAAAACAAGCCGAGCTTGAACAAAAAAGAAAGCTCGTTTAAAAATTAGGTTCGGCTCGACTCAAACTCGTTTAACAAACGAATCAATAGCTTGAACATGTCAAACTCGGCTCGTATAACACCCCTACCAGTATAAATATATAGAAGGTTGTGGCTTTGTTAGAGCAACCCCAACACTTTTGATAGATGATATACAAATAATTAATTTTATGAAAGTTTCAATGCAAATTCTAAAAGACACACCAATTCTAAAAAGCGGAGGTAGTTCGATCAACAGGTTAATTCTCGGCACAACCTAATACAATCCTGTCCTAAATTAGTTTAACTAAACTAGCTTATCAAAAAATTAAATAATTACCTTTAGCACTATTTTATTCAGCTATCCGGATTCCTTTCTTTGGGACAGGTGATCCCGGTGGAAAATTTAGCTATCCAATCACCAAATTTATTGCTTGTTTATTCAGAAATTATTTATAGAGGTGATCGATACATTATTTTAATTTTGTGATATACGTAGCATCATCCGTTCATGGTTTAGTAAGCTAGATCATTATGATTTTCATAACGTATTCATTTTAATTTTTTAATTTATTGTTTTTTTGTGGATTTATACATGGCAATGGCAGTACTTTAATTTTGATCAAGTGAGGGTGAGGGGGAAAAATATTCACTCTAATGGGTATTCTAATGGGTACCAGTTAATGGGTATGTATCTCCCCCTTCCAATCGAATACTCATAAATCATTCATATATAATAATAATAATAATAATAATAATAATAATAATAATAATAATATAGGTCACAAATAATAAATAATAGCATAGATCATGTACGTACTAATAATTCATTCCTAAATTTACAAGCAACTCTTTCTATATACTACTTCTGTTAATTAAAACTTGTCGTTTACTATTCATGTACGTTTTTTTATAATGATAAAAACTATATAAAATATTAACATTTTTTTATATTTATTTTTATGAATTCATACTTAATTGTAATAAATATGAAATTATTTTAAAAAATTATTTAAAAAATTTATATTTTATATAGTTTTCAACACTTAAAAAAACGTGTGTGAATAGTAAAACCTTACGTTTTAATTAACGGAGGGAGTGAGTATATAGTTTCGTTTCTCCTGTAGGCACAGGCTATGAGGCTATATATATACTACCGAAGATTCAAAGTTTCTTCTTGAAACCCAGAATTTCCTCCTTCAATTAAGTAGCCAATTGTATTTGTAGTTTGTACCCAGAGAGAGAGAAGAAAATAATAATAATAAATGGAGATAAATGGAGATGGGTTGTTGGAGGAGTTACTATCAATGGGAATGGGGATGGGAATGGGAAGAGGAACATGGGAAGGCAACCCAGAGGGTGAGGGTGAGGCAGGTGAAATAAATGGGTTGTTTTCAGCAAGCTCAAGCTGCTGTTGGTCATTCCATGGGAACAGCAGCCCCATTTCAATTTTAGCTGTAGTTGATCCTCCCCTGCTTCCAATCTTACCAAACTCCGACTGTTTTACTACATCCTCCATTAAACCCGACTTAGACGACTTAGATTGCTCATTCACCGATTTGATGTACAACACCCCCTTATTTGGGAACCAAATTAATAATTCGGTTGAAAAGGTGGGGTTTCCCCAAGCTCAAGCCCAGGAAGCCCAGCCGGGTGCAATATGCAAATTAGAGGGGGAATTGCCATTGCCATTGCCATTGCCGGGGGGTGGGTACTGCGTGGAGGTGGAGAACAGGGAGAGGAAGAGCAAGGTGAAGAGGGTGGAGGGTCAACCCTCTAAGAGTAAGAACCTCATGGCTGAGAGGAGGAGAAGGAAAAGGCTGAATGACCGCCTCTCCATGCTCAGATCCGTTGTTCCTAAGATTACCAAGGTTAGATTTATATACTCTACGGAGTAAGGAGTATATATTTCTCAATTATCAATTATTTATATTTAAATTATTGTGTGCAGATGGACAGAACCTCAATACTAGGGGACACCATAGATTACATGAAGGAGCTGCTTGAGAGGATCAACACTCTCCAGGTCCAGGAGGAGGAAATGGAATTTAATGAAATCAGCATCTTCAGGCAAAGTGATACCCAGTCCCTCACCAAGAACAAGAATTCACCTTCACCCAAGGTGTGTGTTAATTTCCAAGTAATGACTAATTAATACTCACTGTAAGTGTATACTCTCGATCGGATCGATCGGACTGATGGAGTTTGTAATCGAAATGGATGATGGGATGTGTGCAGTTTGAAGTAGAGAGGCCAAACAACGGTGAAACTCGGGTAGAGATGAGGTGCTCGGGTAAACAGGGACTCCTGCTGTCAACAGTGACAACCTTGGAAGCACTAGGACTAGAGATTCAACAGTGTATAATCAGCTGTTTCAATGATTTCTCTCTACATGCTGCCTGCAGCTCCCAGGTAATCCCTCCTTATAATCACTCCCAATGCAAATTAAGGTACTCTCGATCGAGTTGAGTATGATTTCAAAAAACTCAATATATATATATATATATATATATATATATATATATATATATATATATATAGAGAGAGAGAGAGAGAGAGAGAGAGAGGTTATAGTGAAACAGAAATTACGGTGCAACGGTGAAACGAATGAATATTGTATTATGTTCATATGAATATTGTATTATATGAATATGAACATATGAATATGTTCTGTGAATATGAATATGATGTAAATATGGGTATATACATATGATATTATTTATATTCATATAACATAAAATGAATAACACTATATTCATATTGATACACCATAATATTCACATATGCATATCCACGTAACTCAATATTCATATTAATATTACGCGATATTCATTCGTTACACCGTTGCACCGTATTTTCCGTTTCACTAGAACTCTTGCCTATATAGATATATTGTCGTCTAATTGTTACTTAGTTTCCATTCCCCATCCATCAAACGGTTTCTGCAGGAGGTGGAGCAAACATCAGTAGTTAACTCTGAAGACATAAAGCAAGCATTGTTTAGGAATGCTGGCTATGGGGGAAGCTGCTTGTAGTACGTTGTAGCTAGATCGATCGAGATTAGGAGGGGATGGGATGGGGGACTAAATAAAACTGACGCCCGCACAGCACAATTCCAGCCAGCGGAATTGAATTATTTCTGTTTGGCTTTTGGAAATGGAAGGTTAGTTAGTGAGTATGATTTTTTAGACTTGAGAAATTGTATTTTTTAATTCCTTAAAGGAAAAGGAAATCAGACTCTGTACTGCACCAGCGACTTTTTTATTATTATATTTTAAATCTTTAGGCAAAGTCGCTGTTTTTGCTAATTCCCTAATAAGTTTCAGAATTTGGCTAGTTTGATAATAACTTTCCGAAATTTGGCTATTTCGAAAAAAAATTCAGATATTTGCCCCACCTTTGGAGTTGAGAGTACTCCGTCTCCGGTCTCCATTAATGTGGTTTCAGGGCCAACCTTCATCTTCTTCCGATTCCTTTCAGGGCCAAGGCCTGCTTCCGCCTTGTATGATTGAGATTCCATATATATGAGAATGATTTAGTACCTAATATTTAGACCTCTCAATTCCTTCCTTGTTGGAGGCTGGAGTTGATCTATGTTACTGTACCCAACAACTAGCTGATATGTTGACCTGTATATCCCAAGCTAGCTTAGCTGGAGATTGAATTTCCACACAATAATTAATGAATCAACACAATTAATTAAGCTCAGTTACTGTTTGGGATTTGAGAGCATCATGATCATTCAGAAAAGATTCAAGGTTCCATTCCAGTCATCAAACAGCTAATACAATAATACTTGATAAATTTCAAAAAAGATCATGATTAATGTAAGATTAGACCTTAATTAAATATATACATAACTCAGGGTTAGGGGGATCCATATATATGATGAGATAAATGTACATATTCCCTTGTACAGTAGAGTAGGTGTCCACTGACCCATGCCACTGATTGAGCATTGAGCTAGTAAAACACACACTGCATTTATGAATATGATTAGATGATTATAGGGTGATGCTTGCAAGTTAAAGAGGGTTTGGAATATGCGCCGAATTCGAGCTACTAGCTAGCTTGCACACACATCAGGGATACAAATTGAATTGAGAGATCCATGATGTTTACTCACATAATATATGGATGTCCAAAGAGATACAAGGGAAATGCAGAGGTGTCTTTCATGAAGATTGATCTGCTCAATGTCACATACAACCTAATCCATGGACCATATATGGATATGCATGGATGTCAATCTACCTAATTAAGTTGTCAAGTCTGTCCCTGTCCAAATAAAGATTAGCTTGCACACATCAAAATTAAAGGAACTGAAAACTAAGTAGTGCACAACCACATTGAAGGGGGAATTATCCAAAGTAGAAAGGGAGATATAAACACTAACACGTACAGACGTACTAGTATATAATATATATGGTTTTATCCATCTGTTACAGATTCCTAATTCTTTGTCATCTTCAACTTTTATAGGTATAATATATATGGCGTGTTAGTACTTGTTTTATGTAGCTAAGCTAATCACATATACATGTAACAAAAAAAAAAATTTAACAAACAACATAGATGATTTAGGTCGACGATAGTAAGTAGTAGTAACCAAACAGATCAGGGGGCACAATATAAGGATTTTGAACAATTGATCGATCGATGGGATCAAACATCCTCGACAGATAATTTCGACTCACAATTACTTAATTATGAAAATCTCAGCAGCAATGCAATGGGAAAACGAGCCAATCGAAGAGAAAAACACACACACACAGCCACACAGGAAAAAGGGCCCATTGGGCCATGAGCCCTATCAGCCAGGAAAAAGGGCTCTTTCAGTTATCAGTCGTTCCTGCTGTTTAGTTTTTAGCCATCTTTTTTTCTGGTCAAAGGTTTAAGTCATCTTTGTCCACGTATTTCAACTATGGGCTCTGTCTGTGGTAATGCAATGTACGTGTCCACGTATTTCAGCTAAGGGCTTATACTATAGCCATTCAACCTTAACCGCTCCCAATCGTGTGGTTGGGGGTTCGTATGGGACATGGTTAATAAATTGACTAAAATTATAAATATGGTAAAATTTATAAACTGTTGGTAAAAGTAGTTAAAAATTTAAACAACAAGATAATCTCCGTATGAGGTGAAAAACAATTTATTTGTAAAAAGTGGAGTTTACTTGGTTATTATTAGGGGTATTAAGGTAATTTCAAATCAAATAAGATAAAAGGAAATGGGTAAAACAGTACTTTTGGAAAATAAACTCCAAAATAACCTTCCCTTTCTAGCTTTTTTTTTAAACACAATTTTAACTTGTTTTAGCTCATTTTTGGTGTCCAAACAACCAATAACCTTGTTTAAAAAATAAACAGCACTAGCTACTTATATTTTTAGTAGTTAATAAACATTACCATACACACCCTGGGTCTTCTTGTGAAATTTCGAGAAATTCCGATAAATAAGGTCTCTTTTGATTAAATATAAGACTTTCATTTCCATAGAAAATAGACTTCTCATAAATTTTACTTTCAGAAAAATATGAAAATATGTTTGCTCCAAACTAAAGTCTCATAAACTCAATTACTAAATTTTGTTTGGTTCAGCATGAAAATCTCATAGCAATTTGTTTAAAATTACTTTTATAACATTTATTTACTAACACACTTTTTTTTGTTACTCTATCCGTCTCAAAATTTAAGTCACTTTAGCATTGTGCACATATTTTAATAAAACACTCACCCATCAATCAACATCATCATTTCACTAAATTTATTTCCATAAATTTTATTGTTTTTAAATACCCACTATATTTTTTAACCAATCGAAATCTGTAAAAAAAATCAACAACACACAAATCAATACAACAAGATAATCTAAACAGGGTAAAATTATAAACAACAAGATAATCCCCTTCTATTTTATCTTATTTGGGACGGAGTTAATAAACTGACTAAAATTATAAACAGGGTAAAATTTATAAATTGTTGGTAAAAATAGTTAAAAATTTAAACAACAAGATAATCTTCGCATGGGACGAAAAACAGTTTATTTGTAAAAAGTGAAGTTTATTTGGTTTTTATTAGGGGTATTGTGGTACTTTCAAACCAAGATAAAATAGAAGGGGTAAAACAATACTTGGGTAAAATAAAGACTCAAATAAGCACCCTTTTCTAGCTTTTTTTTAACGCAATTTTTAATACGTTTTTGTTTATTTTGGCCATCTAAACAATCAAAAAAAATGTTTAAAAAATAAACACCTACAAAATAAACTGTTTAAAAAAATAAATGTTCAACATGAATGAATGCATACCTTCAGTTAGCTTTCATCAAGGCCGGTTTCGAAAGGGTTATTTGACAATTAATTTGGCATCTGAGTACGTGTCAGTCGTATGTTGGCTTTTTCTTTGTCAAATACTCGGTATTTTTTTGGTTCATCCCACATAATATTATACTCCATACACTGTACGTAGTCTTGAATTTGGTTAGTTTTTGTATAGCTATAATAATTATCCCTCCATATATATATACTAGGAATTGTGGCCGTGCACGGCGCTATCTTATAAATCATACAACAAATCTGATATATAACATGTTGTACCAAACCTTTTAGAGAACAAAATAAGTGGCTATCCGAATCAGTTCAGGTAGATACACGGTGCCTATATTGCCACTCCTTCGTCATCAATAACCTGAAGTGTTTCGAGTCCAACACTCCATACTCCATAGTGAGACTGAATGACCTGTATGGTTGTATCACCTCCCATCTTGCATCATTAGCCTGACGAGGCTTATATACGACATTGATGAACCTTCTTGTGTTGCTGTCATTGCTTAGACCACTTTCCAGGAAGAAATCTTCACCATTCCCTGAGTACTTATCAACACTATTAAAACCCAGCCCTTACCCTAAACCTCCAAATTGGCAAGACTGTTGGTTGAAAACCCGTCCTCAATATGGATTGTTGATGAATAGCAGGAATCCTGGAGTCTGATTATCTGCCGTTGTTGCTGCTAAAAATCTTGGAGGCAGCACGAAGGAGATGCCGAGGTACCTTGCCCATCACTCTTTTGATCATTGGATGTATCATCTTCCGGAGCTTCTCTAGACTCCTCCTGCTGATATCCAGCAATCTTGTCCTCAAGACAAGGATAGCAATCCTATATCAAGCAGCATAAATTAGCAAATTAAACAAGCGGTGAAAGAACTGCATATTCTTGAGCCAATACTTACATTACAAGTGTTGATCTTCTGGCCTGTTTCGCTAAGGAGAGCATTTGTGACAGTATTGTTCAATGTACATGGCCCTGGTAAGTCTATCATAACATTACAAATGATTATGAGCTGAATGCACAAGTTATTAGATAACAGCAGATGAGCTTAATAAATCCCTGGTAAAAAGCAAAAATCGAATGCCACAAAATACTTGTCCAAGCCAAAAGGGTCTGATAGTAGTGCTTCACCAGGCAAAAATCGAATGCCACAAAATACTTGTCCAAGCCAAAAGGGTCTGATAGTAGTGCTTCACCAGGTGAAACAAAGAACATTTGCATCCTTATTGAAGTGATATCCCCTTCTGAAGATCTCCTTCTGAATGAGAGCCTGATAACCCCTGATTTCGTTGTCTGGGTCCGTTATTAGTTAAATCGTTCTTCTAATTGAAACTCAGTGAGGAAACCAAGCGGCGTAATCCAGATTTTAGGAAGCTTTTTTCAGAGTCGCCCCTCTCCTCCCTCAAACAGTTAAAGCTTTCATAGAGCGATCTAAAAGCAAATCCTTTTGGCAGACATCTCGTCAGCCTTCCCTGAATGAGAACATATAGAAGAATTATAATATTGGACCAATTCATTAACTATACCTACCCATAACCTTGAGGCTATACCTCCATCTACTCTAACAAAACTTGCATAGTAGTCTTGACACTTACACAGTTACACCCACTTTCCTCAAAACATGAAGCAACTTCATACTGGACAAGTTGGCTACTTGTAACTGCACCAATTTGATTCCCCACGGTAGGAAAATTGTCTGACCACATAAAAAACAGCAGAACGAAATAAGAGAAGTTGCTAGCAATTTGAAACTATAAAAGGACACCATGATACACACCAATCCAATACTTGAGCTTGCAACTGTAACCAGTAACCCCTATTGCATAAAGTTTACTTCCAAGTCCCAATATCAAGATGGCAAAGGATGGAAACTTCCGAACCTCAAACTATTGTTCTCATTTTTGGTAGCTGTGGATTAAAGAATTTTTTTTGTCAAATCTGGGTTGGAAATTTTGAATTGGGGTACTGCATAATATAAATTCTGATAAACCATGTATTTGTCAAGTTTTCTTTAATAGTGGGGGGGGGGGGGGGGGGGGGGATATCAGCTCTGTTATCACTACTGAACAGTTTCCTAATTTATAGATGGGCAGAATTGCAATCAGGAAAAGAACAAGAAATAGCTACTAAATCGCTGGAGATTTTATTAGAGAGAGAGATGCAGACGCCATCTGAATCCACAACCACTTTGGGAGATAAACTAATCTCAAAACTACCAAGGAAACTTCACGTCTGAATATTTCATTCACTGAAATCAGAGTGCAACTGCAGTATTCAGTAGATTGTAATATGAATACAATAGAGTGAAACTATAAACAAGCAAAGACACATAGAAAAACTACTTCCTATCCCAAAATTTATTTACCTCCATGCACGCTACTGAACTCATCATCTAACTCGGACTCCAATACACTGACTGAGTCAAACCATGCATCATCTTGGCTAGTACCTGGAGACAAGAAATATCTATATGTCATATACTCATATGTGATCCGATAACTGGTTTGCATTAATGATCTCACCACCATAACAGCAACTTGCATAAGTAACATCACAAATAGCTCAAAAATAGATAATAATTTTTGTTTAAAATAGCAGAGGAGTATCAAGGCCAACTTCATCTTACAAACACTATTCACAGACTATTAACTTCTTACAAACAATAATGAACCAAAGTGAAAAGAAAAGACTAACCTTTGGCATCGAGCTGACTATGGTTCCACTGCAACTGAGTGAGATGGAATGCCTCTTATATGAACAAATTAACAAGGATACAAGTAAGCTTCAATTAGGCCACATCGCTGCCAAATGACATAATTAAAAAAATTAAAACAAGAAAAGGAATTACGGTCCAAAAATTATAAAAGCATAAAGCAAAACTTAAAAACCCTTATATGAACAAATAACAAGGATGCAAGTAAGCTCCAATTAGGCCACATCCCATCGAGATGATATAAAAGTTTTTCCCAATATCTCTAAAGAACTCATTTGCAAATATTAAAAAAAGCAAGTACTTATGTAGTTAGATTAAATTGAATTTAGTAGGCTGGTTGATGTTGAACAAATAATGGAATGAAGTTAACTTTATAGAGGAAATAACCCATCTTATCACATTATTATTGGATTCAGATAACTGCAAAGGTCAAGCAATGTAGTTATTCAAGATGCCTAGACAAAGATAAATCATGGATTATCCCTTGGAAACAAACTAACATAGGGTAACTGATTATTTCTTCTATGAAGAAAACTGAATCGCTAATCCACAAGCAGGATTAATCTCTTTCAACTTCCCTGGAAAGGTAAAAACATATGAAGCATAAACTAATAGGATTGGTGAATGGGTGAAGAATCACTAAGTGGGGTGAAAAAAATAAGATAGAAAGAGTAGAATAACCAACAGAATAGAGCTTACCTTCGATAGATTGGTTTTTGACTAATAATCCATAAAAGTTCTCGATGCTTTGTTTGAGAAGCTTGCATTAAGTCATCTTTCTCTAGGATTCGTCGTCCTCATTTTAAAATAGATCTAGGCAAAAGGAGAAAACACTAAATTGACTGACTCAAATTTAATTTGTACATAATTGGGAATAAGAACGAAGGGGAATCTGGGATATGAACGAAATGAGAGAATAGATAGTCCGAGGTGAATAAACCAAAGAACAAGAATTATGTTAAGAGATAAATGATCCTTGCATTTAGTGTGACAGAAAAAGGGTACAACATTTTGAAAATCACATGGAGGAAAAGGAGCCAGATTTCTTCCTTCAGCCTCAAATTCATCTCTCAATCTTTCCTCCTCAGATTTCTACAGAGTAATATATTAATCAAAAAAATCAAACAGCACTCCTATGGCGATACGCAAGATAAGAAACACAGTAACTAAAAATCAATCTTTTACTTTATCTATAGTCCAAGCTTCCATTCAATCACTTGACAACAACAAAAAGGGAAAGTTAATGTGCTTATATATGTTGATAGAGATTTAGAAAATAAAAGTGTCAAATTAAGTGTAGATCTTGAATCTACAAGACTACAAGCTACATTGCAGCAGTGGTGCAAGTTAGAAACGGCAAGACCTGCAAATATCGAATGCGAAAAAGTTTCTATCTTTAATTTGCATTAAACTACTCAATTGTAAAAGTTCCCTATTTATCTATAAAGGCTTTCAGTCTCCTTTAATATTGATCAAGCAACCTCAGAAGGCAAAGTTCAATATGTAACTTTTATAATCCTAATTAGGCTCAGTGATATATTGCTAACAAGATTATAATTTCCAACATCGAATTAGCTGGCTAATAGGACTCCTTTAACAATCTGGTTAAATTGACTCGTTTCCAAAGGCAATTATAGCTCTAAAATCAGTAATTTCAAACTAAAGCCTAAATCCTAGAGCCTGGGGTATAAAACCAAATTGGAAAAAGCAATGAAAAAATAATTTGTCCCCAAATGGAGCAAACATGAGGATGATGAGGAATAATTAAAAGCTATATCCCGAAAGAAGATAACATTACAACAGAGGAAGATAGACCAATAGAACAACAAATCAATGGCCAACAACCTTAAGCGAATGAAGCACACAATAACAAGCACACCAATCAAATTCACTCAAAAATTTGGCCGCCACATGAAACCCTAACCTTATGTTTCGACAATTCAAAATCTCGGCTCTAGGAGCCATTGGAACACCAGAGAACTTCAATACAAACTTGAAAGATAGAGCGGAGAAGTAAGGAGAGAGGGATTTAACCTGATGCGCTGAATAGAAGCACTTCAGTGGAGAATCGCTTCCTTGAGCTAAAAAATTGCTTGAAGAAGAGAGAGTGGAATGCTGCAGAAGTCGTGAAGAGGCAAGGGCACGAGATGGAAATCATCCCGTTGAAGAAGAAAGAGAAGGAGAAAACAGGACGGCTAGAGAAGGCGACCATGGAAGCAAGCCGGATGGACCACGGCCAGAGGAGCCAAGATTGGGAGCGAGACGCCGAGGAAGCAAGCCGGACGAACGATGGCCGGAGGCAGGAGCTCGAATCGAAAGCCACGGAAGCGCCGAACCCCGAAAAAGAAGGCCGAATCCGACTAAACGGACAAAAGAAGAAGGCGGTCCGTAGGCGACGGTCGAGAGCGAATGAAGAAGGACCGAAGGAGGTGAAGATGGAGATGAAAAGCCCAGAAGAAGGTGGTCTGTACAGGCGGCGGAGGCGGCAGCCGGCATAGACTCGATCTCCGGTGAAGGAGAGAGAGGTGTAGAGAGACGCCTTTGGATTTAGATGAAAAGACCGAAATGGGCACCAAAACAAAAAAAATAAACATTTTAAAATTCAAGGTTTCAGGGGCAAAGATGACAATACACAGGGGGAGGATGCCAGCCGTTGATGAACTGCATCGACCACAAACGGACGGCTAAAATAGTAAAATTAGTAAAGAACAGTAAGGGCAGACTTGCTGCCTTTAGGTAGTAGTGACAGTGATATATATGAGTTCGTATGGAACGGAGTTAATAAACTGACTAAAATTATAAACAGGGTAAAATTTATAAACTGTTGGTAAAAGTGGTTAAAAATTTATGAAAAAATATAAACTCCGTATGGGGCGAAAAACAGTTTATTTGTAAAAAGTGGAGTTTATTTGGTTTTTATTAGGGATATTGTGGTACTTTCAAACCAAATAAGATAAAAGAGAAGGGGTAAATTTGTAATTGTAGAAAAATAAACCCCTAAATAAGATGCATTGGCCGGCTTATAATTAAACCAAAAATTTTAACCGGTTTATGACTTTTTTTTGCTCCCATACCACCATTAAACCAGTTAAATTTTTTAACACCTACAAGATACTAATTTCAACCGGTTAATTTTGGGCAACCATACACAGCCTATATCTTACATCTTATAATGGTGTGAACTTTCAAATGAATAGTAACTTTTCATTTGTAATTTTTAATTATTTTTTTAGGTGAAAAATACCTATATTGCCCTCATAAATTATATCATATCTTATATTAACCATGCCCTTTTAAGTAATTTTCATCTTTTTTTATAAAATGTCTTTTTTACCCTTAAAAGTTTGAATTTAAAAATATTAATTTTTTTTATTTCAAGGTCCTTTTATATCTTTTCAAAATTATAAATTGTCATATTTCATCAATTTCACCTAATTATATTTTTTTTTCTTAAAATGCCTTACAACTTGAAACTTTTTTCAAATCAACTCTACTTTATATTTTTAATTAAACTATCCAAGTGACAATTACAAGATTTTCTCGAATCAACTATACTTTGTATTTTTAATTTAACTACCCAAGTTGTAACTTTAAGGTTTTTTCAAATTAAACCAACTTTATCAATTTCACCTAACTATATATTTTTTTTTTCTTAAAATGCCCAAATTACAACTTGAAACTTTTCTCAAATCAACTCTACTCTATATTTTTAATTAAACTATTCAAGTTACAATTACAAGATTTTCTCGAATCAACTATACTTTGTATTTTTAATTTAACTACCCAAGTTGTAACTTTAAGGTTTTCTCAAATTAAACCAACTTTATCAATTTCACCTAACTATATTTTTTTTTTCTTAAAATGCCCAAATTACAACTTGAAACTTTTCTCAAATCAACTCTACTCTATATTTTTAATTAAACTATCCAAGTTACAATTACAAGATTTTCTCAAATCAACTATACTTTGTATTTTTAATTTAACTACCGAAGTTGCAACTTTAAGGTTTTCTCAAATTAAACCAACTTTATATTTTTAATTAGATAATAATTAATAATTATAATTATAATTATATCATTTTTTATGAACTCTATAATTTTGGATTTCTTTTTTGTTTTGATTAATAAACTTTTAAAAATTATGCCCTTCTTTTTTTTTTTAATTGAAAGACATCATTCTACTTTGATGAAAATTTTAAAAGAATATCCTCTCAGTTTCTTATAATGATACCATTATTATTTTTATTACTATAAAATTTAATTTATATGGAGAAATAACTCAATCATACGTACATATGAAAACTTCCCATTTGTAATTTTTAATTGTTTTTTGGGTAAAAAATACCTATTTTGCCCTCATAAATTATATTATCATGTTATATTAACTATTTCCTTTTAAATAATTTTCATTTTTTTTATAAAATGTCTTTTTTACCCTTAAAAGTTTGAATTTAAAAATATTAATTTTTTTTATTTCAAGGTCCTTTTTATGTCTTTTCAAAATTATAAATTGTCATATTTCATCAATTTCACCTAACTATATATTTTTTTCTTAAAATGCCCAAATTACAACTTGAAACTTTTCTCAAATCAACTCTATTTTATATTTTTAATTAAACTATCCAAGTTACAATATCAAGATTTTCTTAAATCAACTATACTTTGTATTTTTAATTTAGGTACCCAAGTTGTAACTGTAAGGTTTTCTCAAATGAAACTGATTTTATATTTTTAATTAGATAATAATTAATAATTATAATAATAATTATTATTATTATAATATCATTTTTTTTATGTTTAATGATCATGATTTCCGAACTCTATAGTTTTGGATTTCTTTTCTGTTTTAATTAATAAACTTTTTAAAAGACTACCCTTGTTTATTTTTTTTAATTGAAAGTCACCATTCTTACTGCTTTGATGAATTTTTTTAAAAGACTATCCTTCCAGTTTCTTATAATGATATAATTATTGTTTTTATTACTATAAAATTTAATTTATATGGAAAATAACTCAATCATGCGTATTTGCACATATAAATATTTACACATATATATAAAACGTAACATTTGCAATCTAAATACGAATAGACCGCGCGCATAAGCGCATAGCTAACCTAGTATATATAAAATACTAAATGGGAGATATTTCCCATTAAGGCTGTGATTGATGAGATAAGGTTTGAGTGATTGGGATGCTAATTATAAACTTGTTCTTGGTTAAATTAAGTCGGTCATCAATATTAATTAGTTAAGTGTTGGGGACATTGCTAAGTTACAGAATTGACTTACGTTTTTATGTTTTTGAGTCAACTGTCGTACTTTGACTTTTTCAATCATTTGTTTGTCTATACATTGTACAGTTTGTACTATTCTCTACACATCGTATATTAGTTGTACACAGCATTTTTGTTAAACAAGGAAAATCAACAACTAATTGGGATATTGTACACGCTGCGTACATTTCACTTTTGAAAATTTAAATTGTTTCATTTCTCTATCCAATATATATATATATATATATATATATATATATATATATATATATATATATATATTTATATTGGATAGAGAAATGAAACAATTGAAATTTTCAAAAGTCAAATGTACGCAGCGTGTACAATATCCCAACTATATATATATATACATACATACATACGCGCGCGGTCTAATCATATTTAGATTGTACAAATTACTTTTTATACGTGCGTAAATATTTATATATGCAAATAGTTGTGAATTTTTTTTTCAAAATATTCATAGAAAAATAAATAATTACACCTTTATTCACTACTTCAAACTATTTACAAAAATATTCAATTTTTGCAGAGAAATCAGAAAAACGCGGTCTAAACCCGCGTTTTATTCGGAAGTTTTAAAATTTAAAACAGAATAAAAAGTGGAAAAAAATAAACGAATATAAAACGCGGGTTAAGCCCGCGTTTCTCCTTCCCATCTTCTTGTTCCGACAATCTGAGGTCGGCGGAGGTCTTGTTCCAAATCGGAGGTCGGCGGAGGGGGATGAACTCGGCAGAGCACTCGATCGATATCAGAGGGGATCATCTCGCCAGATCCGAAGTCTCGAAGCCAGTGGTGAAGCGAAAGACGAAGACGAGGGTCAGCAGGGGAGGAAGGCGGTGAGGATGCCGGAGAGGGACATGAGGAGGCAGCGACGATGGTGAGCGGGGAGGAAGGCGAAGGTGGGCAGCGACAGAGGGCGGGTAGGGATCCGGAGAGGCAGAGGTTGCCGTGGTGGACGCCGGGGAATGGCAGTAGTAGAGAGTGGGCCGGCGAGGAAGGGACGCAGAGGCAGCGTCGAAATTGGGCGGGGATCCGGGTAGGCGAACGGTTACCGGTGGTGGACGCCGACGAAGGTGGGCAGAGGGCGGGAAGTGCAGTCGTGTAGAGCGAGGGGAGTGTCGCCGGCAAAGGGGAAACGCCAGCGAGGAAGGGGAAGTAATGAAGGCCAGGAAGGAGAAAGTAGGTTTTAAGAGTAAAACGCGGGTTTAACCCGCGTTTTACCTTTCTTTCTTTTTTTTTTTATGTTTTTTTATCATTTATAAAAATATAAAAGCATAAAACGCGGGTTGAACCCGCGTTTTATTCGTTTATTTTTTTTTCCACTTTTTATTCTGTTTTAAAATTTAAAACTCCCGAATGAAACGCGGGTTTAGACCGCGTTTTTCTGATTTCTCTGCAAAAATTGAATATTTTTGTAAATAGTTTGAAGTAGTGAATAAATGTGTAATTATTTATTTTTCTATGAATATTTTGAAAAAAAATTCAATAGTTGTAACTTGATTGTTTTCCTTACAAATGTTGTACACGTTACTTTTTATATGCGTGTAAATATTCATATGTACAAATAGTTCTAACTGAGTTATTTTCCTTATACAATTCTATAATATATAGTAAAAATAATAATTGCGTCATTATAAGAAACTGTAAGTATATTATTTTGAAATTTTTTTAGGTAATAAGAATGATGTCTTTCAATTAAAAAAATATAAAGAAAGGTAGTCTTTTAAAAATTTTATTAATCAAAACAAAAAAGAAACCCAAAACGTACTAAATATTTTTTTTAAGAATTCATAGTTCCTAGAAAATGTCCGTTTCAATATTATTATTTCATATATTAATTTAGAGTTATAAATTAATTGGTAGGATAACTTTTTATCATTTAATGTATATAAGTCGGGTTGATTAAGAAAACCTAAAAGTTATAATTTGGGTAGTTTAATTAAAACCATAAAATATGGTTGATTTAAGAAAACTTTAAAGTTGCAGTTTGGGTATTTTAAGAAAAAAAACATAAAATTGGGTGAAATTGATGAAATATGATAAATTATAATTAATAAAACCTAAAAGTTACAATTTGGGTGGTTTAATTTAAAACATAAAGTATGATTTATTTGAGAAAACTTTAAAGTTGTAATTTGGGTATTTTAAGAAAAAACATAAAGTTGGGTGAAATTGATGAAATATGAAAATTTATAATTTTGAAAAGACATAAAAGGACATTGAAATAAAAAAAATTAATATTTTTAAATTCAAACTTTTTAGGTTAAAAAAGGCATTTTACAATCAAATAAGAAAATTACCTAAAAGGGTATAGCATATAGAAGATGGGAATACAATTTGTAAGAGCAAAATAGACATTTCAACAATAAAAAACAATTAAAAAATTATAAGTGGGAGTTACTATTCATTTACAACTTCATGCTATTATAAGGTTTAAGATATGGAGTACTACGTATATTTTATTTTATTTTTATTTCAGATGATCAGAATCTATTATGTGAGGGAAATTAATCTTATTAAATCGACGGTTATAAGGTGATTGATATATTGTATGTTTGTTCATATTCAAATCATTTAGAAATATATAAGTCAAGTTTAAATTTGGACTTGTGTTCATACTTAGCTTGTTTAGTAAATGAGAGCTTGAACCGAACTTTTCTCGAGCATTATGCAACCCTACTTACTCTTGACATAGTAACTTGAAGGAAATGTTGCAAATTTCACAAAATTCGAGCCAAGATCGAGCCAAGCCGAACTTTGAATCGAATTTAAAAACGTGTTCATACTCAACTCGTTTAGTAAATAAGTGAGCTCGAGCTGAGCTTTTATCAAGCCGAACCCGAACTCGAGCTTCTCAACTCATATAACATCCTACTTAGGTAGAAGTGGCATAAGAAAATTAAAGAGAGAGAATGTGAATTAATGGATAGAATTTTTGTATACATTGACCCAAATGATCACATACAATAGGGTTGGAACCGTGATATTTTATTAATTTATAAAGTTATTAATTAATTGATAAATTAATATTTATTAATTTAAAGAGTGATGCTAGTTCCGACATATATTCGGAGTTTAACAGAAATTTTGGTTACAATACTTTATACCTCCTTTGGAAAAAATCCACATTCCAAGTTGATGGAAGAAAAGATTTTTTCGGGCCTCTTCGAGGAAGATTTTTCAGGAGACGTCCTTAGTAATGTCGTAGGCCTTAAAGTCAGCTTTCCAGAGAGCCCTCATATGGACCGATCGGACCAACGAAGCCCATGTTTCTTCCTAAAATATCAAGCATGTGTCTATAACTCCTATAATGAGGCACGTTATCTTCATTTTGGGGCCATTTCGCCATCTCAGGAGGGCGTTTCATGGACTTATTGCCTAATTAGCAACACACCTTGCCTATTCCAAAGAGTTTTGGATTTTTAATTATTTGAGATTTTGGGATTTTTTGTGGACTACCCCCTTTGGAAAAAGTCCACATTCCAAGCTGATGGAAAAAAGATTTTTTCGGGCCTCTGAGAGGAAGATTTTTCAAGAGACGTCCTTAGTAAAGTCGTAGGCCTTTAAGTTAGCTTTCTAGAGAGCCATCATATGGACCGATCGGACTAACGAAGCCCTAGTTTCTTCCTAAAATACCAAGCACGTCTTCGTAACTCCTATAGTGAGGCACGTTGCCTTCATTCCGGGGCCATTTGAGCATCTCAGGTGGGCGTTTCATGGACCTATTGCCTAATTAGCATCACACATTGCCTATTCCAAAGAATTTTTTGTTTTTAATTTTTTGAGATTTTGGGATTTTTTGTGGACTACCTCATTTGGAAAAAGTCCATATTCCAAGCTGATGTAAAAAAGATTTTTTCGGGCCTCTTTGAAGAAATTTTTTAAGGAGACGTCCTTAGTAAAGTCGTAGGCCTTGAAGTGAGCTTTCCAGAGAGCCCTCATATGGACACATCGGACCAACGAAGCCCAAGTTTTCATCCTAAAATACCAAGCATGTCTCCGTAACTCCTATAAGGAGGCACATTACCTTCATTCCGGGGCCATTTGAGTATCTCAGGTGGGCGTTTCATGGACCGATTGCCTATTCCAAAGAATTTTAGGTTTTTAATTTTTTGAGATTTCGGGATTTTTTGTGAACCCCCTTTGGAAAAATTCCACATTCCAAGCTGATGGAAAAAAGATTTTTTCGGACCTCTTCGAGGAAGATTTTTCAGAAGACGTCCTTAGTAATATCGTAGGCCTTGAAGTTATCTTTCCAGAGAGCCCTCATATGGACCGATCGGACCAATGAAGCCCAGGTTTCTTCCTAAAATACCAATCATGTCTCCGTAATTCCTATAGTGAAGCACATTACCTTCATTCCGGGGCCATTTGGGCATCTCAGGTGGGCGTTTCATGGACCTATTGCCTAATTAGCATCACACTTTGCCTTTTCCAAAGAATTTTGGGTTTTTAATTTTTTGAGATTTTGGGATTTTTTGTGGACTACCCCTTTTAGAAAAAGTCCACATTCCAAGCTGATGGAAAAATGATTTTTTCGGGCCTCTTCGAGGAAGATTTTTCAGGACACGTCCTTAGTAAATTCATAGGCCTTGAAGTTAGATTCCCATAGATCCCTCATATGGACCAATCGAACCAACGAAGCCCGGGTTTCTTCCTAAAATACAAAGCATGTCTACGTAACTCCTATAGTGAAGCATATTACCTTCATTCCGGGGCCATTTGGGCATCTCAGGTGGGAGTTTCATGGACCTATTGCCTAATTAGCATCACACCTTGCCTTTTCCAAAGAATTTTGGGCTTTTAATTTTATTGATATTTTGGGATTTTTTGTGGACTACCCCCCCTTTGGAAAAAGTCCACTTTCCAAGCTGATGGAAAAAAGATTTTTTCGGGCCTCTTCGAGGAAGATTTTTAAGGTGACGGCCCTAGTAAAGTCGTAGGCCTTGAAGTTAGCTTTCCAAAGAGCCCTCATATGGACCGATCGGACCACCAAAGCCATGGTTTCTTCCTAAAATACCAAGCATGTGTCTGTAACTCGAATAGTTAGGCACGTTACCTTAATTTCGGGGCCATTTGGGCATCTCTGGTGGGCGTTTTATGGACTTATTGCCTAGTTGGCATCACACCTTGCCTATTCTAACAAATTTTGGGTTTTTAACTTTTTGTGATTTTGGGATTTTTTGTGGATTATCCCTTTTGGAAAAAGTCGACATTCCAAGCTGATGGAAAAAAGATTTTTTCGGGCCTCTTCGAGGATAATTTTTCAAGAGGCGTCCTTAGTAAAGTCGTAGGCCTTGAAGTTAGCTTTCTAGAGAGCCCTCATATGAACCGATCGGACCAACGAAGCCCAGGTTTCTTCCTAAAATACCAATCATGTCTCCGTAACTCCTATAGTGAGGCACGTTACCTTCATTCCGGGGCCTTTTGGGCATCTCAGGTGGGCGTTTCATGGACCTATTGCCTAATTAGCATCACACCTTGCCTATTCCAAAGAATTTTGGGATTTTACTTTTTTGAAAATTTGGGATTTTTTGTGGGCTACCCCATTTGGAGAAAGTCCACATTTCAAGCTACTGGAAAAAAGATTTTTTCGAGCCTCTGAGAGGAAGATTTTTAGGAGACGTCCTTTGTAAAGTTGTAGGCCTTGAAGTTAGCTTTCTAGAGAGCCCTCATTTGGACCGATCAGACCAAAGAAGCCTGGGTTTCTTCCTAAAATAACAAGCATGTGTCCGTAACTCCTATAATGAGGCACGTTACCTTCGTTTCGGGGTCATTTGGCCATCTTAGGAGGGCGTTTAATGGACATATTGCCTAATTAGCACCACAAATTGCCTATTCCAAAGAATTTTGGGTTTTTAATTTTTTGAGATTTTGGGATTTTTTGTGGACTACCTCCTTTGGAAAAAGTCCACATTCCAAGCTGATGGAAAAAATGATTTTTTAGGGCCTCTTCGAGGAAAATTTTAAGGAGACGTCCGCAGTAAAGTCATAGGCCTTGAAGTTAGCTTTCCAGAGAGACCTCATATGAACCGATCAGACCAACGAAGCCCAGGTTTCTTCCTAAAATACCAATCATGTCTCCGTAACTCCTATAGTGAGGCACGTTACCTTCATTACGGGGCCATTTGGGCATCTCAGGTGGGCGTTTCATGGACCTATTGCCTAATTAGCATCACACCTTGCCTATTCCAAAGAATTTTGGGTTTTTAATTTTTTGAAATTTTGGGATTTTTTGTGGACTACCCAATTTGGAAAAAGTCCACATTCCAAGCTGATGGAAAAAAGATTTTTTCGGGCCTTTGAGAGGAAGATTTTTCAGGAGACGTCCTTAGTAAAGTCGTAGGCCTTGAAGTTAGCTTTCCAAAGAGCCCTCATTTGGACCGATCGGACCAAAGAAGCCTAGGTTTCTTCCTAAAATACCAAACATGTGTCCGTAACTCCTATAGTGAGGCACGTTACCTTCGTTTCGGGGTCATTTGGCCATCTTAGGAGGGCGGTTAATGGATCTATTGCCTAATTAGCATCACACCTTACCTATTCCAAAGAATTTCTAGTTTTTATTTTTTTGATATTTTGGGATTTTTTTTGGACCCATTTGGAAAAAGTCCACATTTAAAGCTGATGTAAAAAAGATTTTTCCGGGCCTCTTCGAGAAAGATTTTTTAGGAGACGTCCATAATAAAGTCTTAGGCCTTGAAGTTAGATTTCCAGAGATCCCTAATATGGATCGATCGGACAAACGAAGCCTATGTTTCATCCTATAATACCAAGCATGTCTCCGTAACTCTTATAGTGAGGCACGTTACGTTTATTTCGGGGCCATTTGAGCATCTCAACTGGGCATTTCATGGACCTATTGCCTAATTAGCATCACACCTTGCCTATTCCAAATAATTTTGGGTTTTTAATTTTTTGAGATTTTGGGATTTTTTGTGGACAAAACACTTTGGAAAAAGTCCACATTCAAACCTGATGTAAAAAAGATTTTTTCAGGCCTCTTCGAGGAAGATTTTTAAGGGGACGTCCTTAGTAAAGTCGTAGGCCTTTAAGTTAGCTTTCCAGAGTGCCCTTATATGGACCGATTGGACCAACGAAGCACAAGTTTCATCCTAAAATACCAAGTATGTCTCCGTAACTCCTATAGTGAGGCACGTTACCTTCATTTCGGGGTCATTTGGCCATCTTAGGAAGGCGTTTCATGGACCTATTGCCTAATTAGCATCACACCTTTCCTATTCCAAAGAATTTTGGGTTTTTAATTTTTTGAGATCTTGTGATTTTTTGTGGACTACCTCATTTGGAAAAAGTCCACATTCCAAGCTGATGGAAAAAAGATTTTTTGGGCCACTTCGAGGAAGATTTTTGAGGAGACGTCCGCATTAAAGTCGTAGGCCTTGAAGTTAGCTTTCCATAGATCCCTCGTATGGACTGATCGGACAACCGAAGCCAAGGTTTCATCCTAAAATACCAAGCATGTCTCCGTATCTCCTATAGTGAGCTGAGGCACGTTACCTTCATTTCAGGGTCATTTGGCCATCTTATGAGGGCGTTTCATGGACCTATTGCCTAATTAGCATCACACCTTGCCTATTCCAAAGAATTTCGGGTTTTTAATTTTTTGAGATTTTGGGATTTTTTTGTTGACACCCTTTGGTAAAATTCCACATTTAAAGCTGATGGAAAAAAGATTTTTCCGGACCTCTCCAAGGAAGATTTTTTAGAAGAAGTCCGTAGTAAAGTCTTACGCCTTGAAGTTAGCTTTCCAGAGATCCCTCATATGGACCGATCAAACTGACGAAGCCCAGGTTTCATCCTAAAATATCAAGCATGTCTCAGTAACTCCTATAGTGAGGCACATTAACTTCATTCCGGAGCCATTTGGGCATCTCAGGTGGGCGTTTCATGGACCGATTGGCTAATTAGCATCACACCTTGTCTATTCCAAAGAATTTTGGGTTTTTAATTTTTTGAGATTTTGGGATTTTTTGTGGACTCTCTTTGGAAAATGTCCACATTTATAGCTGATGGAAAAAAGATTTTTTCAGGCCTCTTCGAAGAAGAATTTTCAGGAGATGTCTGCAGTAAAGTCGTAGGCCTTGAAGTTAGCTTTCCAGTGATCCCTCTGTGGACCGATCGGACAACCGAAGCCCAGGTTTCATCCTAAAATACCAAGCATGTCTCCGTAACTCCTGTAGTGAGGCACGTTACCTTCATTACGGGGCAATTTGGGCATCTAAGGTGGGCGTTTCATTGACCTATTGCCTAATTAGCATCACACCTTGCCTATTCACGAGAATTTTGGGTTTTTAATTTTTTGAGATTTTGGGATTTTTTGTGGACTACCCCCTTTTGGAAAAAGTCCACATTCCAAGCTGATGGAAAAAAAATTTGTTCGGACCTCTTCAAGGAAGATTTTTCAGAAGACGTCTTTAGTAAAGTCGTAGACCTTGAAGTTAACTTTCCAAAGAGCCCTCATATGGACCGATCGGACTAACGAAACCTAGGTTTCATCCTAAAATACCAAGCATGTCTCCGTAACTCTTATAGTGAGGCACTTTACCTTCATTCCGTGGCCATTTAGGCATCTTAGGTGGGCGTTTCATGGAAAAAAATTTCGGGCCTCTTCGAAGAAGACTTTTCAGGAGACGTTCTTAGTAAAGTCGTAGGCCTTAAAGTTAGCTTTCCAGAGATCCCTCATATGGACCGATTGGACCAACGAAGCCCAGGTTTCATCCTAAAATACCAAGCATGTCTCTCCTTAACTCCTATAGTGAGGCACGTTACCTTCATTCCAAGGCTATTTGAGCGTCACAGGTGAGCGTTTCATGGTCCTATTGCCTAATTAGCATCACACCTTGCCTATTCCAAAGAACTTTGAGTTTTTAATTTTTTGAGATTTTGGGATGTGATGGACTACCCTCTTTGGAAAAAGTTCACATTCCAAGCTGATGGAAAAAAAAAAGATTTTTTTCGAGTCTCTTCGAGGAAGATTTTCCAGGAGACGTCTTTAGTAAAGTCGTAGGCCCCTTGCATCTCCTATAATCATTGGCAGAGAAGATTCCAAAATTGAGTGGAAATGATCTCCTTTCATCTAGTTAATCTCCATCTCCACATCTCCTACTAGCTCCCAAAACACCATACGTGGGAGTTTTTTTTATTTTAAATCACCTTAATCTAATGGCATCTCATGCCAAACACATGCACGCTGCACAATAAGAATTTTGTAAAAAAAAAGGTTGATAAATATTTTTTAAAGTTTTTATTCTATTAAAAAGTGCATTAAAAAATAAAATACAATAAATTATAAGAAGGGAATTGAAATTAGGGAGTTGAAACTAATGCCAACTCATTTGCTATATGAAAAATTAAAAGAATTAATGATACGAGTACCTACCGAGCTAGCCTAGCTATACGGCTGATTAATAATTAACCAGCTGTGATATGATCATGAACATGGATTGACTTGAGTATTTCTATTAATGTAATTAAGTGATCCATCAAATATAAATATATAGATCGAATTAAGCCACAGAAGGTACGTACGTACGTACTGCATGCATTCTGCATGTATATATAATCAGGCCGGGGCTGCCATTATTTATCAATCCAATTCAATCCAATTGAGAGTACGTGTACGCGTTGTTGATCACTATATATATATATCAGCTAGCGCGCATTACGTACGTACTAATTAGTTATGGATTCGAGAGTTAGGGACGATCAAGTTCCTATGAACGACGACTTCACTCCTCCAGCGACGGTAAACGCTGGAAGTTATGCAGGGGAGGATGCCTGCATGGATTCTTACGAGACTCATGATGATCCCTCCCCGCAAGGGTACGTCCAGGATCAATATCAGCAGCAGCAGCAGCCGGCGATGAGCAACGTTAACCCTGCAGCATATTATAACCAGCTGCGGCCGCCGCCACATGAGCCGTTGCAGGGAAACCAACCTTATCCTCCTCCGACACTGCAGCAACCATATTCGCCTCACCATGCATCTATACCGGGGGGTTCACCATATAACCGTTTGCCACAGCAGCAGCATATGAACCAACCATATCCGCCTCAACGGTATACTCCTAATTCGCCGCGACAACAACCATATCCACCACCTTCTCCACAGCAGCAGCAGCAGCAAGTGAGCCAATATCCACCAATGTCGCCGGTGGCTTCATGGGGGCAAGCCGTTACCAGCTGGTCCACCGATCTCTTTGCCTGCCTTGACGATATTAATCTTTGTAAGTACTATAATTAACTTTAATTTATAGCATGTACTTTATTAATAATTAATTGTCTAATACGGAGTATTTAATTTGTATACTGATTGATAAAGATGTTGGATAAAAATATAGCCAGGTGCATAAAAATTAAGATAGTCATCCCACATTGGTAATGTGGGTGCATGACATAACAATATAAAATATAATAAGGAAGGAGAATTCCTTACAATATTGCTTAAGTTTTTATGTTAAAATGGTGTATCTCAATCGACCTTATAAAAAAAAAAAAAAAAAAAACTAACATGACTACTCCTATTTTCACACTACCCAACCGGGTTTCTTGAAAATTCACTGAACATGACACAATGACTTTTGAATTGTTTAATGTCAGGCCTTTTGACAAACTTCGCCCCATGCATTGCCTTCGGCTGGATTGCAGAAATCGTTGACCAAGGAACCACATGTACGTACTACGTAATAATTCATAAGTGACTTACTTACGGTATTTGTAATACATATATATAATATAATGGTAACGTATATACTAGTTGAGATATATATCATGTTGATCGATGATAATGAATATATAATTAATAATGAATGCGCGCGAGCAGCATATGCAACGTCAGCAAGGAGATACGCAATAGCAATGGTGGCGGTACCAGGAACTCAGTTTATATATTCAGGGGCATATCGAACGAGGATGAGACAACAGTATGGAATAGCAGGAGACGGAATAGAGGACGTATGCACCCACATCTGGTGCGAGGGCTGTGCCCTCTACCAAGAATACAAGGAGCTTACTGCCCGTGGTTATGATGTTCCCCTTGGTACGTACCAACTGAAAACTGGCATGGCCGCCCCGAAAGCTTAATTAATTAATTAGCTTAATTAACCCTAATTTGAATTGATGTTAATTGTCATTTGTATGACGTGTGTGTGTGTGTGTGTAGGGTGGCAGGGTAATCTTGCGAAGCAAAAGCAAGAGCAACAGATGGCCCCTCCTGTCTCTCCAAATGGAATGCTCAGATAAACCCAATTCAATTCCCCAGCCCTTAATTTGCCTTCACCTACTCGATCTCATTTATTTCTTTTCTCCTTCGTATCCCTATTTTTTTTCAAATTAGTCAATAAAAATATAGGAAACTAGTCAAAATCCAAAAGTATTTTCGTTGTTTGCAACAATGAATTTACCACATATATTAATTAAAAGTTTAATAATTTTAAAAATATATATATCTACATTTTTTGAAATAAACATCTACTTTTTTAAAAAAATCTATTCTAATTAACATCTACTTTTTAAAAAAAATCATTCTACATGACTACACATATTTTTTTTCTCGATTTTGTCCACTTTCAAACAAAATAAAACAGCACTCAGTTTTTGTTAAAAATGAAATAAACACAAAACAGCCACTATAATATATTTTTTTATTAATTTTTGTGATTAACATGTGGTAGACCCCTTGTTGCAAACAATGAGTTAGTCCCATTAATTGGTTACTTACCAAAATACTTTCTTAATTTGGCTATTTTCCTAAAAAAAAATTGACTAATTCCAAAAAAAAAAAAAAAGCTTCTTACTATCAAATAGTTCAAAGTCATATGTACTGTTTTGTGGATCAATAAACTGTGAGAAAGCTAGTATGCATGATACTTTTATGCCCACCTTAAATCTCATTGTAATATTTTGCTCTTGTTATTGTTTCGACGACATTTGTGTGATTATTGTAATATATAGTGTTACCGAATAGTCATATTAGTGATGAGAGCTTGTTTATTACTACTATAATCAATTTAAGGGATTGGAACCTCACAAATGGTTCTATATTTTTAATTAATAAAATTTGAATTTCAATTGTTTTGATATATATATAAACTTAGTCTTACGACCATTATATATATATATATATATATATATATCAATTTGTGATTAATCTCTTCATATATTATGCATCATTGAAACCCGAAGCATAGAAAGTCTCATTTTATGAACTAGTCGCCGTGACAGATAATTCGTTTATTTTACATCGCCATATATATATATATATGCATGCAATGTCAAATGGACAAGGACAATAAATATGAGTACGTACGTTACGTACAATTTTGTCTCATAAAATTAATTAATTAGTTAAAGTACTGTACGTATATAGTTATAATGATTGAGGATTGAATTTGAATGGCTTTTAAATTTGATACAACGAAAATGAAACCTGAAAATGATTAGAATATCTTAGGGGATATGGTTAATTAGTAATTAAATCTGAAAAAGGAAATAAATTTTCGTTTCGGCTATATACACCGCAAATCCCCACGTCCTCGAAAACGTGCTTGCACGTCCTTAAGGACGTGCAAGTGGGGTGACCACCCGAGCCCGGACGTGCAAGCACTTTTTTATTTTTTTAAAAAAACTTGCTTGCACGTCCTCAGGGACGTGCAAGCCCGTCTACTAAATCCGAAGAGGACGTGCCTCTTCGTCTTCGTCTTCCCACAGAGAAATAGAGAGAGAGAGAGCGATCGCCGGAGAGAGAGACCGAGAGAGAGAGAGAGAGAGAGAGAGAGAGAGAGAGAGAGAGAGAGAGAGAGAGAGAGAGAAACGCAGTAGAGAGATGGAGACAGAAAGAGAGAGAGAGATCGAGGCGGCGGTGGCGGCCATGGAGGCGGATCTGCTGGCGGCCACGGAGAGTGGTGGTGGTGCGAAGGCGATGGAGGTGGACGGTGGTGGTGGGGGTGGAGCATCGGGGAGGCGGTGGCGGTGGAGCCGATGGTTGAGGCGACGGTGCTGCTGGCGGCGTTGGCCGAGGAGGGTGGTGGTGGTGGTGGGGTGGCGTCTGGCGGCGATGGAGGCGGAGGATACGTTATTACCGTCGCAGAAGCGTCGGACGATTGAGGTGTCTCCGGTCCCGACTCCACCGGTATGTTATTTGAATTACTTATTTTGTTTGATTTATTTTTATAGTTTTAAAATATAATTTGATAGATTATAATATAGTTTGATTTATTTATATATTATAATGTTTTTTTATAGTATATAGTTTGATAGAAAAGAATATATAGTTTTAATTTGATAGAATATAATAGATAGTATATATTCAAATACATAGAAAAAAATTACAATTGAAAGACAATAAAAAACATTAATATATATTACAATACTTCAAAAGTATTTAATTAACATTAAAATATATTTGAATATATTCAAATATATTCAAATACATAAAAATAAATTTATATTGAAAGACAATAAAAAACATTAAAATATATTATAATACTTCAAAAGTATTTAATTAACATTGATCCCTTCATGCTCGATCATATTGAGACGGTGAGGGGCACTGTTGGAGATGGTCATTGTGGCTACCGTGCTTTGGCGGCTTTGACATCACCGATCAGCGAAACTGCTTTCCTGGAACTCAAAACGTTACTATGCAATCACTTGGAGGATCACGCCGATCTATACGCCGGTTGTTATACGGGAGGGTATCCATTCCAGCAGCTCGTCGACTACCAGAGATGGGCGGGAGCTGTGCATGGTGATATGAGACGGTGGATAGAGCTACCCATTATGGGTTTAGTATTTGCAACGGTATATCAGATTCCTCTCGTCGTCCTAGCTTGGCATCATCCGTTCACATGTCTCCCCATGACCTCAGCGATACCTGCTAACAACCCTCAATCAACAACCCTTGGTGTAGCCTGCATCGGAAACCAAGACCATTTTGCCGCGGTACGACTTCAAACGTCATTTTTTTTATTACCTATTCACGCTTTTCATATATATGTCAATACTCTAACTCTAATTTTCCGTTCTCACAGATCTGGTTGCGTCCTAACGCTCCTCTTCCACCGCCTCCGCCAGAATGGGTCGCACATCATCACCCGAGCGTCGAAGGATGAGATGCTCCGTTTCAAGCTCAGATTGAGAGATTTCGAGCGTTACGTGTCGAGTCCGGTCGCTCTTTACTATTTTCCTAGATTTTATTCCAACAGTTTATTAAATTTATAGATGTAAGCTTTTTTTTCCGTTCCTTCTAACATTATTCGCATATTATCCGAATGAAAATCTTAACAATTATTGGTTTTCATTTAATTAGACCCTAAATACTTCAACTCCACTACCTAAACACTTTAATTTTTGCAATTAACAATACAAACCCTCGGAAAACCTAAACCCTAAACCCTAAACCCTAAACCCTAAACCCTAAACGCAAAACCCTAACTAGGGTTTGCACGTCCTTACCAACGTGCATATATTGCCCGTCCTTAAGGACGTGCAAATCCTTAATCCGGATTTGCGGTGTATATAGTGACACCCTAAATTTTGTATGAAAATTGAGAGAAGGAGGGTAATGGGTAATTAGAATATTGATAAATGATTGACCTAAAAAAAGAATACTGATAAATGAAAATGGAATAGATTCGAAATGTTAACCACTACATTTCCTTAATTACTTTAAAACAAACGAGGGGTTAATTTGATTATTTGAAAATAGAGCGATAACATCGATTGGAACTTGTACAGTGTACACAACTTTCTTCTTCTTCTTCTTCTTCAACTCTCAATAACTAACAAACTCACTTAGGCCGAGTATAATGGCTTAGAATTAATCTATACTCAAGGAAACAAGATATGTTCTTCCTTAGATAAACTATACATTAATATTATTTATCCAATGCAACTCGATCGATCTAGCATTCGCTCAACTAAATCTACTTCTTAGACGCCAAGATTTTCTCTGTCGAATCTTTCAAGATCCGGCCTTGACGCGCAACCCCTTATCTGATTTGGAATCTTCTTCCCTCTCTGCTGAGGATGTTGAGACCGGCCTCTAGTCCTTGAGCTACGGAGCATCAATTATCCGGGTATATATTACTCCCTCTTCTCAAGTGTATATATATATATATATATATATGAAATTTAAGATTTTTTATCTTATTTAATTTGCCCTAATTTCTTTTCAATATCACATTAAATGCTATATGTGGTTAGATAGATTTCAGAAATTTGCCCCAAAAGTATTCATACTCAACACCCCATTATTTTTGTTTTAAAAATTACTCCATCTTTGGCATTAATTAGTGTGCCAAGATGGTAATTTTCCTTTTAGTTACTGATTCTAAAAAACCCTCATCCAGTACCCAACTTAGTACTATTTTCCCTAATTAGTGTGTCAAAGCTTAAACACCATATACTATATTTGATCGGAGGGAGTATTGACAATAAGAAAACATGGAAGCAGTCCTGACGACGACCCTCCAACAAAACTGAATCGGATCACATTGTGGGCTGATCCTTTTGACCAAATCCAAATTATCCGGGTATATAAATGGGCACACAAATGAGAATTTGATATGCAATATCTACATATATTATAATTAATATTGAGAGTCGAATATATAGTAGGTTAATAACTTGTGGGAAAATGGAAGAGATGGAAGGCCAGGATATGACCGGGATTCCTGTGGAGGTCGGAGATTACAACGCCCCAATGGATCAACAACTAGCCGGCAACCTGCAACCGGATTTCTCAAACCAGTTTGTGGGATGTCAGGAGGCGATCAACCAAATTCCGATGAATTATGAGGGTCAATATTCACCAATGCCAAATAATCCTCAACAAGATCCAGTCCCCATCAACCAACAACAATACCTTCCACCGGCGGTGAACCAAGAGCAATATCCCCCGCCGGCTCCGCCACCTAACCAACAGTACGCTCAGCCGACACCCAACCATGGGTTCCAAGTACAGTATGCACAACCACAGCCACAGCTGCAGCAGTTCCAAAACTATGCTCAACCGACCCCGACCCAGCAGCTGCAGTATGGACCGCAGAAGGCGAACCCGAACCATAACTATGGTCAACCGAACCCGAACCAACACGTACACTTGCAGCAGTATCCACACCCGAAATTCAACCAACAATATGCACAGACAACGCCCCCGGCCGGGACCCACCCGTATCCGCAACCGTCAATGAACCACAACTATGCGTACCAACAAAATGCACAATCGACGCCGGTGAATCAAGCCTATCCACTGATGCCTCCGGGGCAAGCCGCTTGGTCCTCCCAGCTCTTTGATTGCTTTGACGATCTTCCCCTCTGTAAGATTTTTTTTTACTCTTGTAAATTTTATATCTTGATCGATCGAAGAGGCCGGATTGTCGATCATTAGAAAATATATCGTCATCGATCAAATGGTTTTGTTTGTACAGGGCTGTTCACATTTTTCTGCCCATGTGTTGTGTTCGGCCAGATTGCAGAAATAGTTGATAAAGGATCCTCGTGTAAGTATATTAAAAAACACACGTACACTATAAAATAGAAAGAAATTGTCAGTTTCTTAATTAATTTGATCTTGAATTAATATATTGTATTGGAATATATATAATGATATGCAGCGTGTAGCACGACGGGAGCTATATATGGATTAATATTGGGAATGTCGGGATGTCAATCGATATACTCATGTAGTTACAGAACCAAGATGAGGCATCAATACGGAATAGCAGGAGATGATATGGAGGACTATTGCACCCATCTCTGGTGTGAAAGTTGTGCCCTCTTTCAAGAGTATAAGCACCTCTCAGCCTGTGGTTATGACGTCCCCCTTGGTACATTTTTCATTTTTTCACTTTTAATTATGGATTCATTTTAATTTTATTCAACTGTTCATTTTCGATGAATATATGGTTCCACATCTTTCCATATATTATAATATACTTTTTTGGTTAAAAGGAGAGGCGGAGCTCTCCGCACTTCGGACGCGCTTTATTGAAAAATAAACTGGGCTAAGTAGTCATCATACGGGGGATAGCCCTACCCCTCACATAATCATGCAGAATAGAAATAGCACCCTCCGGCGGGTCAAGCAATACAGACACTCCAGTATTATAGTTATAAGCTAAACTAGCTAAGTAATCCGCAACGCGATTCGCTTCACGGAAAACATGATGAAACTGGACATTCCAGTCTCTTCTCACCAAGCCCTGACACTTAGAGACAAGGCTAGCCAGTGGGTGGCCTCGCGGAAGTTCCTTCCCTAGGATGGTCGTTACAAGTTGTGAATCAGTTTCCAACATCACATTCCTATAACCACCATCCCAGGCCAGCATCAGACCTTGTACCACACCCCAAAGTTCCGCTTTGGGCACAGTACAAACTCCAATGTTCATGATAACTCCACGACGCCACTCTCCGACATTATTTCTAATCACAGCTGCGGCCGTAGCGTGACCATCCTCCCTCACATCTCCATCGGTATTGATCTTCAACCAACCTTCAGGCGGCTTTTCCCACGAGATACGCACCTCTTTCTTTCTCTCCGTGTTGTTGGCGTTGCTTTGCTTGCACGAACTCCTCTTGTAATCTTCCGCTTGCAGAATTATGAATGATTTCTTGCAGCCATACCAAGCTTGATTGTTGAACACCCGTGCGTTGCGCCATTTCCATAACCACCAAATAGCTTCTGCAAAAACATCTTTCCAGGCAATATTGAAACTAGTAGAAGTGGGGTTAAGAATGTTACCTCTTATCCAACTGGCGAAGGTGTCGGTGAAGAAAGACTTAGTATACTTAGCCGCATTCAGCTTCACCCAGACCACCCGAGCCTCTTTACAGTCCCTGAGAATATGCAGCAGCGTCTCCTCTTGATTTTGACAGTAGTCGCACATCGGGGAGGAGGAAATATGTCTCCGCACCCTCTCCGAGTTAGTGAGGACAGCACCTTTGACGCATCTCCAAGCAAAATGTCTCACCCGCTCCTGAACCATAAGCTTCCAAATCGCCCTGTACACCTGCTGGTCAGTCGAGGCCGTGACCCTGTTGCCCTGAATCATGTCATAGGCCGAGCTTACCGAGTACTCGCCATTAAGTGTGTGCGCCCAGGTCAAAGAGTCTTCCACGTCCTCCATAACCTCATACTCCGAAAGCTTAATTAATGTTTCCATCGGAAGGAGCCCGGTCAACTGATCCCAATTCCAGTGCCCTTCCTTCCACAAATCAGCCACCATGTTCAGCTGATTCACGATGGGGACTGTCGACACGGTAAGCTGGTCAAGGGGGATATCTCCCACCCAAGCGTCAGTCCAGAACTAGATCCCATTGCCGTCACCTAACACATGCCTGATCCCCTTCGTAACAACCTCTTTCAACCCGATTTGAATGCCTTTCCAAATATAAGAGGGTTCAGCAGTAACGGTGCCCGTACCTCGAGTGTATTTGCTGCGCATAACTCTTACCCACAGGGGTTCGTCCTCCATAATAAACCTCCAAGCGAGCTTACCGATAAGCGCCAAGTTCATATCATGAGAGCACCTGATCCCCAGCCCACCAAGATGTTTCGGTTTACACATATCCTTCCAAGCCACGAGGTGAATTTTCCGATTTCCATCAGTCTCTCCCCATATAAAACGCCTGCAACATCGATCAATATCCTTGCACAGCCCTTTCGGAAGAAGTACCGAGCTCATCGTATACGACGGAATCGCGCTAAGCACAGATTTGGCAAGGGTCACTCTGCCCGCGAAGCTAAGCGTCTTACTCTTCCATCCTGCTACCTTGAGTAGGCCCAACCAGCTCCCCCACAATTTTTTGCATCCTCATCACAAGAGTTTTGGAGATGATTTTGTATAAGACGTTACATAGCGCAATGGGGCGAAACTGCTTGACGTGCTCCGGTTTCCCAACCTTGGCAGAAGCACAATAAGAGTCTCATTAAGACCCGGCGCCATAGTCCTCTCACGGAAGAATCGAAGGACCTCGTCGACCACCGACTGACCCACAATACTCCAGCACCTTTGATAGAATACCGGTTGGAAACCATCGATCCCCGGCGATTTAAAAGGCCCCATATCCTTAGTGGCTCTCCAAATATCATCCTTAGAAAACGGCAAATTCAGATCCGTCCAGAGCTCAGAGTCCAGAGTAGGGAACCCCTCCACATCGATCATGCAGCCCCGAAGAGGAGTAATGTCATCGATGCTGTAGAGTAATTCCATCTTCTCGTTGTCTTCCGTCCATCTATTATTCTCATCATAAATACCATCGATTCTGTTTCTCCTTCTTTTGATAATAGTTGAGAGATGAAAGAAAGAGGTATTCCGATCACCATCTCTTAGCCAATTCTCTCGGGATTTCTGAAACCATAATAATTCTTCTTGTTCCAAAACCTTTTCAAGCTCGGCCAGCAGGCTGTTCTCACGTTCTATGAGCACCTCCGACACGTTCAGCAAGGGGTTTCGTTGAGCTTTCTCAATCTCCTTGATCAGATCAGCCTTCCTGCTATTTATATTGCCAAAAACTTTGCGATTCCATTTTAAAAGAGTATTTTTAAGCATAGGGATAGCAGTGCCAACCTCGTTATTGGAGTCCCAGCAACTCTTCACGATCGGCATGAACCCCGGGTGGGTAAACCAAGCGGCCTCGAAACGGAACGGCCTTCGCTCCTCTTTCCATTGCGCCTTTGGAACCATTTTGACCAACAAGGGACAATGGTCCGACGAGTACCTGGTAAGATGACGAACACTTGCCTCGGGCCACTTGATTCTAGCATCGTCGTTCATGAAGATCCTGTCAAGTCTCTTGGACACTCTCGTTCTCGTATCCTTCCCCCTGTACCAAGTAAAATTAGATCCCGAAAAACCCATATCTATGAGCTCCTTTCTGTCAATGAGTCTCCTGAACACCTCCGAGTCTCTATGAACCCCCCCAGACCCTCCAGACCTCTCCTGCAGTGTGAGAATGCAATTAAAATCGCCCCCGATCATCATAGGGCCTCTGATAGTGTTAAGCACGTCTTCAAAAAGCGTCCAGAAAGTTCTTCTATTCCCCCACTCGGCAGGGGCATACACAGTGATGAGGTCCATCTCTGTCCTCCTTATAGTGCATTTGACATGAATAAAGTTCCTGTGCGATCTAACCTCAACCACCTTGATTTTATCATCCCTCCAAAGTAACCAAATACCGCCAGCTCGGCCATTAGCCTCCACCCGAATGCATTGGTTAAAAGGCAGCTTAGCGTAAACTTTGTCCGCTTTGTCGCCGGAGATTTTAGTCTCAAATATGGCAGCCAAATCGACTTTATGAACTCTGCAGATGTATCTCATAGCTCTTTGAAACCCGTTCTTACCGGCTCCGAAGCAATTCCAAAATAGACAATTCATAATAAATATGATAAAAGAAAACATACCTGACCCGCCCTCAAGCATCGGTTCTCTGCCCGAGGCCTGAAACTTGTCCGTTGCTACCGCTGCTCTTCTCTTCCATGGAAGCATTGGTGTCGTTGCCTTTCTCGTTGGCATGCTCAGGCTCAACATTAAGATGCCTTCCATCCTCGTTGGGATTATCTCTGCTCTCCTCCATCATGCTCACCTCTCCTTGTCGATACCAAGTAGTATTCGCTCTCTCCTCGGTCTGAGGTCCAAGGAACACCATTCCGGGATCCCTTTCCATCCCAGCTCCCCATAATCCTGTGCTAGCCGTGTGCTCCCCTTCTTCGTGCCTCCTCCTCTTAGATGTGTTACCAGTCTCCTTAGTCTCCATCTTCTCATTTCCATTATTCGCTTTTTTCCTCGATAGGCTTCTGAGTTTATTCCTTTTCTTCTTCAAGAGTTTTATCTCTTCTTCTCTTCTGGCGTCTTCTTCACTGGTGAACACAATAGTCATATTGTTTAGGGCCTTATCTTTGTCCTTTCCCTTCTCACCTTGATTCTCTTTCTCAGCTATCACCCCTCATCCTTTTTTCTTCTTTTCAGCAGTCTCCCATTGCGATCCCTTGCTACTACCAGCAGCATTAGCCTCTTCCTTTCTGCTCAGCACCTCAAACGAATTCATATTCGGCAGCCCTTGTCTGTTCTCTTCCGGGACGCGATTCTTTCCCTTAGAGTTAAGACTTTTCATAGCATTATTCCCCACCACCTTCCACTGTTGATTAAACCCAACTTGTTGCTTACCTTGGGCCTTGTTCTGCAGAAAGCTCGTCTTTCTTCCAGGATGCATAGCAGGTCCGTAGCCGGTTTCCATTCCTTGTTTCCCTCCCTCTCCGTTAGTTCTCCCTTCTCCGCCTCTGTTCTCAGACTTGCTAGCTGTCGCTTCCTCTCCGCTGTTCTGCTGCGTATTGGTTTTCGGTATGGCATTGCAGTGGGATGCGTAATGGCCATACCTCCCACACCTATAGCAGATCGTCTGGAGGCCTTCATACTCAATCGGGCAGCGCTTCCCATTTATGGTGACCATTCTTTTTAGGGGTTTGCTTAGATCAATTTCAACGCACACACGTGCGAACCTACCCCTGTTTGTGAAGAGAGTTTTAGGGTCAACCAGAATAGGTCTTCCCACTCCAGCAGCCATATTCCAAAAGGACATTCTCCTCATACCATTGCATCGGGACCTCCGTGATCCTAATCCAAATGGGAGCCGAACTGATGACCTCCGAGGCAGAGAAATCGGGTGACCATCTTCTCATGATTAAGCATCTCCCAAAAACCGACCACGGTCCGCCTGTGAGCACATTGTTCAGGTATATTATAATATACTAGTACAACTGCCTATCCCAATCCGGAAAAATAATATACAGGTATATTTCAAATAAAGACATATCTTACAAGTTGATCTATTGGTTCGTAGCACATCATCCTCCTTATTTTTCATTCATTCATTAATTTGATTTCCTTTGAAAATTTTAGGTAAAAGAGTATAAAATGATTAAAGTACACCAAGATAATTTTTATATTATTGTAATTTTACTGTTAAAAAAAATTGCAAGAACAATTTGTCTAATGGTTTTTCTATACCTAATTGTGCCCACCCCTCTAAAATTCCTGGCTCCGCCAGTGGTTCTCACGCAATCACATGATCATTTTAAAAATAAAATTCTAATAATATAATAAATAAATATTAATTATAAATTTAAATAAAGGATTAGCAAAAGTTAATACTCCATCTGATAATAAAACCTCATGTGTGTTTTAATGTAGCTAGAGTTGATAAAGTAGAAAAAATTAGAATATTTTTACTATTAAATTAACTTATAAATATTAATGAAAATTATAATACCGTTAAAAAATAAAATTTCTTCTCATTTAAAGTGTGTGTGTGTGTATTGAAGAGAAAAGAAAGAATATGTTAAGAAAATATTTAACAATTAATAATAAAATAATTAAAATAATTTTATTAGCTTAATATGAATATGGATATAACAACTTAGCTTTGTTATCACTAAGGGAGTGAGTGTCCAGATATTATCTCAGTTGCCCACTAATTTCTTGTAATACGTTTTTAATAATAGTGGTAGTGGTGGTGGTGGTACCGTGGTGGTGGTGGTGGTCGTCGTGGTCGTGGTCGTGGTAATGGTGGTGGTGGTGGTAGTAGTAGTAATAATAATGTGTATATATATTTATAAAGATTTGCATATATATTTATGGCAAGAGTTCTAGTGAAACAAAGAATACGGTTAAACGAATGAATATTGTGTTATATTAATATGAATATGACATTATGTGGATATGAATATATGTGAATATTGTGGGGTGTGGACATGAATATGGTGTTATTTTCTTTATATTATGTGAATATAAATAATAACATATTCATATACCCATATTTAAATCATATTCATATTCACACAACATAATATTCATATGAATATGACCTAATATTCATTTGTTTCACCGTTACATCGTATTATTCGTTTCATTAGAACTTTTCCCATAGATAATTAATAGTAGACATTAAATTGAATTCAATATTTTGAATTAAGTCCAATATTTAGTAAATGTACGTATTAAAAATATAATTGACTTAAAGAGATAAACATAGGAAGAAAAAAATACATGATTGGTGAAAAGATGATAATGAAGAAGAGGCTGACACATAAGCAGAAAGTATTATGTTTTAAGAGTATACTAGTATTTGGTACCCGCGCGTTTGCGCGTTTTGTTAATAAACTATATTTTATTATGTGAACTTGTTTGAAATATTTTTTTATTAAATTTTATGATTGAAATATTTTAATAAAACGTTCAATCAATTGTAAAATAAATTAAAGTAAAATCAATTGTAGAGATTATACTTTAAAGTCAAATGTTATATACCGTAATTGAATTGACCTATATATATATATATATATATATATATCACTCGAAATATTAACATTTTTTACATTTGTTTTAATAAATTCATACTTAATTGTACTAAGTATGAAATTATTGAAAAAATTATTATTTTATATAGTTTTTATCACCTCAAAAAATGTGCGTGAATAGTAAAATGTCAAGTTTTAATTAACAGAGGGAGTATAGTTTATTGTACGGTTAAATCTCCTAATATTAATAGTATAGAATAGTATAGTTTATTGAACAGTTAAATCTCATACTCCACTTTGAATATTATTTATTAATTAATCAATCAAAAGCTAACGAATTGAAATTGTTATCATATGGATCAAAATTTCACCTCTCAAATACTAAATATGGCAAACTAAATAGTAGAGAATTTTGGTAGGATAAAAAATAAGTATATAGCATTTAACGTTAATAATATTACGGAGTACGGAGTATGAGTTTACAACTAATGATTTCTTCTATACGTTGCTGACTGTACATGCTTGATTTATTTAACCTACAAATATTAATTTTACCTTTGTAAATATATGTTGAAGATATATTGGTGCGAGTATATATTAAATCGATTATTTATTCTCAAAGATGTTTTCAATAATTTTATTTAAAATATAAGGTGATATTGAATAGATTATGTATCTAGAAAGATAAGTTTTTTACCTAATTATATTGGTTTATTAATTGATGTGACCGAAAAATAAAATATCACTTTAATCTAAAGAATGCCACGTGAGAAAAAATAAGATATATCGATATAGATATATAGATAGAGATTAGGCCAATTCATTCAGATAATTGATAGGTAAAATAAATTATACATTACACAATATTTAGTACGTTACTGTAGAATGTTATTGTTCGTTCTGTATTTTTGGTTAAGTAGTGTTTCAATTGGTTTGGGATAGCATGAATACGTGGGCTGGAGTTAAGGCCCATTGTTTTTCATGTATAAATAAAGACAAGCCCAATCTGAGCAGTGGTATAAAAATTAGTTGTAACAAACTCCGAGCTTAGAAGCTCTCTGAGTTTTTCCCAAATTCAGCTCTCTTACCCTACGCTTTATTTTGTTCAATCAAACACAAAATACAAATATAGCAGTTACCATCCTAATTACAAGCTAAACTTGCATTTTAAGGGTTTGGATCGCATGAATTTGGCCTTCAAATTTATGAGTGAAGTTGCACTCATAAAAAAAAAAGAATTAAAAAAAAGAAAGAAAAACGGTCGGGATGGAGGTGGGGGATCAAATTCCACCGATCCAATTCCCATTTTTAAATATTTAAATATGGAATATTTTATTTTGACTGGAATTGTTTTTCATCAAAAATCATTTCAATATAATATAGATACATCTATGTCAGTTTTACTTTATTTTCCCATTTTAATTAATTATATGGTGCGTGTGATCCTTTTTACAGGGTGGTACGGGCAAAGACAAACCCAAGGTGTGCAGATGGCTCCGGTGGCACCAAATGGAATGACCCGATAAACATATTCGACTCTATCTGGCATGGATTATATTCATGAATGAAACCCAATATATATATAAGTTAGTTTGTACAATATTTACCATGTATAATTAATACTCCGTATGTTTTAAGAATGTTTTGATTAAAAAAATTTATATATATAAACACTGTTAAATATCTTATAAATAATGTATAATATATGTTGATATATATATATTGAGCTTGCATTTTAATATATATATATATATATATATATATATATATATATATATATAAATGGTTCTTACCATATGAACTTGTTAGGAGACAATCCTAAGTTTTGTACATTGTATATCCATGGATTCATTTGTGTACGCTGGGCCGGATTGTATATTAGAAAAAGCCCTACTCTTGCTGATGATGATCGCCCAAAAGTTTATATAATTACACAATTACAAGAATTAAGAAAAGGTACGTGGTTAATATTTTGTCGCCCAAATTAAGTAGAAATTTCATCGCCCAAAATATTTCATGACAAATATTATTTCGTCGCCATAGAGCAGCGTCGCCCTAAGTAACCTTTAGTGACAAAAACTAATCACTGTCCCACTTAACCTTTTGTGACGACCAAATTTTGTCACCCTAAATCTTTAGTGACAACACTAACCTTTTATCGCCCTAAACTTTTTGTGCAATTAAAACCAACTTTTGTAGACCAACTATGCATGTACGGACTCATAAACTTCATCGGCGGCCAATACCAAGGCCGGTTTGCTAATCATATCCTAGTACCATATCCATGTGAGTAAAATCCCATCTCCAACTGCTACATCCACGTACAATATATGTTTCACCAAAACAATACCATAACCAAACAAAGATAATATATAAACATTTTGGTAGAGATATGAATGTGACCAGGGGCGGAGCTGAGGGGGGGACTAGGGGGGCACATGCCCCCTCTCTCACGCGATGAACTACCTAGGTGTATTCTCCTCGTCGGTAGCTTCGTTTTGATATATAATACGACTTAATCCGACATCTGAGTAAAAAGTTATGAATATTTAAAAATTCAGAGCATATTAATCACTTTAATTTTATTTCAATAGGCTATAATGTTTTTATATTTTACTTAAATTAACATTTATATACTATACTTTATCTCGAGAGCTTCGAAATGAGAGGTTATACTAATCATTCCGACAATTAGATAAAAATTTACGCAAATTTAAAATTTTTATATTTGATTACACATATATTATATGTTAGGAGTACAATAAATTATACTTAACTAGGGTTTTTATTTGAGCTAAACAAGTCTAGTATTAATATTTGATTATATTTAGCTCATTTAGAAATTAACAAGTCAAGCTCGATTAGAACCTATATTTGAAATTGAGCTCATATTTGACTTTTTTTTAGGCGCAAAATAATAATAATAGCGTTTTATCATAAACCGGTGATATTTTATCTTAAAATAACATCATTAATTATCGTATTATATATAATTCTTCATGTAAATTTAATCCAAAACAATATCGTACATTTCTGACGGTGCCGCCCCTTCGAAAATTTTCTGGCTCCGCCACTGAATGTGACCAAAAGTGTCCCAAATCGAGAAGTTGAACATATCAAGTCCTAGTATATGAGTTGGTGGCCTACTCCTTCTAGTGCCAATTGGTTTTAGAATGGAAACTCACTTGACTTATGTGTTAGGCTACTAGCGCATGTGTCTGTGGACACGACCTCCAGTCATCGGTCCAAGTCGGACTTTAATACCTTTCAATGCTAGCTTTGCAAGAAAACAAAAAATCTAGAGATAGTTGCAAAGAAAACAAAAAATCTAGAGATAGTTGCAAATTGGGACGCAGGTACGTAGATGTACAATCAAATTGCAATATATATATATATGATATTTCAGTTGACTAGCTGTTAAGTTGACCGACCTTTTCTTGCAGGTGACTTTGATTTCCAATTGTGGTATATATTAATTATGGAGTATTAATTTCTTGTTTGAATCCTCCCACTCCCAGTACGTCGTCAATATTATATATAGTGGTTACTTAGTTACTACCACGTTCAAAATTAATAAAAACTACCAGAGAACTTCCTTAAAATTAAGAAATAGTCGACGTACGACTAGATACTTGGTTTATTTTACATCAATTTGCCACTTTTTTAAGTTAAAGAAAATATCAAAATGTGACTTTTTCCCACAAAAGTTTCTACAGTTGTTAATGACAGAAGTGAAGAGAGAATTTTAGTGTAAAAAAATACACAAACTTAATTAAATTAATTAAGTGAATAAATTAATATTGCAAACCCAATGAGCCATATTGGGTTTATTCTTATTTTTGGTTATAAGGTCATAATCCGCTAGTTTAACACACAAAAAATGTGTTAATTTTCAGGATGTATGAATTTCATTTAACCATTCCTTATAACTAAGCAACTCAAAGAGATTATTCATTTTAGAGAATATTAGACTTTTAAAGAATTTTGAATCTTTTTTTTTTTTTTTTGATTCAATAACTTTTCCAACCCATTCTCCAAAATATGGATAAATGAAAGAAAAAAGGGAAATTATTAGTAAATACCTCACTTTGATATTTGGTTTGCAAAAATACCTAGGTTTGAAAACAATTGCATCAATATATGGAAATTTGCAAAAATACCTTATTTTATCATCAAAACTACCCACCACCCCAAAAAATCAGGAAAAAAAAAGTTAAATATTTTAAGTATTTTTCAATTTTTTGATATTTTTAAATTATATTAAATAATTAAATAATAATAAAAATATGGAAGTAAAAAAAATAAAATTAAAATCTCAATCGCCTTCATCTGGACTGATAGACCCGACCCCCAAATCCCAATCCAAACCCTAACCAAAAACACCCAACCCCGTCCCTCTCCGGCTCCGTCGGCCCCAACCCCAGGTCTCCGGCGCTTAGCCCCAACCCCAGGTATCCGGCGCTGGGACCATAGCTCGCGTCTCCGGATCCGTCGCCTGCGCCTACACTTCCGCGCCCCCAACCGACCCAATCCCAATTGCTAACCAGAACAAACAAGCGCCCCGACCGTCGCCGCCCATACCCTCCGTCGTTGTGCGAGCAATCCAGCGCAATCTTTACACAATCTCCCGCCGATTTTTGATCATATCCTGTCAGTATTCATATTTAAGATTGTCAAGAACCCCATTTATCCCGTCACTATGGATAATAATCCTGAAGATATATATTGAAAATCGTTTTGTAAATATGGTTAATAATCCCGAAGATATGATTGACCGTATCTTCATTGATTCTCTCCCCGATTATAGGTTTAATCCTGTCAGAATAAACATGAAGCATGTCACTATAAATATTTTTCCTGTCATTTGGAACAAATAACTTTGTCACCTTGGGCAGACCTTTAATTTCTAGTTATGGTATGGATAAAATTGTATCTTTATTCTCTTCCCTATTATAGACCCCATCCTGTCATTATTAGATATCTGTTTTGTCATAAAAAACATATATCCTGTCAACAACAAATATATCCTTGTCAATGATTGATTCTCTTAATAAGACAATGATTTTCATCCGGCTAGTTTTATTATTCTTAAATTTCCGAGAAAAAATATATTAAAAACATTATTTTAATATATATATATATATTATATTTTTTAATCTTCTTTTAATTCATAATGCTCCTTTTAATGATTTTTATATTTAAATTTAAAAGTAAAATCAGTCATTATTTTTTAGCACAAATAGTCAATTTTTTAGCACATACGACCCACATATTCTATTTTTGCTATTATCAGAAAGGGCATTTTGCATAACTAGACCAAATTTTTTTTTTGCACAAATAGCCATGTGCCTTGATTATTTGCTAGGGGTAGAAAGTGGCTATTTTTTGCAAATAAAAAAGGTAACCGGGAGAGGAAGTTGCAGGTGAAGCTGAGGCCGGCCACTGTAGCTCCATCTTTTTGCTGAGAGAAATGAGGAGAGGGAGGTGCTGCACATGTCAGGGAATTGGGGTGTGGCTCCAATAAAGTAGGGAAATAAGGGGGGGCATTTATGAGGGGAAATGTTAATGATTGTAATTAAGGGTGTCAATCAACCCTTATAAAATCTTGATTGATGGGTGTCATTTCTTAGTAAATGCTCTGCAAAATCAGAGCCAACATAGGAAACGAGTAGCATGGTGAGGGTAAAGCATCACCTTCATATCTGGGAACTAGGCACGTTTGGCTTACCAAAAGAAGACATTAGTCTTACCAATAGGCCAACCATGTCCTACCATAGTTGGAATTTTGGAGATAATATGGAGGGGATTGTCCGTAGCGGTTTGGGTGGGATGTCCGTGTAATTTTGGCGCCAAAACAAGGTTCTTCATTGGGGGAAGAGGGATGACATCTGTCTGACCAATATTGTATATGTATCTTACCAATAGCATATAGTTATCTTACTAATAGGCTTACCATGTCCTACCATACCTGAAATTTTCGAGAAATTTGGAGTGGATTGACAGTAGCTTATTTGGCGGGTTGTCAGTGTAATTTTGGCACCAAAACGGGGTTCTTCATTGGGGGGAAGGGGGGAACATTTATGAGGGGAAAATACAATCATTGCATTCATGGGTGTTCCTCAAGCACATATATAAGCTTGAGAGGAGGATCTCAAACACCCCAACATGACCTGCAAAAAGTGAGGCAGAGCAGGAGAGAGGTGGAAAGGACGTGGGAAACCCAACCGTGCATCCGAGGAAACGATACAGTTGTCATCCTACCAATAGTACAGTTCTGACCTGCCAACAATGTTGTCCTGTCTTACCATTCCAGGAAAAGTGCAATAAGTTTGTTGGTGGCAGTGGCAGCGATGGTTAAGTCATCTTGTACCTTTCCTTTGTAGGTGTTCCCCTTTACTATATCAGAACTATCCCCCAGGCTGATATTCTTTTCCCCTGATGTACCCCAGGTGATAGAGTATGCATCAATGTCGTGTTCGGCGATTGGTGGGCTCCCGTAGGTGGGAGCTTGGTCTTCAAGGGAGAGGCACGTACTGCAGCAATGGTGGTGCCACAGAATATTTCCTACGACCAACTGAAGGGGAAGATAGTCTCCAAATTCGACGTTGACATGGTGTTGTACGACATTGAGCTCACCTACCTCCCTCCTTCCATGGGTCGGGCAACTCCGATTCGGGTCCGGGACGACGATACCGACGACGATGTCGACGTCCAAACTCCCCACGGATTGGAGGACATCATAGACGTAGGAAGCTCCGACGATGACATGATCGTGGATCGGTCCATTCCTCTAGTCGGAGACCCCCGGGAGAGTGTGAAGGAGTTACGTGAGGGGGAGATGTTCGACTTGAGTGTGGATTCTGCCAGTATGTTTTTTGCACGTGTCTTGTATTTTCGTGTTCCTAGGGGGCTAATTGTGATGCAATCTTGGGGATTTCGCATGTTTTGGGCACAGTCACATGAATTATCGGATCTATTAAGTATTTCTCATGTCGTCCTACCACTATCTTCTCTTTGTCTACCCAATAGTTTAACCTTATTCGACCATTACATTGTTTTTATCTTACCAATTCCTTCTCAACTTAACTGCAATTGACATCCTCAACAAAATGAAGTTTATATCTTGCCAAAAGTGACTTCTTATCTTCCCAATAGTTTCGTATAATCTTACCACTTATAACATTCATGCAAACGTAAACTTACCCACAATAAAATATAAGAATCAACCTTGGGTGTAACATTATATCCAAGGGTATAGGCTCTAATTCAGTCGTATATTTCCTACTAATTTCACAAATATGTCCTAATATGTTCATAATCGTATAAGTCCAGAGAGATATGAACACATACTCCGCATTAGCATATGTGAGAAATAATCTAGTGAAGTAATCTAGTGAAGTAAAAACACTCGTTTGATGATCAGAAAAAATCAAAGGTGAGTTGCAGGCTTCATGGAAGAAAGAATGTATATATTTCCTACCATGTTCATAATTTTATAAGCCTATGAATTTGTCCTAGCAGATTCACAAATTTGTCCTACCAATAGTGTATTTATTTCCTACCAGTTCATAATTTTATAAGTTTAGAGATATTTATAAATTTGTCCTACCAGATTCACAAATTTGTCCTACCACTAGTATATTTATTTCATACCAGTTCATAATTTTACAAGTTCAGAGATATTTATAAATTTGTCTTACCAGATTCACAAATTTGTCCTGCCACTAGTGTATATATTTCCTACCATGTTCAATCGTATAAGTCCAGAGAGATATGAACACATACTCCGCATTAGCCTATGTGAGAGTCGAACTGCATACACAATGCTCTACCGATTGAGCTAATAGACTATTTATCATGATCAAATCGATAGACAGGACACGAATTTAAAGTAAAAGTTTTCGGGTAATAAAATGGGTACGATAAGAACCGGTGACAAGGCATAGAGTACGCGGGTCTTAAAAGTCTTGAATAGGAGCAACGAGCAGTAATCCAAATCAACCAAAAACAAAGCATTATCATTACTATCATGATTAATAATTGAATCTAACAAACTGTCAGTTTTATGCCAAAAACAAAGCATTACTATCATAGTTACAATTCAGAATTTCAAGTATTAAAAACTAGAAATGTACACTGGACATAGTCACATAGCTCCAACATACATTGGCAAATTTACAGTTTATAGTTCAACTCTACCCAAGGCCGCAAATCCAGATGGAAAAACAAATTCAGAACGAATTTTACCTTAAGAATAGTTAGGCTTTGTTTAGCAATTAGTTTATAACTAGTGTAATACCCGTGCCTTAAAGGCACGGGATGTTGTAAAATTATGAATAATGCAATTATTATATTCGGTACTGATGTGACAACAATTTAAAACATAAGTTGTACTCATAGTTGTAATTTATAAAGTAATAAAACACAATAATATTATCAAATGATTAATAATCGATTATTCTCTAATTATATGTCTGCTAAACAGATAAAAGTGCATGTACCACAGAACCCACTGACGAAAATAAAACATATATAATTATATAATATAGTCGATGAAACGATGGATGAAGATATGCCTCCATGCACGTCATTTATTGAAGCAATATAGCAAAATGTACCTGAAAAATAAATCACGAAAGGAAACATATATAATTAGAGCATTATAATTATGAGAGAACTTATAAATTAAAAATGGATAGAAGAAGTATCATATATAGTAATAATATATTACATTGGACATTGTATCAATATATTAAAGCACTGATATAATAGATTGCGTAGAAGAAATGTCGAGAATAAAAGAATTTTAAATAATAATAAGTGTCACCTATATGATGGGTGAAGAAAAGGACATCATACTAATCCCTTAAATTCGGCCAAACGAAAGGATGAACCTGAAGATGTAATAGAGTAAGATTTAATTAATATACGGTGACAGGTGAATAACAACTGCATGCATATGTAAAGAAGTTGTATATACAAATTAATAGTTAATAGATATGTCATATAAAATTTAATAACAAATGCATTTGTAAATGTATGATATTCAAATTATATGATATTTAGTTTGAGAAAATTAAATGATACTCTATAGTGAGAAATATTGGGAAAGTAAGGATTTTCATACGAATGAAGGCCGGCAATCAATAAGGTTTACAATAGTTGAAAGCATCAATGAATATTTAGATCGCTTAGATTATAGTTATGGCCAACCATATTTTCAAGTTAATTTGTTTCTCAAACATAAATTAATACTCCGTAGTTAATAGATATGTCATATATAAGAAAATACATCAATAAGCATGATGTAAATTAATACAAAAAATAAACAAAAAAAAATAGTTTGGGAGGTTAGAATATCATACCTTTGTTGGCCTAGACATTATCAAATACTTCTTTGTAAACAACGTTGGTAGTGGTATGCAGAACTTTGACATTATCATCGGTTATTAAAATCTTTATCCCTTTCCTGCTAGTAACCCTTGATAAGGCGACATAAAGCTGGCCATGCGTGAAGACAGTTCGAGGTAGATAAAGACCGACATGTGCAAGAGATTGACCTTGACTTTTATTTATAGTCATAGCAAAACATATACTGAGAGGGAATTGCCGACGTTGAAACTTGAATGGATATTTAGTGTCTGAAGGTGTCAACGTCATGCGCGGAATGTAAACAATATCACCAACATTGTTCCCGGAGATGATTCGCCCCTCTATTATATGTGCACCAAGCTTGGTGGTTAACAATCTCGTCCCATTACACAACCCTGCAGCTTGGTCGAGATTACGCAGCAACATAACTGGGACACCAACCTTCAGCGCAAGTGAATGATTCGGCACACCAGAGCATCTAATACTATTCAAGAAGTCAGTCGAATAAACGACGTCACCTCCCTCACTGGTAATTTCGGTTCTGCATATACTATCCGAACTAAGGTATATTTTCTCATCCCCGGATAGTTGAGAAAGCAAATATTTATTAACCTTATCAACAACATCGTGGGTAGGTGCAAGTATTGCTCTGTCCCGAAAGTAATCACCAGAGAAGTGGTTCTGAACAATAGAAGGATATACATACTGACAAATTGCCGCGATAGGATCTCCAATATTATCAATAAGTAGCAAGTCATCGGGAATACGTATAACTCCTTCCCCATCAACCGATTCACCAATTTCACCATCACCAACCTTCAACAACCACTGTGAAAACTCTGCCGCCTCTTGTTGATCAACATTAGTGATCCCAGAATGAAGCCTCATATTGCGTGTCAACCGTAACACTTTGCAAAAGGCCCACAAATAAGATGAATTAAGCGCATAGTAAACAATGTCATGTCTGCTTCCCTTAGGGACCACGGGCAAGATTTGCCTAAAATCCCCACCAAAAACGACAACTTTCCCCCCAAAAGGTTGTTCCAAACTCCGAGGATTCGTGTCACGCAAAACATCTCGTAAAGTCCTATCAAGCGCTTCAAAACTGAATTTATGCATCATAGGAGCTTCATCCCATATTATCAGTTTAGCTTCTGAGATCAATTCGGCAAGATTACTACCTGCTTTGATATGACATGTAGAATCCTCATGAAGATGAAAAGGTATGGCAAATCTCGAGTGTGCAGTTCTACCACCGGGTATTAAGAGAGCGGCGATTCCACTCGATGCAACAGTTAACACAATTTCTCCTTTACACCGAATAGATGATGATAATGCTCTCCATATATAAGTTTTTCCAGTCCCACCATAACCGTATAGGAAGAAAACACCACCTTGGTTGGATGACACTGCATTCAAGATCTCATCATACACACCCTTTTGCTCGCTAGTGAAGCCAGCTACCAATCGTGTATTCTCGGACTGAAGTTGAGACACGTCGTAACTAAGTTCATCTTGAATCAACTTATTCCCACTTTGATATATCAAACCCTCCTCAAGTTGAGGCATAGATGGATAGTTGGTCAGACTGCTACTATGACGGTGCAATAACTTCTCAACTTCAGCAAGAGCAAAGTTGTGCAATTGGGTGTCACTTAACACCAAATCTGCACAATCAGTAATGAGAAATAAAAGGTGACTACATAAAAAAAAAAAAAGTAAATTTATAATTTATATAATATAATCATGGGGACAAACAAACATGTTAGAATATTCAAACTTATAGTTGAAAGATGAAAAATATATTTACATCTACCATCTTAACTGTTGAGGTGATCAAGGGTTCATGCATCAGCAAGACAGGTTAGTATTTCTCCCTTTAAAGTTTTTAGATAGGTAAAGCTCCACATGAACACAACTAACGTACATAAATGAAGGCTTACCATCACAAAGGAGACGTCGTCTTTGAGTACGTAGAACATCATCGGCAAGAAAAGCCCATGTTTTTTCCCAAACATATTCTGGTCTGGCCATACAATCCGAAGTCAATAAAACAACGAAAAGACTCCTCAAATAGTGGGCTGATCCCCAAAAACTGGCCTCAGTAATCCCATCAATATACTCGCGGTCATCGTCTAATAACCCCAAAGCATAGCAGGCTTGTTTATAGGTTGGATATACAGTGCCGTTGACGGTTCGGATATCTTCAAAAGATTGTGAACCTTTCACGGTATTCAATAAAATGCGAAGATAATATCGCTCACCGCTACCTGGAGGTGCATTATAAATTCGACCGATCGAATATCCGCGCTTCCTTGGTGTCCATTCCATTTCTTGTGCATTCCAGACAAACAGAGAAGGGAACTTAGAGTAAGTAAGATCTCTAGCATACTCAAATTTCCTATTACATTCCATCCATGACAAAAACATGGACTTGTCAATGTTACGCCTATTGACGACTGCATCGATCGGGTCATTGTCGGAAAAAACAACATGTTGTTCACCCGGTAGGTGAAAACTCAGCCTCTCAACCGCAGTACTCCGATAATGTATAGGAAAACCAAATATCCTCCAAGCAGCTTCACATGGCGATATATATCGACAATTGTAGTGCGCTAGTATCTCATCAGAATCATTGGGCGTGACAGCTGCAGATATACGATCGTTACCCTTGTTGATGTACTTGAACAAATACTTGATTGCCCTGGATTGGTTGCACCATTCAACATTAATATGTGCCTGGTACTTGAGTAGAAGTGTTGGATTATAAGGAACCACATATCTGTTGTCCAAGGATACTCCATTCTTCTCGACAGTGCGCCCATTATCCAATCGTCTATAGATCGGATATCCGTCACGATCAATAGAAGTGTGTGAGTTGAACCTTTTTGGAAAGTGTCGTATACACTTGCCATTGCTCATGCAGGGAGAGGTTAACTTGAGTGGACCGCAAGGACCATGAATCATACGATCTGTTACGACACTATATAGATCAGGCTGGGTAATTGGATCAGGAAGTTTTGCAGAAATGATCTTATCAATTCCGTCAGCATCTGGTATCTTGTCAGCACGGTTTAGGAACAACAAAATATGAGCATGTGGGAGGCCACGCTTTTGGAATTCAATAGTGTAAACAACTGAAAAGAAACGCAACCATTAAACGTGGTGAAGCTTAACTGCAATATATATATATATATATAGAAGCACAAATTTAAAGTGTTCCTTAAATTAATTTCAATAATGCATGCATATAGATATGCTGGTGGTAATTAAAATATAATTAGGCAAACACACCAGCACTATATATCATATGGCACTGATAAAATACATAGAAAGTTAAAATAAAAAGAATGGGATATGTATATGTACAAACCTGCTTGAACTTTTCCGAAGATTTTACCGACAGTAAAGTCTTTTATCATCCGGTCAAGTTTTATCTTGAAGACTCTGCACACAATATCAGGTCTATCCTCTGGTTGCAAATTACCTTTCTTGAGGAACCTTGTGATTTCAGGCCACTTGGTATTGCAAGTGAATGTTATGAATAAGTCCGGGTAACCATACGATTGGCACAACGCCATCGCGTCTTGATAGTTTTGAAACATGTACCGAGGACCACCAACAAATGTCGAAGGTAGTACTATGCGTTTACCAGCTGAAGAAGGACCGACGTTGCCCGAATTGGCTGCAGACTGTAAATTGTTGTATTGATCGGCCCGCAACTTCTTCTGATTAAGACGAATATAATTGAGTCTCTCGGACTCTATCATGCAATACACATCAACAACATATTGTTGAAACAATCGTCTAGACCACCGCAGCGTTATAGCTTCAGCAAGGCGCTCCTGAAGTCGAAACTGAAAATATTCCCTTATGCTAACTCTTCCCCTCTTACTTTGGGTCTTATCGCTGTAGGGAATGTCTATCCTGTAACCATCCTCGCCGTAAGGGAAGAGTAATGGATACTGAAGCGAGAGATACGATGCATGCAGCTCATGAATACGCTGTAGAGGCCCAGCTTTTGTTTGAAGTAAGATATCTCGATTATCGACAGTTGAGTCAATATCTCCAACTATAAGAGCAGCAACCTCTGAGCAAGTAGGCAGATTGTAAATTCTACCATCCGTTGACCGTGTACTTATGAGTCTAAGCCTTACATCCGCAAATTGGTTGTTTGCAAAGCGATCTCGAGCTACACGAAACCATTTAGCATGTGGGTTGTGTTGGTCAATCATTTGTCGAAGATCATTGACAATTGATGCATCCAATGGGATCTTAGACGGCCTAAAACAGTAAGATGGGTCATATCAAAGTGTTATGTAAGCTATAATAATCATAACAACAATGTCAAAATAGATAAATATCTACCTCTTATTGTGCAGAAAAATCTATGTAAAACGCGAAATTCAAGTACCCACCTTGTAACGCTCACCCTATTTTCATCCTCATGCTCTGTATCATAGATATATAGTTGTGAAAACTTTGGAGGTTCGCCTGCTGAAGGAGTGAGACTACCTATCCTGTGATGATTTTGGCCATGCAGTCGATAAACGTACGGTCCTCTACTTGTGGTGACCCTTGAAAGATGTCCTCCCATTGATGTGAAAGAAAACATCATGTTGTAGGATCTGATATTGTAGAGAAAGTTTCTGCTTCGTGGGTCATTATTTGATAGCAGGTTTTTCAGAAGTGGGGGTGCATCTTGCAGCAGAGGGAGTTGAACCTTTCCTTGGCCACAACAGAAGGAAAATTTTGGCTTCTTTGGCTTTCGGGTTTTTTCTATCCGTTCACCATACCACATCAACGCACCACAATACTCACACTCCCACTCAGCATCACCATCATCGTAATATCCTACGACAAAAAACAAAGAAGGGTCAACACTAATATATATAAATCGTCATATAACAAATTAAGGAAGGTCATGTGTTAAATTAAAAAAAAATGAAATTTAATACGTACCAGCGGTAACAACTGGTGCTATATCATCGTCAGAACCATCAGAATTGGCGGCATTGCCTAATAGACATGAATTCGATAGATCGAGTAAACGTAAAAAAATAGCTAGATAGGAATAGGACGTTAAGAAAGTATATCATTTGTATGTTGATAATAATGTTAAATTAAGACATTTCAATCACCATGGAGTGTAATGTGTGGTGGATGCATATGCGATATGGTTGTACCAGCACTTTGACTTGAGGGAGTCGATGGTGGTACTTGTGGGGCTAAAAAATATACCAAGTGTGTTAAAACATAAAAATGGAGGAACTGAACAAAAAAAATTAAGCATTGTGATCAATGGTCAGAATTAATTAGAAAATAAAAAAAAAAGGCATAAGGTGCACTTCATTTCGGACGAATGAAGCCGAATAATGTTCTAATATACCATTTGAAATGTCGGACAATGGGGAACGAATAGTTACACCCGACAAAGAATGTCGTTGTCTCTTTTCCCTCAATGCAGCTGCTCTCATCTGTCTCTTAACACTCGATGGTACATCAACGGCTATTAAAAAATATAACAAACATTTGGATGATATTAACTGAAAAAACCCAGATATTCTCGATCTATAAGAAATGACTACGAAACGTGCAAAATCTATTAATAACCATTTGAGCTGGGAGACTTTGCAACACGATAATCAGGAGTGTTTTCACCATAGGGAAAACCTGCACATATATAAATTAATAACCTCAATAAAACTAAATAACCACATTTCATATATATATATTAGGACGTGCAGATGTATATAAAATTATAAATAAGGGGTATACATCAACACTAACCATTGGAAATATCAGAAAATGGCATGCGATTATAACTGATTTGACCATATTGTCCACCTACATAGAGTTACAATTAGTTGTGTAAATAATTCGAGGCGGATCAAGATATACAAAAATATTGCAGCTTGAGACCTGAAGATGAAGATGAAGCTGAATCGCGAGTAGTCGTAATATTACGGGATCTGAAAATGGGTTGTTGGGGTTGTCGTTCTTCCATCTTCATGTACGGAGAGAAGGAAAAAAATGGTCACAACATACATAAAAGAAGATAAAAAATTTACACTCACTTGTAAAATAAGATGGGTGATGTAGATATAGTATGAGAGAAAATGTCAGTTATCCATAAGAGGAGAAGAAGAGAACCTAGCTTAGTCACTCTAAAGTGTCATAAAACTAAAAAAAACATAAAAAAATGTTATGAAGTTGAGAATTTATAAGCAACGGGACGAACAAATGAAAACAATATCACATATAATAAGAAAGAATAAAATGGATGGATCGGAATTGACAAACAAAATATAGAAAGAGTGGAATCACATATCAAATAAACACATTGAAGGCTTGGTATTAATGGAACTCTAATATTCATGAAAGAGGGTGAAAAATACGTAGAAGATATGAATGAAAAATATAGGGAAAGTGTACAAATCAAGATGATCTATATTGAATGACCTATTAAATTGGGATAAACATGATATGATTAATAAATGAATATTTAAATGAATGCAATCTGGTGAGATAATGAATCCATTCAATTTGAGTATATCCTCAATTAACTTATTTGGAAAGAGATTATATATGAAAGTTAAAGGATTCCGTACAATGAGAATGGATTTAAAATTAACTGATATTTACTATTTTGTTTTTTGGTGTAAAATTAATATTTACTTTGATAAAATTAAATGATAGTGAGATATATTATTCAGTAGAGGATTCTCATACGAACGAAGGACGACGATTAATAAGGTTTACAATTGTTCAAGCATAAATGAAGTATATTTTGATCGATTAGATTATAGTTATGACCAACCAAATTTTCAAGTTAATTTGTTTATAAACAGGCATATTTATTCAATGACCAAAGGTTCAAAATAATAATAGTAAAAACTCGATAATAATATATAATATAATATAAAATTGTTTGGGAATAAAACATGCAATGTTATAAAAGCAAACAAATCACAAAAATAACCCTAAATAATATATTAAAACATCGTTTGACTGGAAAATGAAGATAGAGTTTTAAATGTATGCAATCACGATGTGGAGTTCAGACTGGGTCGAGACTTGATCTTATTTATTCTTCTTTCTTGCAGTTGACATCTCCCCGTCTTCTTTATTAATCTCTTCAACCGCACGCTTCAACGGTGTAGCCGTATCACTTGAAGAAACTATAGAACCAGCATTTGGAGCCGTAGCCGAGGAAGCTTGATCAACCTATATATAGGTACAATGCATGAATTAGTATACATATAAACGTGAATCAATATTCACAATATTGTTGTATATAGTTGGTTAATTAAAAAGAAATTATATATACAATTATTTAATTATAACAATATAGCAACCTGTGATTGGGTACTATGATCTTCAAAAGACGAAATCAAATCAACATCATCAGTGATTTTTGCAACTGCATAAGAGGTGGTGCCGGTGACGCTGTTGAGACGACGATCTATGGACTTCTGTGAAATGTCAAGGAGGAAAAGATATCTTTTATTAATGATTTCATTGAGCTCTGGGGGAACATCCTTGATATCTTCCTCCTATAAAAAAAAACAACAAATCAAAACACCGATGATCGTAATATAGTTGAATTTCCTTAATGAACTTGAAAAATTGAAATAAAAATACATATATCATATCTTGAATAACTAAATTAATATAAATACAAAAATAGAGATTGATATATAGGTGGACACAATAGATGCGTTAATGAACTATAAGAACCTTAAAATAAAAAGATCTCATACATACCTTAGATAATGCACCAATAATAGCAGATGCTGACTTTTTAATTAGTTGCACAACTTCGCTTTCGAATAAAGTGAAAGTAGTTGATCCAGATCCATCGATGACGATGACTTGAACCAAATACCTACACATGGTACAAATACAGTAATTAAGAAACGGGGTAAACGAATAAGAGTACAACGCGTAAATAAAGAATATTGTAAGATATAATTTAATGAAGAAGATCGAGATCGTGTACTGTGGAAAAAATAGAGATTATTAATTATCTCGAGCTAACTATTAGAGTACATTTATCTATATGATAGATTTGTACGTACCTTGGAAAAGATTTGGATACTTCTTTATCACATTGTTCACACCAATACTTGTCACCGTAAGGTAGGACTTTTTTCTTACACTCTTTGCATGAATCATAACACCACCCATGAGTTTTATCAATGTGATCAATGGTAGCCAAAACAACACACTTCATAACCTGAATTAACAATTAGCAGTCAATAATTAAGTAATAATTGTTAATTAACCAAATCATTTACGTATAGAATGAATATTACCATCGTCGTCTCACAAACTTGTTCAATGGTTTTTCGAGCATAAACATGCAAGAATGTATCCAATACCGAATATGACGGTTCTGATGCAATTCGAATGAAATTTTCACTTTCAGTGGCACCATCAGGGGTAATAGATCTATTGGGAAAGAAACAATAAATATCAAACTCGTATGAAAAATCGAAAAATGAGTATAAATAATGTGACGTCGACTAACATATACGGTAAATGATACCTAGACTTAAAGTCCGCAATCTCTGGTATAGCATCATCATCAATAAAAATTCTTGTACCATCATAAGCATTCGACAAATAGATTTCAGACTTGTGTTTCTTGATCTTCGCAAATTGAATTATAACAACCGTCTTATCCTTTGGTGCAGATTTGGTATACTCACCAAAGAAATCAGCATAGTCATCCCACAACGTACAATCCATAATAGTGCCACTATAGGTATAGGTTAAATAAATAAAATGGTATTAAAAAATTTAAAAATCGAGGGGAGATAATTAAAATCGAGGGGAGATAAGGTGCACCTCATATCTTGGAGTTTTATTTTTATTCGTCTACCCCGGACGGTATTTTGATTGGATGGGATGATTCTATCACCGACCCCAAACAAAAATCCAATAACATCTGAGTAAAAAATTATTCATAAGTCATTTAAGCTTGTGAGATATGTATATATGAAATAACAATTTGGAAAAAATAAACTTTTACCAACTAAAACAGTATCATCTAATCCCTTTTTGTGGATGGCAGTGAAATCCTCAAACTTGAAACCATGTAAGGGCACAGATATCGTCTCGCAATCCTGCAGTGTGGTGTTTTTATAGAAATAAATTCTATACTTATGAGTGCTATACTTATAAGAAACATTGTATAGCGCAAGACCGAATTGGGACAAATAGAAGGCACTCCCTTCGCATAAGTCCTTAAAATTATCCAAAATATTCCCTCTCACAGTAGCATGGATTTTGTCACCCTACATAACAAAAAAAAATTCGAATTAACTTTTAATGCGTTTAGCAACTTTAACCGTTGTTTCAAGTGGATGGATTCTTACCAATTCATCCATAAGGATCAACTCATACGATGAAATCTCCGTCGGTCGTTCCTTTTGAAAGACCATCCAAAATCGGATAATTCGAACCTTGAGCTTGTAGAAAGACCGACTTGTTTGAATATCCTTGATAAACTTTGCATCGGTTGCCATCCTATATATGAAAAATGAAATTTAATGATCACGACGAAAATAATAAACAAAACTAAAGAATTAACTTAACATCAATTAACTAAAAGAGGAGATGGAAAGTTAATGGAACAGTCGTCTTACAGATTGGACTTACAGATTGGAGAAGTCAAGCTTAAGATATTGCTCACGGTGCCGGGCTAGAAAACGAACAGAGTATAAATAATTATTATAGAAACGAACTGTGTATATATAGTATATATAATGAGATATTTAATCCAAAAAAAAATGGAAACAAAATCAATTGTACGACATAAAATCAACGGGGGAATGAATGCAATATAAGGGAAAGTACGAACAGTGTATATATAGTATATATAATGATATATTTGAGGGAAAAAAAATGGAAACAAAATAAATTGTCCGACGTAAAATCAACGGGGGAATGAATGCAACAGAAAGTGTACAAATCATGATGATCAATCTTCCATTAATTTATTTGGAAATAGAGTATATATATATTAAAAGATTCCGTACATGATCAATCTTCCATTAATTTATTTGGAAAGAGAGTATATATATTAGAAGATTTCGTACAATTAAATGAAAAATTATGGAAACACAATCATTACCACACAAAAATTAATAACGGAATGATTTTGAATTAAAATATTGACCAATAGAAAAAGGCGATTTGAATAAAAAATTCAACTTTAATCGTGGTTGCGCCACGTCAGCAAAATGCTAGCAGAATTAGTAATATTAATAGATTTAGACTGAGTTGAATTTGGAGTTTAATAAATCTTTCAGAGACAAAAATCATTCACAATTGTGATTACACTTGCCAGTTGCCACACGGTCTCTCAGTGGACACAGGAAAAGGGGCAAAATCAGGATGAGATAAACAATGAAGGATGAGTTTAATGAGCTCTCATTGTATTTCATTCCTAAGTTGAAAGATAAAGCGTGAATATAAAAGCAACCAGGGTGTGAGCAATACGAAAATCTAATCTCAGCAACTTCAAGCAGCTGCCAACATGAAACCCTAAAACTCTAATTCACCAACAAAATTCACAAAACTGAAAATCCTGCAACACATACCAAACTAACGCCACATAAATATGAAAACCCCGCAACTAATAAAGATGCAGAAAGACATGAAATGATCAAATACTGGGGCAGAAACGGAAAGATTCAATACAAAATCAATACAGACGAAAATTGAGTTTTCGAATGAATGGTCCAAGAAAGGAGAAGAGCAGGGGACCTGGCGGACGGAATTAGCAGTTGAGGCTTTATCATCAGCTGATAAACCCTAATCGCACAAACCCTAATCGCACCCACCTCCCAAAATCGACTCACAATGGCATCCCTAACCCCTCCTACTTCATTCCTCTACTGCTAGGCAACTACAATGGCACCCCGGTGTCTCAATTTCTTCACAAAACCGCATATAACCGCACCCCCATTACCCCAATTTCGCAATTCAAACAAAAACTCTACAATTGCTTACCTTCTTCTTCAACCTCTTGCTTCCTCTTTCGCAGGGTTCTGGGCCTTCTTCTTCACCCGCTTCTTCCTCCTGTCACTCCTCCTTTGTCTGATTCTCCGCACCCGCTCTGGTTTTCCGTCTCTCTGTCTGTCGCTTTGTAATGGAACCGTCTCTCTCCCTCCCTCGTTTTAATTTGTTAACTCCCTACAGCCGGTTACAAACCGTTAAAAAAAACCGGCTGTTTTAATTGCATTAGATGGTCAGGCCATTTTGGGCCAATTTTTCACCCTCTTGGCTATTTGTGCAAATAGGCCTATTTTGTGCAATTTCCTCTATCAGAAAACGGGTATACTTTTGCAAACTGAACACCGTTTTGGTGTATTTCTGCAAATCGGCCTCGAATTATTTCCGGTTAAAAAAAAAAAGCTCAATTTTGATGGTGCTAAAATATCCTCTCTGATTGTGTTTCTGCAGGTTTCTTGATTAGAGATGACAGGGGAATCCGAAGCTTAATCGACTATGATGCCAAAAGATCCCGGAAGGTGTCGACATTACAAGCCGAACAAGCCGAAGTGGTTGGACTGCAGCTCGGTCTTGTGGAAGCTCTAAAGAGGGGGATTTGAAGACTTGTGGTGGAAGGTGATTGTCTCATAATCGTGAATGTGATCAAGGGAACCTGGCTGACACCCTGAGAGATCAAAATCCTTATGTTGGATGCTCTCCTTCTCCTTAGTTCATTTGAGACGATCTCGATCGGTTTTCCACGTCTTTAGGGAGGCCAACAGGGTTGCCGATCGTCTTGCTCACCTAGCCTTGGATTATGTTTCTTCCCATTTGAGTTTTGACCTTGATTTTCAAACTCTCGTCCGTAAGAACGCTCTTCGGTGGCGGTACAACCGTGATTGACACATCTCAAATTTTCGCCTTGTAAAAGGGCGGAATTGGAACAAGTATAGTGTAACTAGGTACGAATTAAGTATTTTTGTTGTTGCGATCATGTAAGCCTTCGAGTTTTGAATTGGAAACCAGTTTAACTGGTTAACACGTCTAATTAAAGAAATTCAAATCAACGCTAGCTAGATTAGTTACCTCTCTCCCACACGTACAAGTACAAATTGATTTATTATAATTTCTATAATGAGGACTTCTTATTTGAACCTATCTACTTTCCGGAAGTAGTTCAATTCAAAGTGTATATATATATATATATATATATATATATATATATATATATAATCGATCGAGGTGAATTGCCCTAATATCATCGATCGTACGTGCACTATCAACATTTTAATTAAAATAAAACTCCAGTTCGTTTTTTGGAGACACATATCGATAAGGACACATATACAGTGTACGTGATCGATCGGAAACGAAAAAATATGGAGGGCGACGGAGAATGTTACGTACAATATCCAACCCAAAAGCAACCCAAACAACAACAGTATCCACCCCAGCCTTGCAAACAACAGCCCGCTCCCATCAATCAACAACATCAGCCGGTGAACCAATCATATAACCCACCGCCACAGCCGCAGCCGGTGAACCAATCATATTACCCACCGCCACAGCCGCAGCCGGTGAACCAACCACCGCCACAGCCGGTGAACCAATCATATAACCCACCTGCAGGGCAAGTGGTTACCTGGTCTACCGATCTCTTTAGCTGCCTTGACGATATTAATCTCTGTAAGTACTAGCTAATTAGCTTTATGATATGATTTCCCATTATCTTATTACATTATAATATGTAAATTGATCAAGAGAATGACTGGCTTAACTAATTAATTATATATAATATTGTCAGGCCTATTGACAAACTTCCTCCCATGCATTCCCTTCGGCTGGATTGCAGAAATCGTTGACAAAGGAACCACACGTACGTACGTACGTAGTACTAATATATAAGTCATTAATTTGTATATATCGATCACAAATACAACACGTCTTAATTTAATTTATCCATAAATTAGCTAGCTGATTGATGGATCGTAAATATATTATATATACTGTAATTGGTATGGATGATGGATGAAATATTGAAATGCAGCATATGCAACGTCGGCAAGGAGATACGCATTAGCAATGGTTCTCCCAGGAACTCAGTTTATATATTCGGGGCAATATCGAATCAGGATGCGACAGCAGTATGGAATCCCGGGAGACAGTCTAGAGGACGTCTGCGTTCATATCTGGTGCGAGGGTTGCGCCCTTTACCAAGAGTATAAGGAGCTTTCTGCCCGTGGCTATGATGTCCCCATTGGTACCACTAATTCTTTATTTTCGCTTCTTTTTCATTTATATATATATATATATATATATATATATATATGTAACTAATTATTATTTTTTCCATGAATCCATACATACACAGGGTGGCACGGTAATATGGCAACGAGAAGGCAAGCTCAAGGTGTGCAGATGGCTCCTCCGGAGGCACCAAATGGAATGACCAGATAGCCCTACAACTACAAGGCCACCGGCCCTTTTATGGAGCATTTTTTTTATTTATCATGAAAAGCTCAATTAAGGAGCTGGTCCATGCGATTGCGGATGTGGTTTTAATTATGTGCATCTTACTATATTACTTGTACGTTCTAATATTTCATTGTTAACATTTGTGGTTGATTATAAGATTAATTGTTGTAAATTTACCCGAGTGAATACCGTTAAAGAGAATGAGAATGAACAATATAGGACACAAAGGATTTTCGTGTTCTGGCAAGAACCGCGCAGAACACCCAGCATTGAAAAATCTCTGCAGCTAGGGTTTCTTATTATTGTGATGCTTTGATGAATACATAATTCCAACCCTACATGGCTCTATTTATAATAGAGAACCTCCTATAAATAACCCTATAGATAAACATAGATATAGATAAACCTATCTTATCTAGATAAACCTAGATATAGATAAACTATCATCTATCTTATCCAAATTAAACCTATTGTAGATAAACCATCAACAATAATCCTTCTATAGATAAATACCTTCTATATATAGACTTTCTAAAGATAAATCTAGATAATTAATTGTCTCAAACAACATTAATATTGTTGAAGAAAATTCCATATTGTAATTTGAGTTGATTTATCAGTCATGTATCCATATATTACTTGTTCTACTAAATCATCTCAATTTTGTGGATTTTGGAGAACAAATTTTGCAACCGATTTTCTGAATTACTTAGAAACCAAGATCTGTACAACTACAACTATTTATACACAAAGGAAAGAAACTAATGCCGACTAGTACTTTCTAATCTATTACTAATTTCTACTGGACTATAATTGGGCCTAATCAAAAGCCCATCTCCTACAACCGGGTTGAACCCAAATTCTATTCTTGCTTCTTCTTCCTCATTGTTGCTGCTCTGTGTTTCATTGTTGCTATGTACATCACCGAGCATCATACTGGACACTCCTGTGTCTACATCCCCCCGCAAGCTGGACATAGGGGAAGACGAAGACCAAGCTTGGAGCACATAATGTGATGAAGAGCAGCACCTAGGGGCTTCGTAAATATATCGGCCAATTGAAGACCCGAGGGAACAAACGACGTGGTAATGAATCCAGCTTGTACCATCTCTCGAATGAAATCCCCGTCAATCCTGATGTGTTTGGTTCGCTCATGAAACATAGGATTGACGGCGAGTTGTAAAGCCGCCTTATTGTCACAATGAAGATCAATAGGCAGGCGCACAGATACATGAAGATCAGACAACAAACTGTGAAAGCCAAACAATCTCACTGGCCACCGTAGACATGCTCCGGTACTCACTCTCCGCGGTGGACTTCGAAACCGTTTTTTGTTTCTTGGTCTTCCAAGAGACCAACGAACCCCCAAGAAACACGCAATAACCGGTGAGGGAACGAGCGGTAAACGCACAACTGCCCCAATCCGCATCGCTATATGCAACCGGTTGCAAATCAGAAGAAGATGAATAAAATAGAGCGTAATTGAAGGACCCTTTGAGGTACCTTAACAGGTGCAAAGCAGCATTCATATGGGGCTGGCGTGGCTCATAAACAAATTGACTAAGTTGTTGTACGGTATATGTGATATCCGGCCGGGTTAACGTGAGGTACAACAGCCTCTCGATTAAACGACGATACCGTTCTGGATCGGAATACAACTCCCTATCAGTTGGGGTGAGCTTCAAGCCCTGTTGCATCGAAAACTTCGTAGGACGACAATCAGAGACACCAGCACCATCCAATATGTCCAACACGTATTTACGTTGATTGAGTAAAATACCCTCTGTTGATCGAGCTATTTCCATACCAAGGAAATACCTCGCTTGTCCGAGATCCTTAATAGTGAAAGTATCATGTAAAGCATCTTTCAAACCTGTAATCTCAGAAGGAACATCACCAAGAATCAGCATATCGTCCACGTAAACGAGAGCAACTGTCATGTGGCTCGGACCCCCTTTAACGAACAGGGAATGATCATAAGTGGACTGATGAAAGCCTTTGCTAACGAGGAACTTGGTAAGGGTGATATTCCATTGACGACTCGCCTGTTTAAGGCCGTAAAGAGAACGATTAAGCTTGCACACTTGGCCAGGCAACACTGTCCGATAACCTGCAGAAGGAATCATATATACTTCCTCATCCAAATCGCCATGAAGAAAGGCGTTATTAATGTCCAATTGATGAAGTACCCAGTTCTTTGCAGCAGCTAGAGCCAATACCACACGAACCGTAGGCAACTTAGCAACCGGAGAGAAAGTATGCTTATAATCCTTGTCTTTGATTTGATTGAAACCTTGGGCCACCAATCTGGCTTTGTGCCTTTCAACCGATCCATCAGCACGATATTTCACCATGAAGACCCATTTACACCCAATCGGTTTCTTCTCGGGAGGCAACTGTGTAAGGGTCCAAGTCTTGTTGCATTCGAGAGCTTGAAGCTCTTTGGCAATAGCTGCTTCTCATTCATGATGTCCTTGTGCTTGTTCAAACGTATGAGGCTCAAACATTTGGAATACAGCAGCCAAAGACAAGATAAAATCAGAGGAATAATGTCCCAAATGTTGTGTACTGAACGCAGCAAACGATCTAGACACCCCAATGGAAGGGTCTGTTTGATCAGCCCTGGAAGGAAGTTGTTGACAGACATAATCCTGCATACGAGCAGGGAGAACCGTGGACCTGGTAGACCTTCGTAGAGAAGCAACTGGAGGAGCCTCCTCATCAACACGGTCAGTAAAGGGAGCATCACTCACAAGAGAGTCGGACTGAGAAGACGACAACTGCTCACTGGGCTGGACATAACCGGAAAAATGAGCAGGGACTGATGAATCAATCAACGGAATATCCCAATCATCATAAACCACAGCTCACAACGGGTAAAGAATCCTGCACTTGGTGCTTCATAGGATTGGAATTTTGAAAAGGAAAAATAGATTCCTTGAAGACAACATGACGACTCACAAAAATCGTCTTGTTGTCAAGATCAAAAAGCTTATATGCCTTTTGATGAGGGGGGTAGCCAAGAAAAATACACCTCCTGGCAGTAGGCTCAAACTTATCCGGATGAACCTTACTCTTTGAAGCAAAGCAAAGACAACTAACTACTCTTAGTTTATCATAAGTAGAAGCCTTCATAAACAACACCTCAAAAGGTGACTTACCTCCCAAAACTGAAGAAGGTAACTTGTTTATGATATATGTGGCACTCAAGACACATTCACCCCAGAAACGCAGCGGAAGATGAGCATGAACCCTCAAAGAACGCGCTGTCTCTATGAGATGCCGATGCTTTCGTTCAACCCGCCCATTCTGCTGAGGAACTTCAGGGGTAGAACGCTGATGAACGATGCCTTTCGAAGCAAAAAACTCAGCACATCTCCGCTGCATAAATTCAGTGTTGTTGTCTGTCCGTATTATCTTCATTAAGGCACCAAATTGAGTAGCTTCTAGAGCAACAAAACTTTCAATCACATTGAAGACCTGCACTTTGTCATTCAATAAGTATGTCCAGATGCACCTTGTATGATCATCAAGGATCGTAAGGAAGTACTTAGCACCATGAAATAGACGGAACTCTATAGGGACCCCAAAGATCCATATGCACCAAAGCAAACGGTTTATCTATTATGGATGAATTGATCGAAAACGGTAGCCTATGATGCTTGGTAAGCGCACACACATCACAATGAAAGGTTTTTATTCCAGAACAATCACAAACAGGAAGTAATCTCATCTTAGCCAAAGATGTATGTCCTAAGCAAGAATGAATAATATCCAAACTGTCACTTGCTCCGCAAGCATGAACAACTTTATTGAAATTGAAACTAGATTTATTATTGAAGTCAACCTGTTTACCATCAGATCCCAGCTTGTATAAACCTTGATCAGCCCATCCTTGATCCATTCACCAGCAACCTCGAAACTGAAAGGTCCTGTAGAACACAAGCAACTGAATTAAATCTGAGTTCCCTTGATCCATCCACCAGTAACCTCGAAACTAACATTAGGTTGTGGTTGAAATCAGGGACAAATAACACCTTGTGGATCACAAAACCGTCAGAGACAACCATTGATCCAGCATGTCTGACTTTTTGACAGATCCATCCGGCAGTCCAAGTAAAACCAGTTTGTCGAGAGTATAGAGCTCCATAAAAATGGATTTATCGAACGCGATGTGATCGGTAGCACCTGTATCAATGATCCAGATGCTCCTATCACCTTTCCGATTCAAATAAGTAATCGGTGTGTGGATGTTACCTGCAAAGTTGACCATGGAGTGAGTGTTGTCTCTGTCCATCACGTCCATCTTCCCTTTGCCTTTCATCCTTCTCATTATCTCATTGTAAACATCGTTAACCATCCCTGAATCAACTCTATGAAAATCACCAGAATCAAACGGACTATCAGCAACCGGCGGAACATCTTGAACTTGAGCAGCGAAGTTCTTTCCCTGTTGATATCCTTGCGAGCTTCCACCATCTCTAGGTCCAGTGTACCAGTCGGTGCAGCACATAAAATAATTAATTATGTTGGCATGGACTCTATTTGACCATAGGTCAAGTATTAGATGAGTCATGTTGTGACTAGTAAAATGAGGGTGTATTAGTTAAGAGCCTTGCTCTCCAAGATGTATAAATAGGAGCCACATTGTAAACACAGCAATTTAATCAATAGAAAATCAGATCTCATTTTTCCTCCTTCCAAGTTATTACATGGTATCAGGCCTGGTTTCATGGACAATCCGGAAGTTACCAATCCCTTTGCTTCTCTAGATTCAAATGACGAGCTCTTCCTCCACCATTCGGACCATCCGAACTTCATGCTCTCTACTTGTCTCCTCAATGATCGCAACTATGGACCTTGGCGTAGATCTGCAGAGGTTTCTCTCTATGCTAAGAACAAGTTTGGTTTTGTTACTGGTTCCTGTAAGCGTCCTTCTTCGATTCTAGCTACTCAGTGGGATCGATGCAATAACATGGTTATTGCTTGGCTTTTGCATTCCTTGGAGAAAGATATTGCCGAATCTGTTCTATACTTTCGTTCTGCAGCTGCGATCTGGCAAAATTTAGCTATTCGCTTCAATCGTACAAATCGAACTCGTGTTTTCCAGATCCATCGCGATATCAATTCGATCTCTCAAGGATCTCTTTCTGTTTCAGCTTATTTCACCAAATTAAAGAAACTTTGGGATGAATATGCTCTTACTCTTGAGGATCGTGCTTGCGAGTGTGGATCTGCGAGTTTGTTGCAGAAGCTCCTTGAAGATCAGCAAATTATCCAGTTCCTTGTCGGGCTCAATGAGTCATACGCTGCTGCTAGGGCTCAGATTCTCATGATTCAGCCTCCTCCTCCGTTGGCTAAAGTTTATCAGCTGGTTGTTCAAGATGAGGAACAGCGAGAAATTGGCGCGAAATCGTCTTCTTCAACTTCTGATGCTAGTACTGCTCTTGCTTCCCAAAGATTTTCTCCTTTATTAGATCCAGGCAAAGGTGCAGGTCGTGGTCAATCTTCAGCTCCACGAGGTCGTGGAGCTCCTACAGGTGGAAGAGGATCTTCCACGGGAGGTCGTGGTACCTTATTCTGTGATCATTGCAAAATTGGCGGTCATGTAATGGATACTTGTTGGAAATTGCACGGCCACACTTTATTTTGTGACTTCTGCAAGCTTGGAGGTCATCTGGTGGAGAAATGTTGGAAGAAGCATGGTTATCCTCTTGGTAAGGGCCCGTCACAACACACTATTGCAACCGCTGCTGATTCTTCAATCAATTCTCTGACCTCGGAGCAGTATAGCCAGCTTCTCGCGCTCCTTAGCAAGCCTAATGTTCCTAAATCTGAGACTGCAGCCTTCCTCGCAGGTACAAATTTCAGTTTTCTAAGTTCTAGTACAAATCCGACTTGGATCATTGATAGCGGTGCAACTGATCACCTTACTCCCAATCGTTCTTTGTTTAAATCATTTCTTCCTCTTTCTAAACCTGTTCTTATCACCATGCCAAATGGCAGATCTACCTCTGTCACTCACTTTGGCACTGTTATCCTTTCTCCCTCTCTTACACTTACTAATGTTCTCCATGTTCCCGATTTCTGTTTCAATCTTTTGCCTGTTAACAAGTTAATTTCTAATTCTAATTCTCATATCCTCTTTATTGAGAAGTTCTGTTTCCTTCAGGCCCCTTTGACGAAGACATCCCTTTTGATTGGCAGTGAGGTTAAAGGTCTATATGTTGTTCACATGAATTCTTCCTGTAAGCAAGGTGTTAGCCCTTCAGAAGATGTGTCATATACTGTCTTGAATAAACCTTTTGCTTGTTCTGTTACACTTTCATCTCATTTACTTGAATTGTGGCATTGTCGCATGGGATATGTTCCATTTTCTCAATTAAAGCATATTCATGTTGTTGGTGATACTATCAAACCCTCTTACTTGTGCAAGATTTGTCCTAAGGCTAAACAGCAACGAAATTCTTTCCCTGACTCTGTATCTAGAGCTCAGGCTCCTTTTGATCTTATACATATAGACACTTGGGGTCCCTTCCATACCCCTACTCACAATGGTCATAAATATTTTTTGACCATTGTGGATGACCACACAAAGGCTACCTGGACATTTCTAATGCCTACCAAGAGCAGTGCTCTTCCTATTCTCTCTTCATTCATTGAAATGGTTGCCGCGCACAGTTTAGTTCAAAGATTAAAATCATCAGGTCTGACAATGCAGCAGAGTTTTGTGGCCATCAAGCCTCTCAGCTTTTCACAACCAAAGGCATTTTGCATCAAACAAGCTGTCCCTATACACCCCAACAAAATGGAATTGTTGAAAGGAAACACAAGCACCTCCTTGAGGTTGCTCGTGCTCTCCTTTTTCAATCCAATGTGCCTCTCATATATTGGGGAGAGTGTGTTTTGACAGCCACCTATCTCATTAACCGTACACCTCTCCCTTCTCTAAAAAATGTTTCCCCATATTTTCTGCTATTCCACAAACAACCAGACTACAGCCTCATTAAAGCCTTTGGTTGTCTTTGCTTTGTGTCAAACTATCCCCATACTGCTGGTAAATTTCATCCTCGAGCCAGCCCTTGTGTCTTTCTTGGATATTGCTTTGGCAAGAAAGGTTACAAGGCCCTTGATATTGCCACTAAACACATTCATGTCACTAGAAATATCATCTTCCATGAGTCACATTTCCCTCTTCACCTCAAACCTCTTCAAACTGATGCTCCTCTACCTGCTACAATGTCTTCTGACCATGATTTTGATTTCATTTTTACACCAATTGCAACCACTCCCAACCTTTCCCACACCTCTTCTATGTTTGATGAATCCCCAACTCCAGCCTCCTCCCCTCCTCCTTTGATTGCCAGTCCTATTCCTGATAGTGCATCATCTTCTGCAATCTCTACACCACCACCACTCAGACACTCTACTAGACCTCGACATCCCCCTGCTTACTTGAAGGATTTTGTGTGCAACTTTGGACCCTCCTCTACTGCCTTGATTAATGTGGTTGATTCTTCTTTTCTTCCAGCTTCTCATTTTGCATTTCTCACTCATATATCCTCTTATACAGAACCTTCTTCTTACAAAATTGCATCTTGTGATCCAAATTGGGTTTGTGCTATGAACAAAGAAATTGATGCTCTAACTGCTAATGAGACTTGGGATGTAGTTCCCTTACCTCCAGGTAAGTCTCCTATAGGTTGCAGGTGGGTCTTTAAAGTGAAACTTAAGTCGGATGGCTCTCTTGAAAGATATAAAGCCCGACTGGTAGAAAAAGGATTCACTCAAAAGGAAGGGATTGACTTCCATGAGACATTTTCTCCAGTGGTTAAGATAACTACCATCCGCACCTTGATTGTTGTTGCTGCCTCCAAACAGTGGCCAATTCACCAGTTAGACGTCAACAATGCCTTTCTTCATGGCGATTTACATGAAGAAGTGTTCATGGTGATGCCTGAGGGTGTTCCTAATCCTCTCCATCATGTCTGTCGTCTAAAGAAAAGCTTGTATGGCCTTAAACAAGCTTCCAGGCAATGGTTTCACAAGCTTACAACTACTCTGCAGGGCTTGAACTTTGTTCAATCGAAGAATGACTATTCTGTCTTCATCAAACATCAGTCTCACCACATCACCATTCTAGCTGTGTATGTTGATGACGTCCTTATCACTGGTAATGATTTGGATGCAATTCGGGCTCTCAAGTCTTTTCTGCATTCTGCCTTCAGTATTAAGGACCTTGGGGAGCTTCATTACTTCTTAGGAATGGAGATCACTTCCCTTCCTGCTGGCTTTGCTGTTACTCAATCAAAGTTTACAAAGGAACTTCTTCTTGATGCTGGCCTCTTGGACTCCAGTAAACCCGCCGTGACCCCCTTACCTCTTCATCTTAAGCTTACTGCCACTAATGGGGTGCCCCTTTCAGATCCTTCTGTTTATCGAGCCTTGGTTGGGAAACTCAATTTCTTAACCAACACTCGTCCTGATCTGTGCTATTCAGTGCAAACTTTGAGCCAGTTTATGCAAAATCCTCATTCCCTTCATTTTGATGCCCTGATGCACACCCTTCGTTATGTCAAGGGCACTGCAGGCCAAGGAATTTTACTCAATGGTTGCACTTCTCCAGTTCTTAAGGCATTCTCCGATTCTGACTGGGCTTCTTGTCCTATGACCCGTCGCTCTGTCACTGGTTACATAGTTTTCCTTGGATCATCTCCCATCAGTTGGAAATCCAAGAAGCAATCAGTGGTATCCCGCAGCTCTTCTGAATCCGAGTACAGGGCTATGGCCAATGCTGCTACTGAGATCACATGGCTGGTGCGTTTGCTTCAAGATTTCTCGATTCAACCACTCAAGCCAGTTCAATTATTTTGTGATAATCAATCAGCAATCCAGATTGCATCCAACCCAGTCTACCACGAGCGCACCAAACACATAGAAGTGGATTGCCACTTCACTCGTGACAAGGTCCTTGATGGCCTCCTACAGCTCTCCTTCGTCACTTCCTCTGACCAGCTAGCTGATGTTCTCACCAAAATTTTGCCTTCACAACAGCAAAATTTCATTCTCTTCAAGTTGGGGTTGTACCACCCTCCATCTTGAGGGGGCGTATTGACCATAGGTCAAGTATTAGATGAGTCATGTTGTGACTAGTAAAATGAGGGTGTGTTAGTTAAGAGCCTTGCTCTCCAAGATGTATAAATAGGAGCCACATTGTAATTACAGCAATTCAATCAATAGAAAATCAAATCTCATTTTTCCTCCTTCCAAGTTGTTACAGACTCTACGAGAGAGGGTCAATCTTTACCTTCTAATTATCATTTGATGGTTAAATATTTTTGAACTTTACCATATAGTACTTGAGGGAAGCCCATTTCAGTAGGGCTGATCATAGGCTCAAAATCGATCCGAACCTGATCAAACCGAATCGAACCTAAAACCGAAATTCCCAAAAATGAAAACCGAAAGTTGAACCTAAACTAATAGGGTTGGTTCAGTTTTACACCGGTTTGGTTTAGGTTCAGTTCGGTTATAACCTAATCGAACCGAAATAAAAAATGCACAATGAAAAAAAAAACACAAAATGAAACATGGGCAAAACCTTCTGTTGGATTCTGCGCACTTGAACAACCGTTTACAAAGGGTTGGTCACATTTGAAACATGGACAAAATTAAACATAGGGCTGGTCATAGCCCTACAGTACACATCCGGACACTTGCTTGAACAGCCCTTGTCGTACAGCACACACTTTCGGACAGAAGCAATTTAAAGAGTCTGCGAGAGGACTCAGGACTTCGGGAGAATGGGAGGCGAGGCACACACACTCACCAAGACCTAACCTAAGTTACTGCGTAAGGAATAAGGATAAATCAAAATTAAAAAAACAAATCGGTTTTTACAGGTTTAACCTAAACCGAATACAAACCGAACCTAAAACCGAAAATTAAAATTCTCTGAACCGAAAACCTAAACCGCAACCCCTCGGTTCGGTTTGGTTCCGGTTATTTTGGTTCGGTTGCACCGAAAAATTCGGTTCGAACCGATTTTGATCAGCCCTGCATTTCAGGTCTGGTATAGGGAGGATTTTGTAAATGTAATCCTGCTGATAGATTCAATACAATTGGCAAGGACGGTCAGATAATGGGTCTGGTAAGGAGGGGGGAGTGCCCAGTCGGGGTGGCCTGGTGGTGTGGAGCAAGGGGACGATATGAAGGTCCCGAGTTTGATCCATACCTCCGTCTCTTTCCTTTGATGAAAATCCAAATATTTCCTTACCGGGTCGAGCTAATCAGTGCAAGCCGGTTTACCTAATAAATTGCTCTTGCCGGTTCGATCACATGTTCGAAGTTTACCACCGAATGCGAGTTCCTCATTATATAAAAAAAAAGGACAAAAAAAATATATATGCCAGTTATATCTATATGATATTTTTTTAAAAAAAAATCTTTAAATGAAGCTAACAACTTATAGGTTTAGGAAATTAAAATTAAAATGTTTATAGAATTTTAGGTTCATAATTGGGAAAAAAGGCAAATGAAGCTAACAAATTATAGGTTGGAAAGGTAGCTCAGCGATCAAATACAACGAAATGGCAAAAAATTTATGTCCGTCACCCCCAAATATCTATCTTATATAAAAGAAAATAAAACAAATGTTTCTTGGAAGATGAAAACGAATACAACGACAAATCCACACACAAAATGGCAAAAATCATATAATGGGTTTGTGGAAACGGATTTTTACGGTCAATTCTCTAATCAAGAAAAAATACAATCAGATTCAATATAAAAAAACGATGAAGGTGGAAATATCATGTTATAACAAAAATATCGAAAGTAGATAGTTTTAAAAATTGAAGATGCAGGTTAGACGACGAGCATATTTTGGTTCGTCGCTGGAAATAGATTCAGACGACGGACAATGTCAGCTTCATCGCTCCAACTAGCTAGCCTCACTTGGATAGGATTGTAGCGGCCGCCATATTCATTCAAGCGACGAACATTGGGGAAATCGTCGTATGAACAAGCACACCTTGACCACCGATAGAGCTATATGAACCGAGTAGCTCGAGCTCGGTTCGGAATCGACTCGATAAAAGCTCGGCTCGAGCTCGTTTATTTTCTAAACAAGTCAAGTATGAGCACATTTTAAGTTCGGTTCAAAGCTCAGCTCGGCTCGAGCTCGATTTAAGCAAATAGGGATGCTTGATTGCTTGATACTCGAAAAAAACTCGGTTTGTTCTCGTTCATTTCCTAAACGATCGAGTCGATTATATAGAAGCACATTTTTAAGATCGAGTCTAAATTTAGGCTCGGCTCGTTTCTAAACGAGTTGAATATAAACAACCGATACTCAGCTCGTTCGGCTCGAATAACCGTTCTAACCATTGAGCACGTGACTTGGATGGGATTAAAGCAACCGACATGTCCCAATATTCGTCGCTTTGTAATTTTTATTTTATTTTTACCTATCTTCGTTCTGGTGTATTCACCATGCATTACACTAATGCAACTTGATGGATAAAATTGACCAAATAAACGGATTGAGTACAGACCCTTACCAATCCAAAGGATTTGATGGGAATTCTTTCCTAATTAAAATAAAATAAAAAAGTGTTGACTTTTTCAATGTAGTATAAATTAATGCATGTGATTGAAGTTTCTGGTTCAAACTTAACAGTTGTTACATGCTTCGGTGGTTGCATCCACGTTGACAATTAATCTTCCTAGCTGGAACACTAATTTAGTACGTGGTTTCATTATCAAAATATTCATTTACGGGGCATAACATCTCATCCCTCTATAACATTGTTTGATATAATTTGTCAAATGAATCCAACCATATATGGTGTCCAATGATTAATTAATTAAGTGACAAATTATGCATTTCTATTTTGATCACGTCAAATCGTTTAATTAGTACGTTGACTTCAAAGTCAATTTTTTAATAGCAACTTGGATTGAGAGTTGATTGTTTATTAGCATTTAAGTCAATTTGGTTAACACGTCTAATTAAAGGCATCGAAATCGAAAACAATTAGTTAACTAGTGCTAACCTAAGTTATCTTAACTAATTCCTCCCTCTCAAGTCTCACCCCCTTTGCTTTGATTAGTAGTTCGGCTGAATTATCAGGTTTTATTCACTGGTACAAATCTTCAATTATATCACACAACCCTAATATCACGGACCTACTATATTCGTGATTTTAGACCTTTTTAAGTTGGAGAAATAAAAATTTAATAGGTAAAGACCTAATATCACGGATTTTTACAAAGAAAACTGGAATATTAGGGCTAGATTTCAAAATGTGATAAAATCAAATATTCCGGGGCAAAAAATGTAAAACACGCCCGGGATATTAGAGGTAATATCCCGGATTGAAAAAACGGAATATTTGGGTGATATTTTACAATTTCTAATTTTCTACGCTCACTTCGTCACTCTCGTCCCACACACCAGTGCATCGCTCTCGCTACACCTTCTCTATCGCCTCTCTCGCCGTCCTCGTCTCTCTCTCTCTCTCTTTCTCCCTCCCTCTCTCTCGTCTCGCCGGAGGCGATTTCGCTCTTGACGAAGTGAACTTCCGGCCGCTGGCGTCTATCTCCCTGTTCGCCTGGCGATTTCGCACTCCTGCAATCTCGCTCACGACCTCCGGCTTGCGGCGTCTCTTCCTTCTCCGGAACCTCCTGCAACAGTGGGCTCTGGTCTCGTCCCTCAATTCGCCACCTCCGCCTCTGGTCCTGCAAATCTCCAGTTAGGGTTTTAATTGCGTAAGTACATCTCGAATTCAATCTATAGCTAGGGTTTGTCGGTTTTTGAATTCAATGTGTAGTTAGGGTAAGTACATCTCGAATTCAATCTATATTTTTTTTTTGGTGGAACTAGAATTCAATCTATATTTATTATCTTATCTGCAATCGAATAGAGGGTGTGTTGAATTATTCCGCTGCTAAAGAGGGTATTCCGCTGCCCCCGATAGAACAATTTGTGCCTTGTGCTCGCAGAAACGTGCAAATCCTTTGTTTTGTCTTCTGATAAATACATTTTACGTGTTAGTTTTCGTACCCAGTGTAGTAACTCTTGTTATCTTCTGTGTTCTTTTCTTCTTTCCTGCAGTATAAGCGTTGCCTGACTACCCTGATTCCTGCAGAGCCTGACGACATCAGGAGGCTTTTCCATGACATGTAGGATTCTTGTCGTAGTATCCATTTTTACGGTACATGTCTTGGTCATCTTATCGTTCATAAATCATTGCTAAGATGCGTTCAGTTTGATATGTATTTATATCGCCCTCAAACCATGCTATTGATGAAGTGCCATTCAAGCAGTACTTCATTAAAAAAAATGAGATCCATTATTTTAGTGGTTTATACTTTATAGTCATATTTGCTGCTCTTTTAGTTATGGGAAAGCATGTCTCTATGTACAAGGAATTTTGTGAGGCACATCAACACTAGTTTGCCATTTGACTAAATTTGTTTAGCTTGATCCTGGTTCCTGACGTATGAATGTGTAGAGTTTAAATTATTGTGATGATTTAGTTATTAGCTGCTGTTTAATAACAATGATGAGTTTGACAGAGTTTTTTTTTTATCTTTTAGTATTTTGAGATGAAATTTGTTGTTTGGAAATGTTTTCTAGGTGGGCTCTGAGTGGGGGAATTTACTGATTGAGCTCAAGTTAAGATTGATATGTTATGATTGTGTGATATATAGTCCCGTAGCGAATTGATATGTTAGAATGTTAGAATGTTGTTTTGATCCTATTTTGGATGTTGGCATGTCAAAGTGAAGATTGAGTTTATAACCCTTCTCTACAAACTGTCACTGCAGTTCCAAAGCCAGCAGGCTGGTCGAGGAGGACCACCTGTGTCTTCTGGAATTTACAGAACTCTCCATTCACTGGGAAGTCCTTACTTTATCTGAATCGCCATCATATTGAGGAATGGAAAGGATGGATGCAGGCAAGTAGTTTAACACCTTTTAAGGTTTTCCTTCTCTTAGAACATAATCTAAGTATTTATCTTTTTAGTGATATTTGTGATAGATGGAATGTGAGCTTAGTTAGTAAATAGTGTATTTATCAAGTGATATATATGATAGATGGAATGAAGTACCTGGTGTTTAGAATCAAGTGCTAAGTTCCTTCTATCAATATTTTTAAGCTTTGATCAAACATAATCCGAGCTTTGATTCATTTTTGTGAAGTCTATAACTCACAAGGTCACTGTTAGCTATTCAAATGTTTTGGTTTCTTAAGATTTTCATCTTGTTGTAGGTTTACAAGCAATAATCAACTCTCAAATGAAGTGCCTTTTTAACCAAATCTTGTTTTATAGGTTATTATAGAATCGATTATATATTTCACTGTTTTATAGGTTATTATAGCAAAATCTTCATTTGAACTACTTTGGTAATGTGCCTTCCGAGAACCATTAGCACAATATTTCAAAGCATGATCCATGCTAGATAATTACTTTTTCATGATTGAAAATATATATTTTTTGACCTTGTTCTCGTTGAAAAGAATAGTTTTACATGTTACTTTTATAGAATAATTAATTATGATCCATGCTAGACAATTACTTTTATAAGCTGCTTTTGTGCATCCAAGCTTAGACAATATCTACCTTCATCTATAGAATAATTAATTATTTGTTGAAATCCAATACCAATATGTTTCCAGGGAATACTTCCAGAAATTCTTGAGGAGCTCATTGCTGCTTGAAAAAGAGCCAAAGCTGATCGGAAGGTTCAGTCAACATTTTATTTTTATTTCACCTAGCTAATTGTTAGAATTTATCTCTGCACATACTAATGCTGGCCTCTTATTATTTCGTCTCAATTTATGAAGCAAAAGATCCTCTTGGAAAGGTTGTTCTAGATGGACGTCAACTGGCCTTAAAGGTTGTTCTAGATGGACGTCGACTAGACTTAAAGTTATACTTGTAATTTTTTAGCTAGATTATTTAAGCTTTATTTGTGTCTGACTGCTCTGTATCTATCATTAACTTCAAATTCACATTTTCTGCTTTTTCTATTGTGCATTTGTGCTTTCAGGTCAGTGCAACCTCAGGCTTACAATCGAGCAATTAATTATCTGGATAAAGAGCTGGACAAGTACAAGCCCTTCTTAGTTTAACTCCTCGCAGGAAGGATGACAAGCACCGGGTTATCTAAACCCGGACATGATAAAAACTCTAATCAACTAGGCTTGCTTTTGCCAGAGTATTATGATGTCTCTCGCTATTATATGCACTTGTTCTTCTGATTGAATTTGCCATATTAACACCTACTTGTCTACTTGATGGCCTTTAACTTCATTATGTTTATTGTTTTGATGGGTTTCTTGTGCAGGAGAGAAGTCAGTAATGATCTTGGCACAGAGGCCATGATGTTTGGTGCATTGGATAAGTTAGAAAAGGAAGAAAAGTTGAAGGTAGAAAAGGACTAACAGCTGAGTTTTTCTATTTTTTGGGATTATGTAACTACCAGTATTTTATCATAATATTCACTTTATTTAGTAAAGTTTATGCCTATTTTAAACGTTGTATTTTAAGTTGCATTTTTTTTTGCCGTAGGAGGACATTAAAACTCTCATCTTGTAAAGCAGAATATGTTAATCAATCTCTGCTATGTGCTGTTCTGTTTTTGTTTTAAGGAACTTCATCCTTGATGCACATCAGAAGGTAATATCTAGTGCTGCTATGAAATACTTGAGGTAACATTCCTTGAAAAATTTACCTGCAATTCATTTTGTAAAGTATAATATGTTAATCCCTATCATGTCTTTTTCCTTCAGGGTCCAATCTGATCGGGGTTGAGACTTGGTATATTGAGGCTCCAACTGTTGCTTAGCTGCGATAATCAAGATCTAGCTATCAAGTATAACTTCAAACACACATGGCCACTAAAAGCATTTCGTCATTTGAGCTTGAAATGAAGGTATCTTCTACTTGGGTGTAAATCATGTGGGCGTGCTATGTGTAGCCAAAATATTATTCTGTATGTGTGCTCGAATTTGAATTTGTTGTTCAAAATACCAACACTTGGTTGCTAGAAAACAACCGTCTTCTATTTCTCATGTCTGAGATACTTCTAGAGTTTCATTCTTATTATTTTTTTTTATTTTTTGATCTGCTAGTGAAAGCTGTAAAATGATCAGGAGAGATTTGACATTTGATCCATTAAAAAAAAAGATCTTTATAGCCCAGACCATGTTTTCGGGTTGTAAAGTCATTTTTTTTCTTCTTTAATGGATCTTTATAGCCCGAGTCAAATATAACCGGGCTGTAAAGTCACTTTTTTTTAATAAAAAAAAAGACCCTAATATCACGGGCGTGTCAAATGGGAGATCCGTGATATTAGAGTGTTAATATGAGAAATACCAGTCTAATATCACGGGCGTGTCAAGTGGGAGATCCGTGATATTAGAGTGTAATATGAAAAATACCATAGTCTAATATCACGGGCGTGTCGAATGAGATATCCGTGATATTAGAGTGGCTTATCTAATAGCCCACTGACGTGAAGCCCGGGCGTGTCTTTTACCATATCCGTGATATTAGGCCCAAAATATCCGTGATATTAGGCCTAATTTGAACTAGTGATTATATTAACTAATTAGGGAGTAAATATATGACACGCACTTATTGGAACTTTTTAAAGCATGATGACAAAAAAAATTGTGATTTTGAAAAAAAATAGTTTTATAAAACTTATGTAATTTGCCATGTCAAATCAAAATTTACTCTTTTATCCACAAAGGTTAAAAGGTGCACTTTGATATATCTTTTTAATCTTAAATTAGTACGGAGTATATATTTATAATATCCCGAAACTCCATTTCATAGCGGTTTTGTGTTTCTGAATATGAAGAAATTCTGAAACTCCGGGGAAACACATCATAAACGTTTCTGAGAGTTCAGAAACTTTGACCGTTTCGTTGACCAAAAAAGTCAGAAACTTTGACTGTTTTCGTTTGGTCAGAAACGTTTCTGAGTTACCAAATGGGGTTTCCACTAATTTTATAGTTAAAATAAAAAATAAAAAAATCAAACCCTAAATCATACGTACTTCCTTTTCCTCCCGTCTGAAACTCTCGTTTCCTTCTATCCTTGTTGCCTACTTCTCCTCCATTTTCGGTCATCCCTCGTCTCTTTTGCTTAGTGCTCTCTCCCTTAAAGTTCTCTTTGATCGGTGAACCCTCACTTGTAAAACTTTCGCTTGATAAGCCAGAACTTGAGGAAGAGTTAGCTAAGTAGAAGATTGATGTTGGATTGATTACTTTGTGTTGTTCTTAATTATGTTGTTATTTTAAAACTAAGTTACTTTATTTTATTGGTTTGCAAGACATTTAATATATTTGACATGTCTGTGTTGATTTCTGTTAAGAAGTAAAGACACTGTTTATTACGGTATTGAACATTTTAATTTGTAGCCTTAATGATGCATTCAATGTGTATCACTTGGTGATATATTTATTGCTCTTATTTAAACCTTTAAATGAACATATAATTCATATTGTCGTTTCCTCGGCGTTTCCGTTTCCTATAAAATTTGAATTGTCGTTTCCCGTTTCCATTTTCCTTCCGGTTTCCGTTTTTGTTTCCGTGTAACATAGATATATATTAATCTTTGACGCACCAAACAGACCCATCCAAGAGAAGATCTACTCCACCGAAAATACACCCTTAGATGTGACACAAAAATAACGAGGGTAGATATTTATATGATAAAAAAATTTAAATTATATATATTTATGTTATAAATAAAATAACCAATCATATACATAATTATATAATTTTCGTATGAAAAAAAAACTATTTTGATAAATATTAAAATTGAAAAAATGATAATTTGATGGTAATAATAATAATTTTAATATTTTTTAAAATATGTATTTGGGGTAGGAGATCTCCTCTGAAGTAGGATCGGTATATGTATAAATAGGCGTATCATATTGCAATATCAAAATAGGATTGAAACAATATATTAAAACCTGTGTGTCTCTGAAGGCACAAAATAAAAACACAAAAGTAATTAAGTGATCAGATCGATCAATGGAAATGGAAGGGTTTGGGGTTGAGCTGTCGAACATCGGAGATGAGTTTCCCCAAGTGATGGACGTGCTGGATGTGCCCGCCTTTTCCACGGGCGATGATAATCAGTTCCCCGAAGAACCAGCCCAAGGGTACGGCGGTTATGAAGACTATCAATCGGACCCGGTTTATGAACAACAACAACATCTTCAAGACGGGCCGCCGGTTTATGAGCAGCAGCAAGAACCGGTTCAAGATCAAGGAAATCAAGTACAAGAAGCCGACCCAACACAACAAGAGCCACCACCCCCACCCAACCAACGCCCTCCTCCGCAACCGGCTTACCAGCAACACTATCGGCCACCGCAACCGGCGAACCAGCAATACTATCGGCCTCCGCAACCGGCGAATTTCCAGCGTCCTCCGCAACCAGCAGCGAACTACCAGCAGCAATTCCAACGGCCTCCGCAACCGGCGAATTACCAGCAATTCCAACGTCCTCCGCAACCAGCGAATTACCAGCAACACCAACCTCCTCCGCAACCGGCGAATTACCAACGTCCTCCGCAACCGGCAAACCAGCAATATTACCAAGCCCAGCCACCACCAAACCAGATGCAATACCAAGTCCATCCGCAGCCCAATCAATATTCTCCGTCGCCGATGAAGCCACCAGTTAACAACTACAACCAGGCGGTGAGTCCAGGCGCTTGGTCCACTGACCTCTTCGACTGCTTCAATGATGTCCCCCTTTGTAAGTTGCATATGCACTGAATCTACTTACCTACCTATACATGATATGAATCTACATACATAGCTACCTACATGGCTACATGATATATATGTGTGTACACTGTACAGGGTGTGTAACATGCTGGTGTCCATGCATTTCCTTCGGCGAGGTTGCAGAAATCGTTGACAAAGGAACCTCAAGTAAGTGATGGCATGAATTAGTCCCTGCTAGCTAGATAGATAGCTGCAATTAATTAATATGTTTTTTTAATAGATAATATATGTGGTGTACGTTTAATTTAATTTGTGATGTGGGTGGCAGCATGTAGTACAACGGGGAGTATATACGCACTGATATTGTTTCTGACGGGATGTCAATTCATATACTCGGGCTCCTACCGCACCAAGATGCGTCATCAGTATGGTATCCCAGGAGACGATATAGAGGACTTTTGCACCCATTTTTGGTGCGAGAGCTGTGCTCTCCTCCAAGAGCACAAGGAGCTTACTCTCCGTGGTTATGATGTTTCCCTTGGTACCTACACTACACTACACTTGTTTTTAATTTACTCTACGTGAGAAAAGATGGGAAATATAACCATCCCACATTGATTAGAAAGGGAATCCAAGCCTTATATATAAGCCGGTGGGCTACCTCACCTAACATCAATTGGTTTTAGGATATGGAACTCCACTCGGTTTGTATGCTCGGCTTTCTCCATCTTTTTTCCTATTTCTAACTACCTATATATAGATACGTGTACATAGTCGTCGTAACCGGCCGGTTAATTTTCACTAATTATATTTCAATGGGCCGGTAATTAAATGTAGGATATAAATTCTTTTTAATATTACGTACTTTGATATCTAGTGTATTTTTGTGTGTGTTTTGGATAGGGTGGCATGCTAATATGGCTATGGCTAATCAAAGGCAAAGTCAAGGTGTTCAGATGGCTCCAATGCCACAAAACGGAATGACCAGATAAACTATCTGGCTACCCCGCCCCTTAGCTTCATACTTCATCTTTTCAAGTCTTGGTTATAATAATTGGTGGCAGTTGGCATGCACCAAGTGTTGTGGTTTTAATTTATTTATTCTACTTATTTTGGACCATCACCTACCTACATTGGTCAAAAATTTCTTTTGATTGTAAACATGTTCAAGCAAACCATAATAACGAATGGCATTTGTACTATCTTTACCCTAAGTTTTTGGATGAGTAACTGTTAAAAAAACTGAGATTTCAAATCAAAAGTTAATTGAACTAAAATCATAAATTTATTTAATTTAAAATTATATAATATCAAAATCAAAAGATACGAATTGTATGATTTGGTACCAGACAGATCGATCCTTTAACTTGCTATAATAAACAAACTAACCTATCCAAACCCACACTACTCACTCAAATTCTCAAACGCCGCACAATAATTGCACAAGGCCATATTTATAAGCGCAGCGTACACCGTACCATGTACCGACCTGTACTGGTTGGATATCTAAACATTTTTAGCAACATCACCATGCCAAGTGCCAACATACATTTTCTTATTAGAAAAAACCCGGCCAGTGTGTGATACCGTGTCAATTAACCCTAATATGTCGGATTAATTGTTCAGCTTAATATCCACACTTGGAATAAGGCGTTCATGAGCAAGCACTTGTGGAGGATCAATGGAAAAAAAAAGAGTTTGTGGATACAATGGGTGCATCACCGCTACCTCGCCGTGTGCGAGGTGGAGGATTGGGAAGCTCAACGGAGAGACTCTCCCCTTATCAAGGCGATATATTGTTGAGGCTAAGAATCGAATCTCCCTTTTGAATTCTAACCTTAATATTGTGCTTGATGAGTGGTGTGATGGTGATAAGTTCAAGGTTAAGAAGACTTATGAGGAGCTCCGAGAGAAGGATGTCCATGTCCATTGGTACAAGGAAGTGTGGGCCAAAGGAAATACTCCGAAGCATTGCTTCATCCTTTGGCTTGCCACTTTGGGTAAGCTTCCTACCTTGGATAGACTTTATTATCTGGATATTGACCACTGTTGTAGGTTTTGTGATGATGATGTGTTGGAGTCACATGAGCATCTATTCTTCGAATGCCCTTATACTAATTAAGGACATTTGGAGAATGACTCGTGAGCGATTCTTAATCCCGGAAGATGTGGATAGCTTAGCTAGAGGTTTAAGGTGGCTTCGAAGGCATAAGAGGAAGAATGAGTGTGATGCAAAAGCAAAGATCTTTGCTTTCTCCGCTGCGATATATTTTATATGGCATGCGAGGAATGCGAAGATCTATGACGACAACCACATTCCCAAGGAAGCTGTAGCCAAGCTCGTTGCTACCCATGTTTTTCGGGTCCTCCATGCCTCCTTTGGTCTTGATGATGTTGGAAAGATTTAAAGTCTTAGGTTCCTTTTGTTCCTGCTTACCCTTGATCATTTGTGTTAGTTTGACTTTTAGATGGTGTCCTAGGGCCTGCGTGCCTTTAGTGCCTACGCGCACTCGGGAATCATCTCCTTTTGGTTGGGTGTTGGCTTGTGTCCCTTTAGGTGCATGTGTGCCCTATGAACAAGGTCTTTTGGTTGTATTTTGGAGTTGTGATAGGCCTGCGTGCCTTGACTTCTCCCATTTTGTGTTTTCTTGGCATTTTGTATGTGTTCGATCAAGCTATGCCTTGACCGGAACATACACTCGTTGATTTATTTTAGCTTTAAACCCTTGTTGAGTTAGGTTGCGTCCTAACTTAAAAGAACTCAAGCGTTGATGTATGATTTTTTGGATCCCTCATTCTTTCATTAATATTTACATAAACCTCCCTTCACCCGGACTTAGTGCCGAGGGGGTTGGCTTAAAAAAAAAAAAATGTTCAGCTTAATTCCTGAATTTTGTAGCTCCAATTCTACTCTTTATCTGGCCCATAACAACAAACCACTAGTCCGCTACTCTTCATTCTTGGGCCCAATATTGACTAGATGACCTAATCCATTATATATTTGGAAATATAAATGATACTTCAACAACTATTAACTTATTAAGTAGGATGGTAAATATAAATTAGGAAAAATGATAAAAAATAATACGAACTATCAGACATGAATCAATATTTATACGAACTTTAAAAACTACCAAAAACAATATGAACTATCAGTCATAAACCAATATTAATATGAACTTTAAAAACTATAAAAAATAATACTAACTATTTCACATTGAACAAATTTTGACACAAACAAAAATTTCAGTTTATTTTTCGACCAATTTTTAAATGTGTCAATTAAATGTTCGAAAATTTAATGATGTGGCATCATTTTATTAAATGTATAAATATAATGTTTGAAAATAAATTAATTATCGATTCAAAATGAATTATAGGGTTAATTTATTTATCTAATTTGTACTCAAATTTGATTTTTTTTTTATATATAAAAAATACATTAAACGCTTAACAATGTGATGCAAAATCATTAAATTTTCGAACATTTGATTACCACATCAAAAGTATAGCCGAAAAATTGACCAAATTTTTTTTTTATCCAATTTCACTTAATCAATATAGAAATTTATAAATTTGTTAATATAAGTGTTAGAGTATAAATATAAATATAAAAAAAAATTATATTTGAGTAATTGATTAGCGGTTTGCACGTTTTAGCAACCCAGCTGTTCCTCTCTCTCTCTGTACTCTTAATGCAAATCCAGCCAGGCCCAACAAGCAACCCTTTCTTTATCTAATTAATAAGCTAGTTAGCATCCCTCTCTGTACGTTGACCGCTGAACTCTCATTCTTAATTGATTTAATCGTTTTACAAAGTCAGTTGAGCGCGCAAATAATTAATTAATAATTCCAATATCTGCCTACGCACGTAGAAGAAGTGTGGTATAAGACTTGGCCTAGCTAGCCACTCTGATTTCCTGATCTATATCATATCCCCAATTATCAAAAACTAGCTTCATTACTTTTACAAGGATTAATACATAGAGAATTGAAATGAAGATGGAAAAGCAGGCGGCCGTGGTGGGGATTCCGGTGAACCAAGCACCATATCCACCACCACAGTTATATCCCCAGCAAGCGCCGCCAGCAGGGGCACCCGCCCAAACTGGCCTCTGGTCCACCGGCCTCTTGGACTGCTTTGATGATGTTTCCCTCTGTAACTAATTTATCACCTTATGATCGATCGACTTAATTAAGATATGGGCACGTTGTAAAGTTGAAAATAAATTAAAGGAAATATTTTGTGTGTACGTACAGGTTGCTTGACATGTTGGTGCCCATGTGTTACCTTCGGCCGGATTGCAGAAATCGTCGATAAAGGATCCTCAAGTAAGTTACGGATTTTATTTGCAATTAATACTGTATTTTAACACGTCGGAATGATATATGTATGTATAATGAATGGTTGTTTGTTTAACTGTATGTCGCAGCTTGCGGTACAACGGGAGCTTTATACTCGTTAATATTGGCATTCACGGGGTGCCAATTTATATACTCGTGCTCATACCGGACCAGGATGAGGCTCGAGTATGGAATTCCTGGAGACGATGTAGGTGATTTTTGCGTCCATTTCTGGTGCGAAACTTGTTCCCTTTGCCAAGAGTACAAGGAGCTTTCAGCCCGTGGCTTTGAGGTCCCTCTTGGTAATCTCAACTTTCCTCTTTCCAAGCATGCGTGCATTCTTTTTTTTTTCATACTTTATAGTTAGAGCGTGTGCGTTTTAAATTTGCATTGCCGCTTTTGGGTATTGTGATGTGATGGATAATATGAGAATCCAAGGATTGTATATAAGTTAGTGCGCTACTCGGTCAATTGACTTTAGGATCGAACCACACCGATCTTGCATATATTGTGATCCCACATTATATGGGTTATCGAGATTTAACATGTTATATACATGCCCGTGCCATAGGGGGTTCGGGTGGTTCGACGGGACAGGGTCCCGAAATTTTGAGTGCGCAATATATTATAAGTTGATTATGTAATAAATGTATTTCATAACTATTCAACTAGCCACTTTACCATACTGGTAAGGAAGGAAATTCTTATACTTTTGCGGCCCTTCATCTTGGGTTCGATTCCCACTTCCCCCAATTTTCATTTACAATTTTTTTTTTTGTTAAAAAATGGATTAAAAATATAAAGTTATCTCCTCATCACTAAATTTTTTAATTGACTTAATTTTAAAAAAGATGAATTTGTTAAATACATAATCTTTTAATACAATGACTTTTTCACGCTAAAAAAATCATTAAAAATATAAAATAAATTTCAATACAACAACTATTTTATAATTTACAAATTTTGTAAGCATGAATGGATTTATGATCAAAATTTTAAATTGAAAAATAGTTGAGATGTTCTTACGATTATAATGTAGTATATCAACTTACTATATATAGAAAATCTAAATTTATCAATTTATAAGACTATACGTTTTTTAGAGCAGGGCCTCGAAAAAGTTTAGCACGGCTCTGGTTATACAGCAGTGCGATATGAAACCCTATGCTTGACTTGGGTTAGTACATGATGTGATCGGACGTGTGAATCCTATATTATTTGGTCTACCGGGATTGATCGTACAGTAACTTTATTTTACTGTCCAAAAAATATTCACAACTCTAATTGTTTTAATTAATTTGTGGGGTGGATGTTGTGCATGACTAATTTTAATTAATGTATAGGGTGGCACGGTAATATGGCAAGGCAAAACCAAGTCCAAGTTTTTCAGATGGCTCCGGTGGCACAAGCAGGAATGACAAGATAGACGGCCTCATCGGAATCCAGATCTCCTACACCCCACGATAAGACATACGATGCAACACTAAATTATTTCGGGTATAATTTTACTTTAAAAAAATTTAAAAAAATATATTTACATTTCAAATACTTGTATTTACATATTTATAAACTTTTATTGAAAAAAATCATTTTAAAAAATTTAGAAAATTAAAAGACCAATTATATTAGAAAATAAATTTTATATTTTTTTAAAGCATGATTTTTTCCAATAAAAGTTTATAAATATGTGAATACAAGTATTTGAAATGTAAATATATTTTTAATTTTTTTTTTAAAGTAAAATTATACCCGAAATAATTTAGTGTTGTACCGAAGATCTTACCGTGGGATGCAAGAGATCCGGACTCGCCTCATCGATATGGTGCTTCATTAATCCTCAAATCTATATATTAATTAATACGCTTATTTTATTTTGGATGTAACTATATATATATATATGTGAATGTATGGTTATTTAAATAAAAGTTTACGCAATGGTTAATTCCATTTTGTGAACTTAATTGTGATTATTTTTGGAAACTTTTAATGTCTGTAATCATTTTTCTTCATCCACACTCATGTTGAAATTGTATTTTTTAGGTAATACCCCCTCATCACGTGAAAAACTTAATTTAGGCATATATATGTCATTCAATTAAAATTTTCGTTTTGTTAATTTTTGGATGTCGACGAACATGAGCAAAAATTAAATTGATCGATGGAAGTTGCATAGTTTGTTATGATTTGGATTGAAGTAACGGGCCGGTTCTTTTTAAATTTGCATATTGTCCTTATTTATATGGGTTAATTGCAACTAATATCCAACCTTTAGGGATAGTTGCTTTAAATACCCTAACCTTATAAAATTTCACAAAATATCCTAATATATACCATTAGTTGCACTTAACACCCTGGATGAGATTCTTAAATTTAAAAAATTACCCACATCATACAAAAATTATTAAAAAAAAATCACCCATATTCATAAAATGTTTTCAATAAACTCCTAATAAATTTTAAATTTTGAAATTAAAAAAAATCTCTTACAATTTAAGTCCACCCAACCCACCATCCAAAAATAATTATAACAGGTATATAAAATCTACTCCTTTAAAAATATAATATAATTATTTTAGCATTTACTCATTTAATATTATATTATTTTTAGTATATCTTTATTATATAATTATTTATTGCAAATGATTATCATATCTTTTACCATTTATTTTTTTTAAACTACTTTATTTTATTTTTGTAAAACTATTATGTTAAACATTTCTTACAGAATCATTTTTTTAATACTATGGAATTTATGTGTGATACATTATAAGATGTTATGTATTAGTTTTAGTATATATAACATAATATTAACCAAAAAGACAATATCTATCGTATCAAATAATATACAGAGAATATATAGATGTACAAATCGGCATGTATCGAGACAGACTTATATAAATTTAGATTTAAATTATAATGTATGTTTTTTAGATATATAATTAATTATTTTGATTGATTATATTAAAATTTTAAATGAGTAGATACTAAAGTGATTATATTATATTTTAAAAGGAGTATATTTTATATATCTATTATAATTATTTTTGGATGGTGAGGTGGGGTTAAATTGTAAGAGATTTATTTAACTCTCATTTTTTCTTAAATGTATTAGGGGTTCATTGATAATATTTTATGAATATGAGTGATTTTTTTGTAATTTTTGCTTGATATGGGTAATTTTTTAATTCAAGAAACTCATTTAGGGTGTTAATTGCAACTAATGGTATTGTTAGGATAATTTGTGAAATTTTACAAGGTTAGGGTATTGAAAGCAACTATCCCTAAAGGATGGGATACTAGTTGCAATTTACCCTATTTATATTTATTAATATGGATTGGATGAATGTACATAGAGCTGGCAAGTCGGTCGTTCGGGTCGGGTTTGGGTCAGGCTTGCTCGGGTCGGGTCACCCCGAGTCGGGTCAGTTCGGGTAAAATTTATGGTCGGGTACTAGTTGGGTCGGGTTCAAGTCGGGTTCGGTCATAATGAATTTTAGATTGGTCGGGTTTCGGGTTAAATCGGATCATGCCCATTCGGGTTCGGGTCAAAGCGGGTCGGGCTCGTTCGGGTTTCGGGTCAAGAGGCGGGTCAGCCTCATTTGAGTTTTGAATCAAAGTGGGTATAGTTTGTTTGAGTTTTCGGTCGAATCATATTCGACCCGTTTGGATAATTAGGTTGATTTTGACTCAGTTGAATACTTAAATATGCAATTTATTTAAAATAAATGATTTTGACTCGGTTGAATAATTGAATATGTAATTTTGACTCGGTTGAATACACTCATTGTCATTGACTCGTCGGTTGTCGACCGATTTTCAAAAAAGTCATAATCGAAAATTCGGTATTCGGCAACATCGTCCTTTTTTAAACATTTAAACCAATTGATCGGTGCTATAAATCAAATTAATTGTACATTTACAATTTAACCTTATTTTAACTAGCAAGTTGCAAATGAGCTTATTTGTTTGTTTTTTTTTTTTATAAGGAAAAAATTCGGGTGGTGGTTAGCCAACCCGAGAGCTTTAAGAAAACAAATGAGCTTATTTGTGGTTTGACTATATCATTGGCCCATTTCATTTTTAATGCCCATTTCATTTTTAGTTTTTGGCTCATTTGTTTTTTTTTTCATTATTATTATTAGTTTTTAACAAATCTAGATATAAATAATTAATTCTATCAAAATATAATAATATAGAGTCGGGTCGGGTTCATAGTTGGGTCGGGTTCAAAGTCGGGTCGGGTTTGGGTCGGGCCGTGTTTGTCTGTGTTCGGGTCTGTATCGAGTCGGTTCAGGTTCAGATCGGGTCAGTCTCGGGTTCGGGTTACATAGGATGACTCTAGATTTTCGGGTTTCGGTCGGGTTCGGGTGAGTCGGATCGGGTCAGATTTTGTCAACTCTAAATGTACGTATATACAAGAGATTATATGGATGGATAAATAAGGCGATTTGCATTAAACCACCCCTTAAATGTGAAATTGTAGTAAACCACACCCACTAAAACTCAAATATTTGCAAATCACCACCCACCCTTTGAATATGTTAGGGTTTCATCCGTCTTTTACTTAAAAGACTAAAACACGCACCCTTATTTGGTTATCAAATTTTCAGAAGAATGCCTTAAGCTTCTAATCAAAAGTAGCGGTACATAATTCACCCAACTCTATACCGCCACCAGTCCGCCACCACACCAAATCTACCATCACCATGAGCCTGAGTTTACTAGAACAAATATCTCAGAACAAACCCGTACATTGAGAAAATCATTCACGGGTTAAGGGTTTGGATCGAACATCCAAACACTGCATTGTTCAGCCGCCTGAACTCCTAGACGTCACCGAGCTCCACCACCACAACCACCATCGTTGGCTACAGGAAGCGCACAATTCGACAAGAAGCGGTCGGCGACGGGCACAACTGCTTCCAACAAATTTCAAAGGGTGATTTAATGCAAATCTCTCTATTCAAAGGGTGATTTCCTGCAATTTGGCAAATAAGAAAGAAAGAAAAGTACACGGTGTCAGAATATTGAACGTTCCCATAATAATGCATTCTAGAATACCCGTATGTTGCACGTAGGGTCTGTTTGGATTCCCTTTCTATTTTAATTATAAATTATAATACATGGTTTTAGTTTATAATAAATTTATCCAAAAAGTAGCGTTTGGATGCTAATTTAATTTTACAAATTAAATTATAATTTATCTTTTAGGTCTTCCCTTCCTCACAAGTCACAACCATTGATGTCCTTGTTGCCACCTTCTCTGTTGGGATAAATAGCCCATCTCACATTGATTGTGGGTGGTATAACAAACCATAATATAAGGTTGAGAGAAGTCCCTACACATTGGCTTAAGCTTTTGTGTAAAGTGGTGGATCCCGACCTTATAACCAAAAACAAAATAAACCCGACACGACTCCCGATTTGATACGACCCGGCTCGGGATTCTCGGAATCTCACATGGTATCAGAGCCGGTCCAAGTCGGGGTCGGTTTTCCTGGCTTCGGGATAGGCTAAAAGAGAATGAGATGTCGAATCCCATTGTAAAAAAAACCAGGCGAGCTATAAAGAGATTGAGAGTCTCAACCCGGGTGAAGATTTTTTTTTTTTTTTTAAATGTTCAAGTGTCAACCCGATCCAGGCGAGTTGCACTTGAGGGGGCGTGTTGGGATAAATAGCCCATCCCACATTGATTGTGGGTGGTATAACAAACCATAATATAAGGTTGGGAGAAGCCCCTACACATTGGCTTAAACTTTTGTGTAAAGTGGTGGATCCCGATCTTATAACCAAAAACAAAATAAACCCGACACGACTCCCGATTTGATACGAACCGGCTCGGGATTCTCGGAATCTCACATGGTATCAGAGCCGGTCCGAGTCGAGGTCGGTTTTCCTGGCTTCGGGATAGGCTAAAAGAGAATGAGATGCCGAATCCCGTTGTAAAAAAAATCGGGCAATCTATAAAGAGATTGAGAGTCTCGACCCGGGAGAAGATTTAAAAAAAAAAAATTGTTCAAGTGTCAACCCGATCCAGGCGGGTTGCACTTGAGGGGGCGTGTTGGGATAAATAGTCCATCCCACATTGATTGTGGGTGGTATAACAAACCAAAATATAAGGTTGGGAGAAGCCCCTACACATTGGCTTAAGCTTTTGTGTAAAGTGGTGGATCCCGACCTTATAATCAAAAACAAAATAAACCCGACACGACTCCCGATTTGATACGACCCGGCTCGGGATTATCGGAATCTCACATTCTTTAAGGGCCTCGCGGGCCGAAAGGCCCGAAATCCAGCCGAGTTCGGGAGGCAAGGGTCAACAAGTTCATTGTCGAGGCTGAATTTTTTTTAGGGCTTTTAGTTGTGGAGATTGGTGGGGATTTTATTAGTGTGCTGGTTGCTTGATTGGAGTTTAGGGTTAGGATTTGGAGGTTTTTGACTTTTGAAGCTTTCGATTGAGGGTGGGATTGGGTCAAACAGGGAGTTTGAGCTCAAATCAATGGATGTGAGGGAGATGATTCGACTGATTTCGTCTGGAATTGGGCTAGTCAGGTTCGCATTAGAGATCGTGAGAGTGGAGAGGGAGGCAAATGAGGCGAGATTGGGTGGGAATAGGAGAGGGAGAGTGATGTAGCTGATGGCGATCTACGAAACAGAGCCTGGCAGAGCAAGTTAACGCGATTCAATTGTAGAATAACAGGGTGTGACCGTGTGGGGTCTTTGAAGCTTAAGTCTGAGAGGTCTTATGGGGGGTGAGGGCACTGAGGAGGAGAAGTGAATCCGAACGTGGAGCCCTCGTCAGTGGTGGCTGATGATGTACAGGGAAAATTAATTAATCAAGTACTGTGTAAATAAATTATGATTATAATGAAATTTTATATTTAATACATCCAAGTTAATTATAAACATAATTAAAAGGAATCCAAACAGACCCGTTACGTTCCCATAATAATGCATTTTAGGGATTGTAATGGGTCGGATTACAATCGCTCTATCGGGTGGTTTCCTGCAATTTGGCAAAGAAAGAAAAGTACTCGATGACAGAATATTGAACATTCGCATAATAATGCATTCTAGAATACCCATGTTGTACGTTACAACCAAATTAAAAGTCATTTTTTGCAGGGATTGTAATGGGTTGGATAGAGGGTAGATAACATACTTCCATTCGAATCATATATTACCCAAAAACCCTATCCGTTTCGACTTATATATTACTTATTTTTAATTTCACCCGCTCTATCCAACCATAATCCAATGGTTAATTGGGTGGATCTCGGGTGAAAATTTGGATGAAACATATTCTATCAATTTAAAAAACAAAAACATTAATGCAATGATCAACGCTTCAATAAGTAAACAACTAGTAACATAAAATTAACTTAATTATTGCAAACAAATGAGGTGCACCATAGAAGAGAACAAATTAAATAAATGAGATCATTTAATATACTATAAAAGTAATGTAAAAACAATACTTATTTAGACACACATGATTATATAATGTGTCGGGTGTCGAATCAAGTGGCGGGTCGGGCGATGGGACGAGTAAGAAATACTTTCACTCGTATCTAACCCGATGCATCACGTACCCGCTCACCCATCACCCATTTCATAACTTATTATATCGGATTTTCACCCACTTTATTGAGTCGAGTGAAATGGATATCCATTGAATGCAAGTGAGATCGTCAATATCCCTATTTCTTGGATGCATCAATGCATGTGTACTAGTTTTTCAAAGAAAAAAAAAAGATAAACTAAATAAAACACACGCTTAATTATCTTGGTTATATTTTGCACAAATAAATACTAAGATATGGCATAAAATACTAAGAAACTAAATTATGCTTAGTTGACCACCAGAGTTGGTGGCCAAAATGAGGTGAAAAAGATATTGAAATATCCAGTTTTGATATGATTTACGTCGTGGACCTTGCTAGTTAATTTAACGTTTGCTTATGAAAATGGTTTGACTGTATTTTTTGATCTGTCTAAGGGTATTTTATCTTGTTCTGTATGATAATATTAAGGGTCAGACTATCCTTATATACTGACTACTTAGTCCACATGTTTTTTAAGAAAACTTAACCCATCTTTTTATTATTAATAAAGCGCATTTGAAACGCGAAAAGAATCTCTCCCTTAAAAATAATAATAAAAAAGTTAGTTGTCAAAGAGACTTGAGATGGAGCTGGGAAATTTCATCATTGACATAATGCTAGACATCATAATGGACCAAACTTGTATCTATTACGGAGCGTACTATTTTTATTATATATCCGTCTCACAACTTTCATTGATGTTATGGTTATATATACATTAGCTGATTTAGCTCATCGGTCACATTTCTTCGTCCCCTTCTATACCCAAGAGTGATTCCCAGGTTAGTAAAACGAGATCCACGTCAGTATCGCGATGAATCCAACCGGGTACCCATACCCAATTCCGATGAACCAGGCTTATCCGGCACCCCCTGGCCAGGGCTATTGGACCACCGACTTGTGCGGCTGTTGCTCCGATTGCTCTAGTTGTAAGTCCCTTTCACTTCACCTTTACAAATTCATTAATTAGTTACGTTATCATATGTTATAATTATATACTTCCTCCGTTCCAAAATACGCAGTCTTTTACTTTTTTTGTACGTTTTTTAAGAAGTGAAAAACTCTATAAAATATGATTTTTTAATTAATTTTTTTTTGATAATTAGATACTTATTAATAATAAGTATCAAATAGTATAAAAATTTTTAATTAAAAAAATAATATTTTATTGAGTTTTTCGCTCTATAAAAAGTGTGTCAAAAAACAAAAGACCATCTATTTTGGAACGGAGAGAGTATATTCTTTTCTTTTCAGCTAATATTGTCAATATATCGGCTTAATTATCTCTCTCAACTCCCTTAATTAGTTATATATATGTTTTAAAAAAAAAATCATTAATGTCAAGTAAAAGTATGACTAGTTTTTATTGTTGATGCTCTTATGTCTCGTACGTGTGATGTATAATTGTATATTCTAATGCATGCGCCTGGAGAGGGGCTCTTTTAAATTTGACCAATTAATTAAAAAAAAATTGTGTAATTGCACTTGCAGGTTGCTTGACGTTATGGTGTCCTTGCATTACATTTGGGCGAATAGCTGAGATTGTTGACAAGGGACAGTCATGTAAGTCATTTTTTGAATCATATATATAGATAGGATAACCAATTAATATGGCATATGATTAAAATTCAAGCAGGGAAATTAATTAAAACTAGTACCATCTTCCCGTCATGGCGCGATATTTAATAAATAAAATTTTAATAACATAACGAATTAGTATTATAAAATATTAATAAAAGTTATGATAAAATAATGAAGGTAGACTTGAAATCTTTAAGAAAATGGTAAAAATATTTACCATAAAGTAAGGTTTCATCAAAAAGGTTTTTAAATTAAGATATTATATTGATGTATATGCATTATTATTATAAGATATATATATATTATAGTAGACATTAGATTTATTTCAATGCTTTGAATTAAACCCAATGGTTAGTAAATGAGTAAAAAATAAAAAGAAAAAATATAAATGTATTAAAAAGATGATGAGAAAAAAGAAAAAGAAATTAATAATAAAAGAAATGTCTTCTAAATTAAGATATTATATTATATTATACAAATAGATGGTCGGTAAATGAGTAAAAAATAAAAGGAAAAAAATGTAAATGTATGAAAGAGATGAGAGAAAAAATAAGAGAAAATTGTGATTAGTTGAAAAATCTTAAATTAATGAGGTGTTGACACATAATCAAAAAGTCTTCTAAATTAAGATATTATATAGATAGATAGATTGATGAGTACACGTTAACGGTGCAGCTTGTTGTGGGAGTGGGTGTCTCTTCACGTTGCTTCTCCTAGTTGGATTGAACTGGGTGTACACTTGCACGTTCCGATCCAAGTTGAAGATGCAGTTAGGAATTGAACCCAGCAGCTGTGCTGATTGTTGCACTCACTTCTTGTGTGGGTGTTGTGCTCTGAGCCAGGAGTACCGGGAGCTCAAAAACCGCGGTTTCATCATGTCTTTAGGGTGGAATGGAAACATGGCAAGACAGAACCAAGGCATGAACATGGTTGCCCCTCCAATGATGCCTGGGATGATGAGATAGATGATGCAAAATCCACCTCTCCGTCTTCTTTTTTTCTTTTGGTAATTTATGTATACCGTGTTCAAAAAATAAGGAGACCTACCTCCAAGCCTGTTGATTTTAAGTACAGAGTAATATATTTGGGTTGTGCTACTTAATTAATTTATTTTGTTTGTATGCTTTTTTATATTCTCCAGTGAATTCAAGTATTTGATATATAGTATATGCTCAATTCAATTCAATTGCTCAGCCATCACGATGGAAGAGATACAAGGCAATACGGTATTAGAAAAAGGGTAGTCCGCATAAAACCACCCCTTAAATAGGACCTTTTGCACAAAACCACCCCTTAAAATCAAAATTGCAAAAAATCACCCTTTAAATAGCATATGTTACCAAATCACCACCCCACACCAATTTTCTGTCAAAAGATCCGTTAGAACTCAGGGGTGAGTTTAATCAGTGAGTCCACTCGCCCAACTCGGCCGAGTCAACTCATTGTCTTCTTCCTCCAAATTGGGTGGTAGGGGCTTCAATGGGGGTTGGTTAATTTCCATTGTTTCACCTTCAAAATACCTCTATTAAGTTCTAATCACTCCCTTCATCTAAAAAACGTGTTCAATTTGTAATTTAATCCAATGATTCAACCTCAATTCCGTTCAAGTTCGTTTTTGCCTTAAATTGAAATCGACGTCATTTTGGATGATTTTGAAGCCGTTTCTTGTAATTGAATATACAAAATCAATCAACAAATAAAATGAAAGAGATTGGTGTATTTAATTGTGGGTTTTATGGACTCCATCCACTCTCCCTGCAAAAGGGGATTTCGTCCTCTTTAGGACCCTATTCCACCATTGTTGGCTAAAATCCGAGCTCTTAATTTACCCTATCGTGTTCATTATACCTCAAGCGTCGTTTTAGTGTAAAAACCCCTCTCAAAACTCTGCAAAATAATCGGATTCCATTTCCGACATAAGCTACCGGAGGTTGCATCCCGCCACCCTGTCGTTGTTTTCGCCGCCTCCTTGCACCACCAGGAGATCCGCCGCACCACCAGAAGTCCATAGCCTCCGACCTCTTGCCTTTTCGTGCCTCCAAACTCCACCGAGAACCTGCCGAAGTATATTGCCGTCGATGTCCTGGTGTACTCTAATGTTGTCGATTTGGGGAGGAAGATGAATTAATTGTATTCTTCCTCCCATACTTTTTATTTTTATAAAATATGCCCTTATTTCAATGATAAAAAAAAAATAGGGGTAAAATAGTCATTTCACATATTTAACGGAACTTTGACAGAACAGTGGTGTGGGGTGGTGATTTGGTAACAAATGCTATTTAAAAGGTGGTTTTTTACAATTTCGATTTTAAGGGGTGGTTTTGTGCAAAAGGTCCCATTTAAAGGGTGGTTTCATGCAGGTTACCCTTAGAAAAATGAGTAAAAGTTGACCAAACATTCCAATGTGAAATTGACCAGTTCAAGTTTCGTACCAAACACATTTTTTTAGTTGCCCTTTAAATTCAAATCCCTAGTCCGATCATTGAACAAGCCCATGGGCCGTTAAGCAGAATAGTATTCGCCAATAGATATTCAGGGACGAGTCAAATGCCAACCGCGGAATGGCCCATTGTTTAAGCGCGTGTTTAGCACTAGATTATTTTTATATAGATTAATGGGATTTCTGTAGATGTGAGAAGATGTGAGGAGATGGATATTATTTTTGTAAATTAATGAGATTTTGTGGATTGAGATTATTTATGACGAAAATCTCCAAAATGTGTTTGGTGGGCATAGGATTGTGGTGTGTTTCAAAGGATTAAAATTACTAATGTACCCCTATAATTAACCCCCCATACGCTGCTACTGCCCTCCTCCCTCATGACCTCTGTTCCTCCTCTTTCACAAACTCACCCACGAAAACCCTTTGGCTGCCGAAGACGAGGCGCTGGTGACGGCCAGAGCGGTCGATTCCACCACAGCAGCACATCGAAGCCGACACCTACATCCTCTCCGCTTGTTCAAAATTTTCTAAAATGTATTCAATTCATCATAGCATTTCCACAGACAAAACTTACCACCAGAATGAAATTTATATAAATGGAAGCAACATTCAACAACATCTTCAAACTAATCAGATCATTCAGCATAAAAAATAATCCTCATTACTTCATCGGTAACAGATGATATGATTTGTTCAATTTTTCATCAAAGCAAATTCCAGCTTATCTGCCTAATCACTTTAAAAATGGAAGCAGTTTCAGCAGCATCTACAATCACATCAAAACATTCAACCTCAAACTGTGTATATGAATCAATCCATCACAGTAAAATTAATCTCCATTACAATCCAAATTCAACATCGTCTCTCCCCCACCATGTTCGACAGCACACCTTTCAGTTTCCCGCTCTCCCCGTCGCCTCCCACCGCGCATCTGGCCAACACCGCCGGCTTCGCTGGAAATTTGCCTGTGAATCTGATTCTGGCCGGGAAGTGGAAGGTCGGTGGCAAGAGAGGCTTTGGATTGAGAGCGATGGTCAGATTAGGGCTTCTGGCACTGGCGCCTGCCATGGCAACCAGCAGAAAAAATCTCTTGTAAGCTTGAAGCCCCAACAATGGCGGATCGACGCTCGCCCTTGCCGCCTTGCAGTGGCCGGAGGAGGGAACAACTGTCGGTCGGAAGGGATGGTCGCGATTCCCCCTAGTTAGGATTCGAAGCTCCCAATTTAGGGAAGAACACCCGTCTCCCCTGGAGGTGTTCTCCACCGCCGGCGTCAATTCCCAACCCCCTTGTCGACGAGAACAAACGGCGAGCGAGATGAGAGGAGATGTGAGAGGCGTACCTTGCGATCAGCGATGGTGGTGGCGCTTCTCCTTCCTGTGCCTCTGCCTCTCTCCAGATCTGAGGATGAAAAGTGGGTGAAGGGCAAATACGTCGATTTTAACTTGAAATCTCCCCACAATCTCCATAATCTTGCCTTGGGGAGATTTCAATTTTGGCCGAATTTGATCTACTGGAATCCCCTGAATCTCCATCTCCGGATCTCCTGAAATGCTCTGCTGAACACCGTTGCCCAGATTGTGTTTTTGGAGAGAATCTACTTAATCTAATGAAATCTAATGAAAACCGTTGCCGAGCACGGCCTAAGTTCTTGAAACCTTCTTTCTAAACGAACACTAGTTAACCCACACTTTTGTGCGTTTTGTGTAATATTAATTCGCTTAATATTAAAAAATAACTTATATTTAAACATTAACTATACTATTTTAAAATTTAATTTTTTTTATAACAACCGTTTAACTAATTAATTTCTGTCAATATGTTTAGTTGACTACCAATAAAAACAGATATAGTATAATATATCCATATTTAACAAAAATGGGTAAAATCTTATAAAAATATATTGATATCTTACGAAACTTGGTAAAATATTATTATCTTACGTGTATATTGTTATATTAATCTTCTAAAATTCTATCGATATAACTAAATTGGGTAAAATTTTATTTTAAACATATATTTCTATATTGATTAAGTGAAATTGGATAAAAAAAAAAGTAAAATCTTATCTATATTGTATTAATTAATGGGAAAAAGTAATTGTTTAAAAATACTAGAATTAAGGAGAAACTGACTCATGTCATAAACGACTTCTCCTTTATTATATACAATTGATTATTATGCAAAATCCATATTTTCAACTCTTCGTGGAGCCATTTTCGTCAAATCTAAAAAATAAGTTCAGAGGTTTTTTACACACAAAAAATTGTGTTAATTTTCAGGATGTATGAATTTCATTTAACCATTCCTTTTTTTTTTACAGTATGCAAACATTCGGAGCTGTTACATAAAATGTAATCGCGCTCCTGGATCATCCTGACGGATGATGGTACAAAGATCTCTATTAAAAAGGATTGTAGATCTATCACTAATGATGCCCTTCGTGGCTATATAATCTGCAACTCTGTTTGATTCTCTAAAGATGTGTCTGAATTCAACTAATTCGAAATCTGCTCTCGTAATATTGATTTCTTCTACTTGACGCATAACTTCCCATCTGATGTCGTTTCCTTGAGTAAGAGATCTCATTATTTCTTGATTATCTCCCTCTATTGTAATCTTCCGTAGGCCCATTCTTCGAGCTTGTTGCATGCCTAACTAGACTGTTGCCGCTTCGGTTTGAATAACCGTACATTGACTTACTTTCTGGTGGAAAATATCAATAACATGGCCCTCAGAATCACGAATGATTCCCCCCACCTGGCAGACGCCAGTGGGCTTGACAAAACCATCTACGTTAATTTTGTAGATGGTTCCATGTGGTCTAGTCCACTTAGACATAGACCTCTTTTTTCTTTTCCGACCTTCCTTATTTTTGTCAGTATTTGCCTGTCTCCAGTCCTGAAATTCTGTTTTGATTTGCCTTATTAGATTCCCAAACGAGTCGGGGTTTGTTTTTCTGAAGATTAAATTGTTCCTAGTTTCCCAAATCATTTTCCAAATGACCACTAGATCTTCAAAGTGATGATTTGTTTGTTTGATTAGGTCCACATTGTCACAAAGTGGACCTTGCATAGAGAGGTTGTTAAAGAATTTACCTGTAGATTGTTCGTATTGCACTATTAACTCCTTTGCAAAGGAGCATTCTGAAAACAGATGAGTAGAGTCTTCATTACTTTGGTCGCATAGGGAGCAAATGCTAGGTACTCTGTTGACATACCTATTTAGCCTACTAGTTGTGGGAAGGGCGTCAACTTTAATTTTCCAAATAAGATTTATGAGTCGTGGTGGAAGGTTCAGGTTCCAAATCCAGCGGTGATTGTCAGTGTTATGGTTTTGGATATTTGTAATTTTCTTCGCAGATTTAGTAGTAAATTTTCCTGTGGAATCCGGCATCCAGATAAGCATGTCCGGAGTTTGCCAAGTTGGGATTTTGTGAGCTAGAATGCTTTTAACAATATTTTGGGGAAATAGGCGCCCAATAAGGGGCTCATTCCAACGCTTTTGAGGAGTGAAGAGTTGACAAACTTTCATATTTGGGTCATTATTACCCATCAAAGATTTGAGATTTATATTAGGAATCCAAGGATCATTCCATATATTTATGGAGAGACCATTCCCTATAAGCCAAAGGAGACCTTTTTCAAATTTATCTCTTAGGGATAATAATCTACCGAATTGCCAGGAGGTGGCCTGATTTGGTCTATCTTTGATGTCGTTATTCTCCAAATATTTTTCTTTAATGACACTAACCCAGATATTATCTTCATTAGAATAGAGTTTCCACAATAATTTCAATTGAAGGCTTATGTTCAATTCTTTCGCTTTTCTAATCCTCATACCACCATGGGTTTTGCTTTTACAAATGTTATCCCAGCTTATAAGAGGGGTATATCTCTCCGAATGAAGTTTATTCCAGAAGAAGTTCTTATTTATCTGATCTGTTTGGTTGAGAATTCCTTTAGGGAGTAAGAAGTTCTGCATAAGATAGTTGGTTTTGGAACTAAGGTTAGCCTGAATTAGAACAACTCTACCTGCTTGAGAAAGATTTGAGGCCTTCCATTTGGATATGTGTTTTTTAAGGTTTTGGATGGCCTCTTCAAAAACCGAATTTCTAATCCGGCCATTAATTATAGGGATGCCTAAGTACTTTTCAAGAGTACTAGAGATCGGAATTCCCATGCTTTGGGCAAGATCTTTGGCTAGGTTTTGGCTAACATTTTTTGAGCATTGGAGAGAACTTTTACTGTAGTTAATAGTAAGACTCGAAAGGTTGGAGAAATTATTTATCATATTCTGAATAGTATTTAGAGTAGTGTGAACAACTTTAGCAAAAATAATTGTGTCGTCTGCAAAAGTGAGAAAGGGTATAGGATTACTGTTTCTGGTGAGTTTGATCCCGACTAGAGCATTTTCTTGCAAAGCCTCCTTGTGCATTTAACCATTCCTTATAACTAAGCAACTCAAAGAGATTATTCATTTTAGAGAATATTAGACTTTTAAAGAATTTTGAATTTTTTTTTGGGGAATTACTAGTAAATACCCCACTTTGATAATTGCTTTGCAAAAATATCTAGGTTTGAAAACAATTGCATCTATATTTGAAAATTTGCAAAAATACCTTATTTAATTATCAAAACTACCCACCACCCAAAAAAATCAGGAAAAAAAAGGTTAAATATTTTTGGTATTTATCCTTTTTCTTATATTTTTAAATTATATTAAATAATTAAATAATAAAAAAATCTACAATTTTCAAAAAATAAAAAGAAAGAGTTAATCCTTTCTATTTTCTAATCCACAACAGCAGGCCTTGGTCCCAATCCCTAACAACGAACCCATCTTGCCGCCATACCTCTCCTCCTCCTGCTAGATCGCCGGCCACAGACAGGCACATCGGTTGCAGTCACACAGAGGCCACCTGCATCTTTTGGCGTCGCCACGCTATCCGGAGGAACCATTTCGATCCTTTGTAAATTTATGGTACAGTCCGAAAAAAAATCGTTCAGTTAGGGTTAAAGTTGAAGTCTTTAAATCCGGAGAAAATCAAGGATTGATAATCTGTTGAGTTAGTGATTCTCCGTCCTCAGTTGAGATGGAGATGATCGGCGCCAATGTCAATAGTGTCTTGATGAACACTCGATTCGCTGACCTCAATCCGTCGTCGCTCTCCGAGCTCGTCCTTGAAGCTCTCGCCCATGGCGGATTCAACTACTGTACTCCTTTCCAAGCCGCCACCATTCTCCTCCTTTGCAACCACAAGGACGTCTCCGTCGAAGCTGCCATTATGTCCGGGAAAACCCTAGCTTTCATTGTTCCCCTCGTCAAGATCATCCGTCGTTCTTGCTCATCCCCCAAATCCCACCACGTTGTCGGCCTAGTAATCTCCCCTACCGAGTTATCATCGCAAATCTATAAGGTTGCGCAACCTTTCATTTCCACGCTATCCAATGTTAAGGCAATGCTTCTGGTTGGTGGAGAGAGCGGAGCTAGTGTAAGCGAAGAGATGAACAAGATTGAAGAGGAAGGTGTAAATTTATTGATTGGTACTCCGGGGAGGTTGTATCATATCATGGACACCATGGATGTGCTCAATTTCAGGAGCCTCGAGCTAGTGTAACCGTTAGGTCTTTGTTAAGTTTCCCTTGCATAACTTGAGTGATTTTCATCAGTTGAAAAAAGAATCATTGAAACCTTTCTATCTACGTTTAAACTACGATCAAATGGATCGCCACATTTTTTATCCTTGATGCAGGTGGTTTGATATGTTTGAGTGAGTGGAATTCTTTGCAACACCTAGTAGCATCCGCATTTCTGGCTACTGTTTATAGTGATTAAATGCTTACCTCTCAAATAGCCAGTATATCTTGCAGCGGAAGCTCCTATATATAAACCAAAAGATCTTCGCAAGTTGGCGATTTCACAGGTTCGATATGGATCCAAGTCCAATCATCCACAACTATACAACTTAATGGCAGTTAATACTAATAGTTTGTTGTTGTCTGTTTGTCATCCTTGTTTTTTCAATTTCCAAATCATTCAATTTGGCAGGCTGATTATGTACTAGGTGACAACCCCCTGAAGCTGAGCTTTCTAGTAGGCCATGCGATAAATACCCACAATTTGTACACCATAGAGGAGTCTCTATACTAGTTGATGCGACTACCAATTGTAAGGATGGGTTCAAGTGATTTCATCAGAAGATCCAAACCCAAATGTAGCCATTGGAAAACCTTTGGGAGGGTCGTTCCACAATGAGACATATATCGACTCCATAAAACAACTCAATGCAAGCAGAACCAACCACATATAATAGTGCTCTCCTTGTTGGCATGCTTTCTGGTTTGGTCACCACCTCTTCAGTTGTTCAGTGGTTTAGCAGCTAAGCTTCGATCTCTACCACAAGCCCACCCTTAAGGTTCTTTCAAATGGTAGGGCTTAAGAGTTGCTTGAGCCACTGTTGTAGATGTATTACAAGTTTGTGTAATATGAAATATCAAACCTTGTAGTAGTAGAGGGAGGCCTATATTTATTCATTATTATTGTTACTTGTATGGTTTGATGATGCTTTGAAGGAGTGCCTAAGTTCAGTGCCAATTGGGTTTCTTGAAGAAATCTTTACAGGTTATAATGATCTTAATCCCACCGACACTTGCCATTGTGCGAGTTTAAGAAGATAAAGTTTAGGTTTTGTTAGAAGCGAGGGTGGGCAATGTATATTGGAGGGAATATCTAGTAGGAGGCGGCAATTAAGCGGTTAAGGTTAATAAGTAGTTATGATTTAGGTTAAAATCGTATATTTACTCAATCTCCCGCCGATTATTGAACGCATCCCGCCAATGTTCATAATTGACATTGTCAATAATGATATTCATCCTATCAATGTGATAATATTATGGTTTCAAGACATATATTGACAATCCTTTTGTAAATATGGTTAATAATCCAGAAGATATGATTTACCGTATCTTTAGTGAATCTCTCCCCAATTATAGCTTCAATCCTGTCAACGTAAACCTATAGTCTTGTTGCTATGAACATTAATCTTGTCATTGTAAAGAAATAACTTTGTCATCTTGGATATGCCTTTAATTTCTAGTTATGGTATGGATAAAATCATATATTTATTCTCTTCCATATTATAGATTCTATCATGTCAGTATTAATTGTCAGCTTTGTCATGAAGAACATACATCTTGTCAAAGTGAAATTTTAATCCTGTCAGTATTATTTCTCTTACTAAGGCAATGTTTTGCATCCGACTAGTTTTATTATTTTTAATTTTTTGGAAAAAAATATTAAAAGCAGTATTTTAATATATATTTCATTTTTAAATAATTTTTTTACTATTCTTTTAATTTATAATTCTCCTTTTAAAGATTTCAAAATTTAACTTTAAAGATAAAATCAGCCATTGTTTTTTATCACAAATAACCTATTTTTTTAGCACAAATGAACCACTTATTCTATTTTAGCTATTCTCACAAAACGGGTATACTTTTGCAAACCTAACACCGATTTGGTGTATTTCTGCAAATCGGCCTTTTTTTTTTATTCAAAAACTTTTCCAACCTATTCCCAAAGATATGGATAAATGAAAGAAAAAAAGAAGAAGATTTGCTTCTCTATATCCGGATTATTCTAAAAAATCTCAAAATTGATGGAGAATCCTTTCCATTCCCCCAATCTAAAAAACCAACTCGATGAATGATTGCTCGACAAATCTCTATTATTTCAACTGATAAGAGAATCAATCATGTTTGTTGATTTTGATTCCTCCATTTCTAATAACTGATTATGTTAATTGATTTCGTTCCTCTTGTCGAAGTAGTGTGGTGATTTCGTTTTTGGAAAATTAATCATTGAAAATTACGAAAGTTCAGACTAATCGATAATCAATACATTTGAGAGTCTTTCGGCTTGCCGCCGCCACCAATCCATCATGGCTTCTCCTGATCCCGGTTACCGCTGCCTTGGTCACTGCCACACCGGCCTTCCTCCTGCTCCCGTTGCCATCCTCCATGGCCCGTCGTCTCCCACCGTGGCTTGCCTCCTTTCATCGCCTGAGGCTTCTCCATGCTAACACCCACCGCCTCGCCGCCTCTCCGTAGGCTCCGTAGCCTTGGTCCTCCTCTCCTGCCTACGGGATCCTCTCCCCGTCAGCCTTGGCTCTGCCCTCTGGCGCCGTCGACCTTCACAATATTTGCTCGTTACCGCCGATGTTATCCACCTCGGCTTGGTTCCGGCCTTCTCCCAGCCGAATGTCTCCACACCTTCCTTGGCTTGGTGTCATCCTTTGTTGTTAGCCCCGACTTACTTCTCTAACGGGGAATCCTCCAGCGCCACCAGCCTTTTTGATTGTTGTAGTCCGCTCTTTCATTCGCTTTCTCGCTTTCTGGTTCATCACTGCTCTTTTTGTCTTCCTTGTCTTGTTTTTTATCGCCTCTATTTAGGCTTATCCTTGTGGTAGCCTGCCCGCGATTTTATTATCGTCCTTGAGGGTTGAGATGAGTGCTTGGGGTTTGATTGAGCATTGGTGTGGTTTGTGGTTGAATTACGGGCTAGTGTACTGTGCTATTCTTGTTGTGTTGCGGGCTTCTTGTGAGCGATGGTTGATGTGTCATGTTCGATGACGTTGTGGACGTGCGTTTGACATCTGAAGGCTCTTCTTTGTGCTCGTGTTTCAGCTGGTGTGTCAGCTGGTCCCCAGAGTTCGCTGTGTGCGTTGTCCCTTTGACCGATCGTTTCGTTCTTCTTTGTGCTCGTGTTTCGTAGTGTAGGATGGCTTATACGATCCATGTTTTTTTTTTTGTCATTTGCTTCTGTTATTTTATTTCTGTCTTTTGCTTCAGTTATTTGCTTCCAGTTGTATATGATGGTTAGTCCATCCACCGGTTTGTCCGGTCTCTCGTTTTTTCTAGGCTTGTCTTGAGAACTGAATTTTTTGTCTTACTTTTAAAAAAAAAAAAAAAAAGGGAACTATCGGAATTGTGATAAAAATTAATTTTAAGAAAATGAGTTTTAATTACCCATTTTGGAAAAAAACTTGGGAGAAGTGATTCTAAGAAATAAGATGATGGATTGTTTTTTTAATACTACTTTGGCGGTTAGGTTAAAGGGCGGTTAAGTAAGAAAAATTGCTTTAGATCGGTGATTTATGTACCCAGCCGTAGAAGGTCCATTGGGCTTAATCCAGAGAGGCCCGATGTCGGTCTTCGCCGAAGAGTAAAGGCGGTGCGATACTCCCGCGCCCGCGCGCTTTTATTTTTGACCAGAGGTTGACCTGGAGGAGCTGTACTGCTAACTCGTAACTCGTAAGGCGGTAGAAAGGAGTTAGTGTGAATGGAGGGATCCAGAGATGGAGATTAAGATTCGAGAGTATGCGATTAGAGGATTCGCGACGCGAGCTTAATGAGTTCAATATCACTATCGGCTCCTTATGGAGATGAAAAGTTGAAATTACTCTCCGTTCTGAAACGACGAGACTTTCTGGTTCGTGTTTTTCTATTCTCGTAGAGCTTTCTCCTTCGACGCTAGTTCTGCGATAATGGATGTTTCTAGGATTTGTTTTTTGCGTTTTTAGTTTAGCAGTTTGGTTCTGCGATAATGGATGTTTCTAATTGGCTTAATCAATGCACCTAGGTTTGTTTATTGACGTTTTCTTGATTGATCTGTTACGAATTTGAATAACTAGGTTCTTTTGGTGCTTCTTATTTTGACTGGTTAGGAATTTGGATACCTAGGGTTTTTTACCTTACTTTATCAATTTGAACGGTTGGGAATTTGAATCTGCTGTTAATTGCAGGGTTTTTACATACTATCTAGGATGCATTTCTCAGAAAATATATGAATGTGGAAGAATCATTTAAGCTATCCTGGATTACTGGTATTTTCAGATGACGGAACGATATACAGACTGGCTGATTCCAATTGACAAACATCTCCTATACGATCTAATTCAGATTGAGTTTCCATTCAAATATAAATTTATAGTTTTCATTAGCCTCCATTTTCCATTCAAATATAAATTTATAGTTTGAATTAGCCTCCAGTTCCATTCAAATATAATTTATAGTTAACATTTATGCATATTTATTTCTGCAGCTCTCCTCAAATCGACGAAAATATTTATCCACTCAGGGCAGTAAAGCCAGTTCTGAGTTGTTGGAAATACCTCCAGTGTTTACCATGATGACAGTGGCCCTTTGATATACTATCTTGAACTGATTACTGACAAGTGCCTTTTTGATACAAATTGATCCAGGTACCTTCTCCTGTACCAATTTTACCAGTTAACTATCTATACATGCTATCTACCTTTCTGAAGCTATACAGTGATTAGAATTTCAACTCAGTTTTTTGTTTAACTTGAAAGCAACTCACTCACCCTTGAATTCTGCTGTAATTTTCATGAAAGCAACTTAGAAGATGCAAGTCATGCAACGTTTCTCTTGATCAATCAAGAATGTAGATTTAGAGTACATGCTGATTCAGTAGTAGGTTACAAGCCAGAGAGGCTAAACCTTTTGAATTTGCCCCATTTGCTAGATTTTAGTTTTCAATGACTCATGGTTCAATAATCATTGTGCTTACTGCTTAGTGTTGTGTCTTAAACTAAAATAATTGCATTTGTTGGATTAAATGTGGGCCTGTTATACAGCAAAATAAATTGCTGAGTTCTTGACAAATGAATTTCAACGAACCAAGAAAATTAAATTTAGATGAACGTGATTACCATTTACCAATAGAGGAACTAGCTTGCAGCACCCTGAAAAGGTTGATTCTATTTATACTTTAAACCATGATCATATAAATTAGCGATTAGTGACTTTTGTGAACATGTTGCCTAAGGATTAATTGAACTGCTGTAATGGAAAGTTTAAAAGCTTCAACCAGCTTGAGCTTGCCTAAACTAAGCCACAACTTTTTACTTCCTCTATCTGTTGCATACATTATTTGACCATTTTGGATTCAAACTTTACTTATCTAGGTCCAGCATGCAATATGCCTACCATGTATATTTGATCAAGGCTTATTGCCCAGGTTTTTTACTCAAAAGAAGTGCTATAATTAGTCTTTTTTCTATGCAAAAATTATGCCCCCCTTGTTTGTGTGTTGCGTGCCTATTTACTTTTGATGCTATTTCCCCAGAACATTATTGTGGTCTATGACATATTTTACGGAGTCTTATTCTTTTAAACATGCACAATACATGGTTAAGGACAGTGAAGATTTTCCACTATGTTGTGGATGAGTTAGAGAGCTTGATCTGAAGAATGATTGGTTATGATCTTACAAGTGTAACTTATATTGTTGCCAAGTTTTCAATTATCTCTAAACATTGAATTATATATCTTGTGTTGGAAGCTTGTTACTTTGGTATAATATTTTCAGAGAAAGCATCAGTAGATTCTTCTTTAGCTGGAGATGCTTGGTCATATATGTTGTCATATTTTAGGTTTTATGTACTAAGAATGGTGTTGATATCATTTCGCAAGAGTTTGGATATAGTTGGAAGTAAGCAAGTACTATGCATAGCATCATGGACTTTTGCAAAACTGAGAAGTTCAGTTTCATAAGTTATAGTAATGTTATTGAGTAGGTTCTTCTAATTTGCTTGTTTTCCTCATAAAAATAAATCTGGAAACTAAGTATACAAGAAACTGAAATTTCTTGGATATGCATTCAGGGTATCAGGGATATTGTAGTTCAAAGCTCAAAGCTTGTTTCTGGTAATTCCTTTCAGAGTGATGTTCTTTAGTGGACTGCAACCTACTCACTACAAATGATATCCTTGTTGAAGAAATGCTGAATGGGATAAGATTTGGTATTCTTCACAAAGTTGCAGTGCACTGTATTTTGTTGTCAAGATTGAACTGTGCAAGTAAGATCTCTCCCTATCTTATAACTGGTTGATTTTGTCGGCATTTGAAAAATAAAAAATCTCACTTCTCACTTGGCTCTTCTGCATTTGCTGTTGTTTTTGCCTTAGTGGTGGAATTGGTGGTGGTGGTAGAGTTTGACCTTGGAAGCTTATAACATTCAGGAACAAAAGGAGGTTTGCAACAATATCTTAAAAGAGTTATTTTTTTAATCATTCTCCCTCTTTAACTGTGTTCCATTTGACTTCTTTTGGACTTCATGCATCTCTTTCTTGTCTAGCTAACCAATTATTTCACTTTTGTAAAAGCATGTTACCAAATTGCAAAAGTTCGTTCTCTCCCCCTTTCCCTTTTTTCTATTCCTACGCCACCCCAAAATTCCCTCTTTTTAAGCTTAGAAGTCAGCGTATTAGGTATTGATTATTGGGTCAAACACTAAACTAAATGCAGTAACAGAGGCTTTCATTAGTTCACTATCTCAAATTGCCATTAAGCTCTTGTAAGCTGGGAGTGCAATGTGGCACCTTAAAACCTCTGTTTTCTGTCCCTTTCGTTTCAAAGTAAAGAAAGATGCGTGCAAGAACAATCCATAAGTTTGAAAAATTTGGTGTAACGTGTTCTTTATTCCTTTCAAAAGTCCCCATCTCCTGTGACTTTTGTACCTTTCATAATAAGAAGAATCAAGGTGGTTAGTGGGTGGTTTGGGGACCCTTCTAATAGTTGGATGTGAGTATCACAGGCTATTTTTATCAATTTTTATTTAGCAAAAGTGAATTGAATGGCATACTTTGAAATTTCAACTATTTCTTTTGGAATAAATTCCCCCACTAAAAATAATAACGGAAGGAGTTCATCTTCCTGTGAGAGTATATTGCTTTTGTCAAGTTTTGTCGTTTTATGAAAACTTTTCATGCATGACTGTATTTGTGAACCTTTCATGCATGTCTTGGGGAGATTGAGGTTTCTGTTTGTTGGCAGGAGGTCGTTTTTTGTTACTATTTCTTTTATATAGGAACCTAACGTATTATACCTGGAGATGCAACAAAATTAACGCATAAATGACAGCCATTGTCCCCTCATTAGAGGATTCCCGGTATGCACCACAAAACAAGACAAAATAAAAGGATCTCAAGAGTAAAATTTTGCCATTTGAACGTGATGTTTGCCAAGAGGGTACTATTGTCTTAGCCTGCCACTTTACCCTTAACTCGAAGGAGTGAAGGAAATTTTTATTGGGCTGAAATCTTGCCCAAACATTAAAACCATGGTCCCCTCTCTGTCTTTTTCTACGGAGATTATCTTATCGCCTTGTCATTGCTGTCCTTGGATTAGTTTAATCAATCCAGATTACACTTGATTTTTTTTTCATCTTTGTTTGCATATTTATTTTCTTTGATGTCGCTTTACCTTATCATTGTCTGGCTCAGACTCGTATTGAAATAAACTTGGAGCTGTGGAGTGTTTCAAACAGAGAAAATGTGTTTGGGAGGGTTGGATAGTCGTTAATTGTGGAATTTTTCTTTGCCCACAACATATATCGCATGGATTGCTTTTGCAAAAGAATTATTGAAATGATTATGTCAAATTGGGAGAAAGTTAGAATCTGAGTGAAAAATACAAGGGATGAAAGGTCTGATGATTAGGGCATCTCCAACTTTCAGAAATATAAACCTTTATTCTTGAATCATGAATAGATAAAGTGATTTAGATGTGAATTGTGTTACTATTTGTTCTTTGTTCCTTCATTGGTTTCCCATTCAAGATTCTTGTCCATTTTCTTATTGTGTACTCTATTGCTTTGCTTTGTGTAATGCTTGATCTTTGTCTACAATTGTTGCAATTTAGTATATATACCTGATATATCCTCCTATTTACCTGGGCAGTTATTTTGGCACCTTGTCAGTTGTTTCCACGGGTGCTGCTATATGTCAATATAATGGCTATTGGCTAGCTTTGGCTCTAACAGCTGGATTTAAGATAAGTTATCTTGTGTCCATCACACATAATTTATTTTAATATACACTGTATACACTATTATCATATATTTAATTGAATTGATCCCATTAATTATCGCGTTGACTTTGTTTCATTTTGATCCATTTTGTTGTTGGTGGTATGGTTGATGGTTTTCAACAGTTTTTGGGTTGCGAGGGGTTGGGTGGCTTGTGGCGGTTGGCTTTTTTGAAAATAGGACAAACCTTTACGGATACGCCGCAATAAGTATACACTACCAATAATAACACGACACATGTCATATAAGTTTTAACAGCATATACTAGGTGTATGTGTATAATTCTCTTTGAAAGTATGTTAGGATTGTAGGGAGTAATTTCTTAACCCACTCTAGTTTTTATGTATCCGGCAGAAAAAATAGCTTCCTTCCAATTTGTACAATACAATATCGTCAATTATTATTTTTCAGCCCATCAAGCAATAGATATTATACTTGTTAAAAACCTTAAAACTCTCCTTTTTTGGAATAGGTTTCAGTAGAATTAACTCTATGAATAGAGTTTAAGAGAGATGAACCCTTCAAATCAAATTTGTGCTCTTTTTTACTTGTAAGTGTCGTTGTTTTCATCTTAGTTGGTTGTATGTTACTTTACTTTGTATTTTGTACTTATTATAGATATATCAGGAGATGAAATCAAATATGCCTTTTAGGATTAATGGATTCTCAAGGACAAATATGGTATGACAATCCTATATTTTGGCCTATAACAGTAGCACAATACAAATTGTTTTTGGTTTGAGGAATCAATTCTTTGTTTATGTTTGTTACAATCAATAAATTTTTGGTTCCTTTCATTTTTTCAGAACACCATTTACAATTTTACATATATGTACTAAAATAACAAAATCGTAATTTTTCCTGGGATTGATTCTTAGCAAAACAAAACTAGGAGTCTTGTATGTGGAAAATCCTTGCATTATCTAAAGAAGAGAACCACTAAGCAGATTTTTTACAGGAATAAAGCAGATACTTTTTGAGATGTAATACTGCAGTATTCTTTATTCATTCACGCACCGTGTCATACAAAAAACGAATTATCAGATTTAAAACTTGTAAAGCTATAAAGACATGAAATGCACACAAGTTTTCTTTAGAAATAGTAGTCGTAGTACTGTGCAGATTCATTATGCGTAGCATTTTGTAAGACTATGCATAATGTCCTTTACAATATCTCAAGATCTTTAGGAGATCTACATTTTCCTAGTGAGACAAAATTTAACACCGAATTATCACTATTCACTTTCAAAAAGATGTCATGATGATGACAATACTTATTTGCATCATACGAAGGACAGCTCAAGCTCCCTGTACAAGAGGATTCTCATAAATTTTTATTGACAATATTTCTGCTCATACAAAGTATACTGTATACACATATATGTAGTTGAAAATTGAATTCATAGATAGCATGGTGATTGTGGTAGGTTCACTTTGATCGATGGACGCTGTGAGCTGTAGCTTTCGATTTAGATGGCAATCCCTTCTCAAACACTGATTAAGTAAATGCAATGAACAGAGTGCCCTCCTTCCCCGTTTATAACTGGCATTGAAGTTGAAAAGATGTGATTTTTAGTTGGAAAGAGGTGATGTGTCTTCTCGTTGTGACTTAATAGGCGTCCCATGATTAGAGACACTACATTCAATGTTTAAGCTTTTCATATTCTTGTTGTAATTTTTTATTTAACAAAGTTTCATTCTTGTTGTTGCATTTGAATCACTTTATATCTCTGTTAAAAATCAAGACTTCTTTCACATTATCTTTGAAAAATGGAGTGATGTATTTGAAGTGGTCCTTGCTCTGATTATTTGTTTGGCATAGATGGACATGGACCACGCTTCTACCCCATTGGGTTTTGATGCAAACTTGTATACAATTTTGTCTTTGGAACGATGATTATTTGTCCGTTAGACATTAAAACTACTTTCTTAACATATTTTTGAACAAGAACAAAGTAGTTTACAATTACTTTTTGCATGTGCATCTATCTTCTTTAGCAATTGGCCAAAACAAAAAGAACCACACGTTTAGAACAGAAGATTCCATAACTTTGATACAAATTACCAGCTGTGTAATTTATTGATGGATAGGATGGGTTGGATCTTATTTGCTTGCTATAGAGTAAGAAAAAGGAGAGAGACAGGCAATTATATAAATTTGCCATGATTGACAATAAAGACCAAAAGGGCATTGTTGGTATGTGGGGATAATGCGTAGTAATTGGAGCCGGGAGGAGGTGGTGGGTGGAGGGTGTGAAGGGGTAAGAACTAGGAAGGAGGTTTTGGAAACTGCTGCTGGATGCATAGAGTCACTGCTCCCATTTTGTTGAAATTATTTTTTCTTTTGTCATTTGAGAAGTAGACAGTGTTAACAATAGCTGGAATTTGTACCCTTTCTTCAGTTTCAAACCAGGGCCCCCTTTCTTCAATATCACCCCTTTTCCCCTAGTTTATATCTTTCATTCTTTGGTACTGCTTTTTTAGTACACATATCAAGTATGATTGTTTTAGGGTCTCTCTTAAATGTGCTTTGGTGTGTAGTATAGAAAAGTCCAATTTGCCTTTAAGCTCCCAACTACTTGCACTTGTCCTTTTACATGTACCCTCTCTTTGGAATGTTAGTTCTAGGAAAGCTGGAAAATAAGTCCTTTATTGCTTAAATGCCGCCAGCCTTTTGTTATTGATCAATAGATATATTGCAAGTAAATAAAGTACAGGATTGAGATTGTCTAGTGAACTGGTTTTCTCCTGATGAAATTTAACTGGTATTATGAGGTGAAACACTAAAACCTTTCTAGTCAGTCCAATATGGTCTACCACTTTGAGTTGGAGGGACATATATAGGGCCTATATTGTTGAAATCTGGAGGATCATTAGGGAGTGGTAAGTGTTAAAAAAAATTACAAAAATCTAGTTGAAGGAGAGATGGTACCTTGAGCCCTTGACATACAGGGAATTATGATAATTCCACTAATTAGGCAGTTTTATTACTTTATAGTAGCCTAGTAGGGTCCAAGAAGAAAGGTTAGGCATAGTCGCATAGATTCTGAGAACTTTATGTTAACTCAACCTGCTTAATTTCCCTTCCCTCTCTAATGTGTGTGAAGTAACACTAGCATTTCTATTGTACCACTCTCCATTATACACTGTAATGACAGTTGGATAGAGAATTAAAACTGAAAATCAACCGAGTTGGAAGGAAAACCAAACCTCTTTGTACTCTCTACAGTACAATAAATGGATCTTTTCAGGACGATAAGAAAAAACACGAAAGCTGGAAAAGCGGTGGCACTCTTCACTAATTAATGCGTGATATCAATTTGTGAATAGAAGAGGGTCAGTTTCAAAAGAAGCTAACTTATCCATCTCATCCGTAATACACAATATTTTATCAAGATTTGGCATATTCTTGGCTTCCTTGATACTGTTATTTCTAGTTTCTGAACTAATTGGCAGACTGCAGGAGCTTGTTGTTGAATCTGTGAGCTCCCTTGCTCTTTCTGCTTGAGCATTCCAATCTGTTCTCAGGAGTACAAACATCATCAGAAATGCACAAGATGCTTGAGCTGCCAGCAGACCAAGCCACAGCCCCGGAAACCCCATCTTAACCACAAACCCGAAAACGATAGCAACTGGCATGCCCACCAAGTAAAATGACCCCAAATTGATGTTGGCTCCAATGGCAGGCCTTGCACTCCCTCTTAGGACCCCACATCCAGTTGTTTGTGGGCAATTACCCAGCTCACACAGCCCTGCAATTGGCAATGCTGCTGCTGTCAATTCTAATATCTCACCATCCCTCGTGAACAATTTCCCCCATTGGTGCCTCATCAATGAGGTGAACACCATTGCTCCCAACCCCAAGACCACCGCGCATGCAAGCGACACAATCATCGATGTACGGGCCTTGGCTGGCCTGTTCGCCCCGAGCTCATTTCCAACCCTAGTCGACACCCCAAGGCTCAGGGATGATGGAAACACATAGACAAGGGAGGTGGTTTGGATCAGTATTCCCATGGATGCAATCGTGGCCCTTGGGTTAACCAGGAGCCCGCAGAGCATTATCATGAATTCATACCACCACCACTCTAGGCATACTGAAATGCAGGTTGGGACTGCAAGGGAGAGTAGGGAGCTCCATCCCCTGAGGCAGTCCATGCTTGGAGTGATCCACGAGTCCTTGTAAACACCCGAGAAGTAGACGAATAATGAGAGGAAGATGCACAGATTAAGGTTTGTCAATACCATTGCTATTGCTACCCCGGCAATGCCAAGCCTGAGATAAACCACCAGGAGGAAAGTTAATGGGATATGGAGGATTACTGTCATGGCTGTACAGTAGGTCAACGGCATTGTGATCCCCTGTGTCCTGAGATAGATTCTGAGAGGGTGAAGAAGGGAGAGCAAGAAGAGGTCAGGCACTGAGAAGATGATGAACACATGAGCTACTGAGGAAATCTGTTCATCTTGGCCACACCACGAGAGGATACTCTTCATGTTGAGCCACATAAATGAGATGGGTATGGAGGTTGAGAGTAAGAGGAGCACTGTTCTTTGAAGGGTTAGACCCAAAAGCTTCATTTGTCTAGCACCATAAGCTTGTCCACATATTGGTTCCATTCCCATGGCCAGACCGGAGATTACCGAGTACCCTGTGATGTTGGCAAATCCAATAGACAGAGACCCTCCGGCTAGTTCAAGCTTGCCAAGGTAGCCGAGGAAAACCATGGAGATCATGGCTCTTGAGTACAAGAGAAGTCCTGTTATGGATGTTGGACCAGAGATTTTCCCTATTGCCTTGATCTCCTCGTAGGCCTGGAAAATTGGATAACATGCGAGTGAGCCACTTTGAATTTGAACAGGTACTACTACTACTACTAATACAACATTTCTGTGTTTCTTGCTTTGATGAAATGATTTGTGTGTTCTTACCTCTGATGGAGTCGGCCATCTACGGAGCTCTGCTTCATGATCATCAATAGTGCCTTTCTTGATAGGCGGGAGAAGAGTAGTTGGAGAAGAGGGCTTTAACCTGCACATTGAATGTCTCTTCTCTTCTTGCGGACAGCAAGAAGATGAGAAAGTATAAACACTTGGGAAACTCTTTTTACTGTCTTTCTTTTCCACTAACTTTGATTGATTCCGTTGAGCAGTGGAATTGAAGAGGCAACCATGGGATGTCATTGTTTATATACTTGCAAGCTTTGGAGCCATTGGACCCTACCCCTCCTCTTTCATGTAACGTGGCAAAACGTAAACAAAAGAGATATCTTTAATGCGTGTTGTTGACGAACGAGGGGGCTGGCCGGTTTATCTCCAACCTCTGTAAACTCTTATTCCCACCACCGAGGGTTGTAATGGCTTTGGTATGTTTTCAGTTTCCACCTTCTTGAGTGATTCTTGATTTCTTGTTATATATACTACATCCGTTCAGATATAAGTGACGTTTGACTTTTTTGACACGTTTTAAGGAGTTAAAAACTATATAAAATGTAAAGTTTTTAATTGATTTTTTTAAATATAATTTTATACATATTAGTATAAGTTTAAAATTATTTTTAAAAAATTAAAAAAAAAATTAATATTTTATATAGTCTTTAGTTTCTTAAAAATCGTGTCGAAAAGTCAAATGACACTTATTAATGAACGGATGGAGTATATATATATTAGTGGATTTACCTTTTAGCATTAATGGCTGAATTTATTATTTTGGACCTTGGTTATTATGGAGTATATTTCAAAGTGTTATGTTTATTATATTAAGGCTTAATATTGATATCATCTTGATATCAAGTGATGTCTTTCTTTAAATTGGTGTATCACATGAGTTAGAAAAGGGAGAAATGAAATTAAGGTATCAATTGGTTAATATCAAACACCAGAAATTAGATATTAGATATTGGGATTTGATATCTAGATATTAATGTCAAATAGGAATATATATATATATATATATAGTTTGTTGTTATTTTTGGATGTGGGTGTGAAAGAAAGGATTATCTAATTGATTCTATCTATAAGTTGTGTTTACAATTTCAATTGGACGGAAGACAATGGTGGGAAAATGGACGGAGAATGAAGTTTTTTAATTTGGACAGTGACTTTGCAATTGGAGTGAGCATTGCAATGAGACTGTAGTTGTTATAACATCGTTTGGTTCAATCTGAAAATTGAAATTCTCAGAAAGTTACTTCATGAGAATTGAATTATCGGGAAGTTCAATCGATGAAAATTGTAAAAATGTGTTTGATTTATTTTTTTATTTTAGAAAATTAAAGGAAATTGAAAATTTTCAAATAAAAAAGGGTGGAAGTTGAATTTACCTAAAGGAAAATTCCTGGGTTTTCATTTTTTAAAAATATTATATATTTCTCCGACTTAAGAATTTCTACTTCGTGGATTTTTGAGTTATCAACCAAACACTGTTGTTTTACCAATTGCTGGACGGTTTTTTCTAAGCCCTTTGTATGTTTCAAATATAATTGAACAAAAATTTTAGCCATGACTGAATAGAGAATATGCATACAATTTACTTTTAAGGAGCATTACATTTACTAATTTTTAAAACCCATTTCTCCACCATGTATTATAAAAATGTTGAATTTTCAATGACTGACACTTTGCATTGTTACGAGGGTCATGTTTGGACGTGATGAGACTCGGGTGAAGAGCCAGCTTCATTTTTCTACGAACCCAAATTGAGTACCGGCTAGTGGGAATATCATTTCCACGGATGGATATTATAATGAGATTTTACATTTGTTTACCCTATAAGTTATAATTAGATTTTAAAGCACTCAATATTGAATATCACTGATAAATGAATAAAGATAAAAATAAAAGAATGTACTGATATGATGGTTCAAAAGTACGCACATGAAACAAAAAAACTAGGGAGGGAAAACAATTTACTTACGTATTTTTTAGGTTAAACGTCAGATATAAGTGCTTTAGTTACATGTCTATTTTCCAAATAGAAATGATACCACCTCTTTTTTTTGTCATTAAAATCTTACAAATAAAAAAGTATTTGTGTGGACAGTTTAGCATAACATGTGGTGATGATAGTGTGTCTCTTAATGGGTACCCTGCCCTCCCTTCCTCAGGCAGACCACCCAAAATGCATACACTCCAAAACCCTGCAAGGGCAACTGCCCGCCATTCCCTCGCCCACTCATTTTTCAACTCTCAGTTGCCCAGACACCCCAGTTTCTTCAGACATTAATTTTAAATATTTAAAGCTTTCCACTCTCCTCTCACTCTCAATATCTGCACTCTGGGCAATTTCTTCTCCAGCTTTCCATTTTTTTTCCCCTGATTTATAATTTCAATTTTCAATGTTTTTTTCTGCTCCATACCAATAATTTTTCTGAAATCCAGGCAGCCCCCTCTTACTGCTTTCTGATCTCATGACAATTTTATATGCCTTGCCATGCGTGTGAATTGTGATTATATAATATATATATATATATATATATATTTTTTTTTTTTTCAATTATAGTATCAATTTCAGTTGATATTTTTAATACAGAATCTTTCTTGACCTTTCTAGACTGTTTCCTGTGGAGATTTTCATTTTTATTCTTTGTAGCATATGCCAACTTGTTAGCTTCGAAGCTACCTTCAGCCATAGGTTTCTTATCCAAATCCACATTTCACTCTAGCTAAGCTTGTTGATGATAAATTGGTGCCTCCAATCACTAGAAAAAAAAAAAAAAAAAACCAATTTGTGCAAGTAATACATCAAACGACACTTGCATAAAACTGTTAGTCCCCAGCTACGAATAAGGAAACGACACACAGGGCATTCACTTTAAGGCAGCTGCAGAAGTCCCCATTTAAGATGCACTGTAAAATGTAAATAGATAAGTAGTGATTCTGCTGTGCACAGACAAGAGGGTGACGGGTGAAATCTCCAAAAACAAAATGCTTTATGAGTGGGAGATGGGTATCAAAAATCTTGCCCCGACCTTCTCATTATGCAAACTGAAGTGGGGATCACTCTCACAGTCTCACCCCCACACCAAGGAAGCAGATACAACATATGACAGGGGCTAAGAAAAGCATGTGATACAAAATTTACATGCCCAAGGTTATGCAACTTGATTTATGTTAACAAGTCTTTCCAGAAAAATATCTACAGACTTGAATGCTTATGCTCACCAAAAAAAAAAAAAAAAGAGTTAAATGGCTAATATAAAGCAGTCAATTCGTCTTGAGAGAAGGGCTTTAGAACAATTATGCACTGCGTACAATCTGCAGAATTATATTACAGCGTGCATTTTTAATTTTTTGGGGGGATTTTATAAACCTGTTCTTGGGTCTTAAGTATAAATTATGAAACACATTCGTTAAACGATGCCCAGATGGTAAGTAACATGTCAACAGGAACACATCTGAAAGGTAAGATGAAGGATTTAAAGGCTCAAAAACAAGATGCTAGATAGCATTTATGTGAAATCAATGTTAGGAAGTGTTCCACTGTGAAACCATTGTCTCTACCTCTCACCACTTCATTTTATGTTTCGTCCTGCATCTTTTCATCCATGTTGTTCTAGTTTAAAAGAGAAAGGCAAGCCAAACTACAAATCTGTAGATTTAAGTAGAAACTACAAATCACAACTTTTCCTTTTTCTTATATGTCAATCGATACCTTTTCATTATTGTAGATTTAAGTAGAAACCATATATAGCTGTTTTTCTTCCCTAATCATCATGTTTCTAATCCTACTACATGGAACTATTAATAAAATCTGAGTTGAGAAAATACATAATGATGAAATTAAAAAATGAATAATGCCAATTACAACCTCACAATTTGGCAGGATTTTCTATCTGAATCCATGGTGTAGATTCTGACATTAAAATCTGCTTCTATTCAATATGCAGTGTATCTTTCAAACTCCATTTAGTCATCCACACGAGGATGTAAATGTGATATACAAGTATGTGCTAAATCAGCAGAACATAATTTTTTTTATTCTTATTTTTTACTGGTTACATTATATGTACACAAAGACTTGGAGGTTGCTATCCCTCGAGAATAGCTGTGCAAAATTAGTATGATAGATTACCTCATGTGTGAAGCACAAGGGTTCTTTGCTTTTCTGTTCTTGACCGAGGTAGAGCCAGTATGGCCATTAATCCACTGGTGAAGGCAGCAACTGCTGCAACAGCCAAGGATGGAGAGTTTCCACCACCAAATAGTTGATCCCACGGTCCACTACCCAATGATACCACGACCTGTGAAAGCATCATCCATGAAAATTAGTGAGGGGCACAAATATAGCCATGAAGTCAGAACTGGGTATAAGACATAAGCACTTAAATAGGTCTTTTTCTTCATTGATGACTATCCATGATAAACTGTTAGTCATAGTAGGAACACTAGGCATGATTGTGTTTCACCATGGAAGTGGATCACTAGATAATTCAAGATGAGGTCAAAGCAGCATCACCAAAGTTTCTATAATACTAAAGTCATACTGTTCCAGTAAAGAATCTTATTGGAATTGTCATTCTAGTAATTAGTAGTTTCATATTCAACATTTTCCAGGACCTTTCAGAAATTTATAATTTTCTTCCTGATAGCTCACATCCACTTGAGAGGCAGTTGGATAGTTCATCAGTGGATAATATGCAAACAGAAAAGGTTAGACAGAAGATGTAGAATTATTTCAATAGCCATCTTTTTAAAACCTTGCAGAATCTTTAAACAGCAACAAAAAAAGAAGTCAGATGCTCTTTTTAGGTGTTCAATATTTTCATTCTATAGAACCTGTTTCTCATCAGATGCAAATAATAGACTTCCAGTAACAATATTGTCGTTCTTGGAGCTCTACATGTGTACACTTTAGTTTAGGCTAAGAAATGAATATTCCAATTTACAAGCGATTAGAGTACGAGATACTTTTTCCGGCTTGGGGATATATAAAGGAGGAATGCCACACTATACCTGTGGAATCACAATTGCCAGATTCAACACTCCCATAGATAAGCCTGCAACACCATCAGCAGAATTTTCATTGTTTTTTTTTCCAGGATAAAGAGGCGAAAACAATGTAGACTGAAAAGATGATTGTGCATAAAGGGTACAGTCATGAAGAAATGAGAAACAACCTTGACCAAGCCCCAGTGATTCTATTCGAGAAGAAATCATGGCATAAGGAACACTGTAAGTAATCTGGAATGAAAATACAGTGTATGAAGCGAGATCAATCTCCAGATAGCCCAACCTGCTTCAAATATGAGTATTTATAAAACAAACAAAAAAAATACAATCTTTCAGTTGAACATTTTAACTTACTGCCAGAGGAATGCCCAGAACTGTAAAAACAATCAGTGCAGCAAAGACAGCCCCATTTGGAGGCAAATCTCGACCATATGAGTCTGCTCTGCCCACCACAAAAGCTATCACGAGCATTGCCACAAAACATAGAGACATAAGGATGTTTGAAACTCCCCAGACAATCCCCGCACCCCACTTCCTGCAGAGCTTCTCCATCAAAAGTGAAGTTATCCCCAGAACCACTGAATTCAGCATTAGACCTAAAGAACCCATTCTAACCCCCAGATTATAGTTTTGACCATCATTAGGTTCACCACCATAAATCTCTCGACCCATCCAGTCAGTATCAAAGAGGAGAAAAGGAAACCATCCAATCCATGTAAGAGCAGTAACTGATAGGATCAACCAAATAGATCCTGACAGAAACCGGAAAGTTCCAAATAGCTCCCAAAAGAAGGCCTCTTGAGCAGAACCTGAATGTTCAGACTCTTCGGGCATTGTTGTGGAGTTGTCATTAGGATTGAAAGGCACTTCCTGAGCAGCTAAAACACTCACAGTAGTAGTTGTCACAATGAAAGCAATATCAATAAAGAATGCAGACTTGAGGTTGGCACAATTGACACCACAAGCGCTTGTAACAGTGAATGGGAGGATTGAGAACCAGCCACTGTATGCTCCAGTCGCAAATCCAAGAATATTTCCAACAGCCATAAACAAAGAGAAATACGCATTTGCTACTCTATTCCTTCTGTGGTCCTTTCCTAGCAAGGTAGGCAATACAAAACTGAATGTCAGCTAAACCCCAGCGTTTATCCAGCTGCAAGATAAGGCTTATTTGACCAACAAGCAGTTTCATTTATACTCGGAAGATTGTTACCATAGCAAACATGTTGGACTCGGATTCGGAAGTCATAATTCATAAATTCAGGCTTCATGTAATTTAATAGTATTCTAAAACAGGAAGATATTGATCTAATGGCCTTCGGATGTTGTTGAATAATTTCCATATGAAGCCTACTCTTTGCTCATTACACATTTATTTATCAATGAAAATGTAAAGCGAAAGCCAGTTTCGCCAAAATAATTACAAATCCACACTGCCACATTTGGTATTTTTCTCTTTTACACCAGACATAAATCACCCCAATGTTGGTCTAACACACGCTAGCAAATCTCCCCTAGTCTATAAAATCCCTTAACCTAAAGCAATCAAACTTGTTATAAACTATAAGTGCCACATTCCTATTTCCTATTGAGGGGCAACGGCCAAGCAAGGTAAAATCACAGTAGTACTTGATTCAAAATAATGGCACATTCCCTGTTGATAAATTGCATTGACAGATTCAAGAGTGATGTGTTTGACCATTTAAAATAAACTCCATTTTAGTTCTCTTTGCGTTAAATTACTAATTCGAACCCCACAATAAAAATGTAAAAAAGATGAAATATTTACCTGTAAGATCGGCAAGCAGGGCTCGACAGGGACCTTGGGTGGTGTTGTTGGCCACATCAAGCAACCAAAACCCTACCACGAACGCCAACACCGCCATCGGCCGCTTCTCTCCTCGATCACCAAGCATGTATCCGATGTCCGCCGAGTGGCCCACAATCAGCACCGCTAAGATGATCATCGCCGCCCCAGCAACTATGAACGGCCGCCGGCGACCAAAACGATTGGTGCACCGGTCGCTGACGTGGCCGACCAGCGGCTGCACGAAGAAGCCCGAGAGAGGCCCGCACAGCCACACCACGCTAGCCCACGCGTGTGGGATTCCCAGCTCCTGCACGTACGGCGTCAGCAGAGAGAGTTGTAGGGCCCACCCGAATTGGATTCCGCAAGCAACTGACGTCACCCGTAACAGCTTTTTCAGGGTGACCCGGCTCCGGATCGCCGGTTCCGCTCGAGCTTTGGCGTGATGGTGGTGGTGGTGAAGATCTGTGATGGTCAGCGATCGATCCCTGACGATTTCGCCTCTTCCTCTGTCTGGTTTTGCTGCTTGGGATTTGGTTGTTCCATCCATTTTAGAGTTTTTGGGTATTGCTGGGGCGTTTTGGATGTTGCAGGAAGACCGGAGCCGGAGGTAAGGGGGCGAATCCGGGATTTGATTAAATTGGGTAAATGGAGTTTAATCAAAGCGATTATAAAGTTGTTAGGCTTGAACTTTGAAGAGATGGGTCATGTCATGGATTCCTACTTTCCTACCTAGTTAAAGCCTTGGAGGAGTGTTAAAGTGGGCAATTCGTTGATGGGGCCATTTCTGGGTTTCACTGTTTCAGGCTTCAACCGCTAGTCCAACCAGTTCAACCCTTTGTCTGGTATGATTGACCAAAGGTTTCTTGAACTAGTCACAAACACAATGATCAGGATTGATCGCATTAGAGCAATTTTAACGGTGGTATTTGAGTTTAGTATTATAGTTATATTTTATAATAAAATACTACATTTGATTCAAAATAAATGTCGTTTGACTTTTTAACACGTATTTTATGGAGCTACAAACTATATAATATATTAACTTTTTTATTATTATTTTTTTATAATCTAATACTTATTACCAACAAATATTAAGTTCTAAAAAAATAATTTTAAAAAAATTGATATTTTATATAGTTTTTAACTCCTTAAAATACGTGTTAAAAAGTCAAACGACAATCTTTTTGGATCGGAGGAAGTACTATGAAATGTGGGAGAACCAATAAAGTGAGTATTTTACTATGATACTCACCTCACATAACTTTTTTGGTTTGATTTTTTTTATTTTTCTTTTACAAAATTAGCTATGATACTTGGAGTACCGTAGATAAAGATGGCCTTACTATTCATTTAGTAGGTAAGTTTCAAAGTTTGTCAGTTTTGAGCTAATTTATGTTTTACAACTCATTAAGAAAAAAATGTAATGAAATTGACAATGCATTTGATGATCAAGGATGACAATAAAACAATCTTTTTTTTTAAGGTATGGAAGTGTAGACTTGGATGTCAAGCATCGGATTCAAGTAGGTTGGCAGAAATGGAGGGCTGCGTCATGAGTCTTATGTGACAGAAAAGTTCCTCTAAAACTCAAGGGTAAGTTCTACGGAGTGGTGGTGAGACCGACTTTATTATATGGGGCAGAGTGTTGGGCGACAACGAAGGCACAGGAACAGAAACTCTTGGTGGCTGAGATGAGGATGCTGAGGTGGATGTGTGGGTTTACCTTGCGAGACAGAATCAGAAATGAGACTATCCGTGAAAGGGTGGGAGTGGCTAGTATTCAGGCTAAGTTACGAGAATCGAGACTACGATGGTATGGACATGTGCAGAGGAGAGATCCAAGTGCGCCGGTACGCAGATGTGAAAATTTGGCTATCGAAGGCGTTCGTCGGGGCAGAGGACGTCCGAAGAAGAGTTGGGGTGAAGTGATTAGACATGATCTGGCCGCTTTGGGACTCTCAGAGGAGATGACGTGTGATAGGATATAGTGGAGGAGTGCTATTCGGGTTGACGAACTTCAGTCGGGTGCAACGTTTTACCGCATCATGCTTTTTACGCGTATCCTTTACACCGTTTAAATTACAGTTTATGTAGGATATGTGCTACCATCTTCCCTTGTTGTCTTGTCTTTGGGTCACTAGGAAACACCCTCTCAACCTAGTCGGGAAAAGGGTGCATATAATCTGACCCTCCAGACCCTGCTCTTTGAACGGGATATACTGGACTTGTTGTTGTAGGTGGTAACTGGCATGGGGGAGGGGAGGACCAAAACTCTGGGTGCAAATTCAACAAGAAAGTCTTCTTTTTAAATTTTTTTATAACAGTAGTATTATTTATCGGTAACAAAATAACCACCTGTTGCTTTTTATGTATGGTTGAGTTATAAAATGAAGAGGTGGGCATAAGTGTGATATTTCATTTGGAGGGTTGGCAGCAAAATTAAAGGCTAAGTTACGTTTGTCAATTACATGGAGTTTGCAAATATACAATTAATTATACAAGGTAAACAGAAGAAAACCACTCTTTAAATAGGATATATTATTCAAAATCGCCCCTTAGAACAGAACTTGCAGAAAACCACTCCTTATAACAAGTATATTAGCATTTAACCACCCTTGTCCCTAATTCCGTTAGTAGGCTGTTAAATTAAAGTAAATTACTATTATGCCCCTATTATTTTTATCAATATTACATGCCATTTTAGGATTAAAAAGAAAGAAAAAAAGACTAACAATAATATAAAATGAAGGAAAATATGTCACTGTACTGTTCATCTTCTTCTTGCCTCTTCAATTTTAGCCATGGCACAGAACCGCAGAAACTCCACCACCACAACTTCCGGATACCACCACCGCTACCACTACTAGTCCACCACCACTACAACCACTCCAAACTGCTCGGGGATTTAGGGATTCATGGGATTTAGGGATTCTTGATTTTATGGGATTTGGGATTTGGGGATTTTATGGGATTTGGGATTTGGCAGCCCCGTTAACAGAGGAGGAGATTTCGAAGCCCCATTCAAATAGAAAATTCAGATCTATCAGCATCATCCACCTTGCCTAATTAATCCAATTTGAGTCCCAATTTTTCAATCTAGGGTTAGCATTCAAAAGCCCAATAATTAAGGTAAAGGTCGGCGGCCGTAACCCTGTCAACGAGTTCGAGCACAGCACCGGTAGAAAGAAGGGAAATGGGGCGAGCACATCACCGGTAGAAGGAGAAAACGAGATCGAGAAGCAAAGAAAGAGATGAAGAAGCAGAAGGAGGATAATCGATAATAGGGAAAGAGATGAAGATATAGAATGAAGAAGAAGCGACGGCCAGGGGCGGAGGGATGTGAAATCAATCTCGTCACCTCGCATCTGCCTGTGCTAGTGCTGCTCGTGGAGGACCAAGTGGCGCCGATGGGTGGAGTTAAGATGTAGGCTTCGCGTTCAAGGCAACAGTCGCCTTCGCTCCACCTCCTCCCCGGATTCCCCCACCTTCATCCCTCGCCCCGTCACCGAATCTAGGCTCTCCAGAGCCTTGCCCACCTCGCCCGGACCTCTCCAACAGCCCCTAACCCCACCTCGCCCGGACCTCTACAACAGCCCCTAGCCCCAGCCTCCTCATAGCCGCACCATTCTCCTTGGCCTGTATGACCCATGGTCACCCCCACCCCTAATTTTTTTTAATCCTAAAATGTCATGTAATATTAATAAAAGAGCAGGGGAATAATAGTAAATTACATCAGTTTAACAGCATACTAACGGAATTAGGAATAAGGGTGGTTAAATGCTAACATACTTATAAAGGGTGGTTTTCTGCAGTTTTTGTTTTAGGAGGTGGTTTTGGGCAATATACCCTATTTAAAGGGTGGTTTTCTGCGATTTACCCATTATACAAATATACAATTAGAGCATGAGCAATTATGTGTTTTAGCAACCTTAAGGTTGCTAAAAGGTAAGCCCATGATTGTGGCATTTACCTTAAGGTAAGAGGTAGGAAGGGATTACCTTGGTTGAGAGAGGTAACCTCTTTCCTTTTCTAATTTTTTTTTTTTTTTTTATGATAAAGTAGGTTGATATATTTTACATTTAGATTTATTAGTTGTAATAAGATTTAAAATGAAATAAAAATATATTTATATTTCATTATTTTTTAAAATAAAATATCCCATTGGTTTAATTATTATTTTTTTTTGATAATTTGAGCTCAATTTTATCCTATATATAACCCCATCTTGATCTATTGTAGTTGCAACTATTTTCTTAACCATGGACCATAATAATCCAAATACTCCACTCATTCCAAATATGCCTTATTTTTTCAATTTGCAATAGTACGACAACCGGCTCTAGCATGGAGTAAAGAAATATTATGGAAAATTATGATGGCATGTATTATCATGCACAACATGATTGTCGAAGATGAGCGAGACATGTATCAAGACCCATCTGATTTTAATCAAGATCAACCTAATAATGTTCTTGGATCATCAGACGGTTCTAATATTGAGCAATTCAACGTTACCACCGGGCGATATGAAGATCGAAATGTGGACAACTATATGGCTATGAGAGATGAGATTCGGGATAGACAAACTCATATGAATTTGAAGAATGATTTGGTTGAGCACTTGTGGAACCAATACCAAGGCTATGATCCGAATTTATAGGTAGTTTTATTAGTATTTACGTATTTTATAATATATTTAACATTTTTTATTTTAATCTAGATGTAATAAAATATATTTATATTAACTACTTGCTATACTGGACTTGTTGTTGTTGTTGTTGTTTTTAACTACTTGCTATTTTTATTTATTTATAAAATTATAAATAAAAATAATTCACAATAATATATGATGATACACATATAATAAAGGGAAAGATATAAATGAAAAAAAAAAGTGAAAATAAATTTGAAAAAAGGTAAAAGGGATTTCTCATAGTTGTAGAGGGAAACTTTTAGAAATAGGTAGAAAAAGTAAAAATTATTTTAAAGAAAAAAATAAAGAGAAAAGGGTAGTAACTAGACCAATTTTTGGACCTAATTGCACAAATAGACCACAAGGTAAAAAATTGGCCTAAAATAACCCCTCTACCCCCAAGCAAAAAAATATGCGGGTATTTTGGCACTGTTGGTGACCGGGGATCAAAGGTGAATGAGGGGAATCGATTGGGGGAGGCACTGTGTTGGCCTTCGACCTTCATTCTTCCATCTGTTCATCCGCCTCTCCCTTCCTCCGATTTGCCTTTGACCTCCATTCATCCTCCTCGTCCTAGCTGCTGCTCTCAGTCGGCGTCGTTGTCCTCCCTCCCGAATTCATCACCTTCGCCGCTCCTATTCAACACACCCAGATCCCTCTCCTCCCTCCCGAATCTCAGCAATCCACCATGGATATGCAACCAGACGAGCTCCAATTCCTCTCCCTAACCAACATAGTCAGGGAATCGCAGTGTATATATGAACCTGGTTCCCGCTCCAATTTGTGGTAATTTTCTTAACTCTAAATTCCTCTTCGATTGGATTCGTTCGTTCGTCTTCTTGCCTCCCCCAATTGATTCCCGCTCTATATGATCTTCGGCTTCAATGCCCTGTCTCAATCGCATATTTCCAACCTATTCAGGTAAAGTTGTGTCCTTTTTTTTTCTAGTTCTGTTTGATTGTTATGAAATTTGGTTCTGTCGATTGCTTCTGTCTTTCAATTCAACATGAATTTCGTGAAATTTCAACCTATCCAGAGTTGAATCAATTTCCCCTCTTTTCTTCTTTATTCTATGTTGTTGATATTCAGTGTCATAATTTGATGCTTAGGTTAGACGAAATTTGAAGCTCTTGCAATCAATTTCCCCTCCGTGATAAAAAAAAAGGCCTTAAAAGAATTATGTTGCAGCAAGTGCTGAAGCAATGTGAATTTGTAACACACTAAACCAAATAACGTATTTAGTAGAAATTTTGAGTAAAAATTATTTCATTCTTTTTAGCACCATGCATCTCAAAGTGAGCCTATGAATCAATCAGCTATTGTAGAGCCATCATTGTTGTCTCCAAAATCATCTCCAAAGAAGCCCATCACCAACAATAAGTATCTGAATCCTTACATGCTTACAAGGTTGAAATTATATCTGTTTTCTCTTAGACTTGTAACCTCTCCTATAGGTGGTGAGATTACTCTATTGTGGAAGAATAGTGAAAGGGAAGAAGCTAACTCATTTGTGCAAAGAGGTAACGTTCCTTGCCCTTTTTTCTTTACAGCTTGATTTGCAATTGAATCTTGAATTGGTAATTTTGACATCAAATTTTTTAAACGGAATAAAGGGTGACTTGATCATGGAGGGACAAGTAATAGGCTTCATAGATCAGTTCAGAACTCGACTTCCTATGAAGGTAAACTTTCCTCACCCATTGATTATGCTCGACGATGATTCCTTAACTTATATTCATAGATCAATCTTGGTTGTCCAGTCTGATGTGGTTGGAGAGCTCTTGAAGGTTCTCTTTTATGAAGAAGATATGTTGGTTTTGGAAACCTATATGCAATTTTTATTCTTATTCTTTTGCTGCTAGATTTTGATGATTTGGAATGCGTTTTTTCGCTCGATGTAGAAGTTGTTGGTTATGGTGATCCTCTCGTAGCTATCATATACACAATCATTTATATTTTTGAAGAGAGCTAGACTTGCTTGAACATTTTTTCTTAATGTATATATCTTATATTTTGTTTCTTTTCATGTCTTGCTAAAAGTTTATGAGTCAAGTGTCTCAGAAATCAAATTTGTTTTTTATGCTAATATGTTTCATAGTGGCCTAATCTAACAATTATTTATTGTTAAGATTGTTGGTGCAAACAACCATGTATCAATGTCTGCTGCCTAGCAAATATTTAGCGTATGAGGGAAGAGGATGAGACCTGCTTTGGTATTCCTTGTGTCTAGGGCTACGACAGAGATTGCAGAACTAAAGTAAGCGCTTACATCTTTCGTTCTGCAATCTCTGTCGTTGCCCTAAACACAACCATTGGTATGATTAAATGATGGAAATGGTAAGATGTAATTAGTTTATGTTGTTTGTTAATTCCTTTTTATGCAATGGTGACTGTGGAGCATACGTGATCAGGACTTTGCAGCTAGTGGCAGAGGGCGTAGAGACATTCGAGACCGTCAACGTCGATTTCATTGCCCCCTACCGCCAATACTTGGGCCTCTCCGTACAGCGCCACTATTTGTAGGTCTCTCCCCAATCGGTCGTCGTCTGTCGCATATGGCTTTTGGTTTGTGAAGACATTATCTCCTTGTTATCTACGTTGTTGGATTGTGATGTTGTTTGTTTGGAAACTTCGGTGGTGTGGAAACTTATGTTTGTTTGAAAACTTATGTTGTTGGTTGTACTGTCTTTTGTTAACGGTTTTAATGTGTTGTGATTGTAATGGTTTAAACTGGTATTTATGCTTCGCGTAAATTAGTTTCTGCTTACACCTACGGATGATTCTTTTTTTTTTTGTGCTAAGTTTATGTTTGCATGAATTTTATAATTGGTAAGATTATACGAAACTATTGGGCAGATACCAAGACACTACTGGCAAGATTGAAACGGAATGTTGGTAGGATGTCAATTTCAGTTATGTTGAGAAGGTATTGGTAAGATAACATGAGACTAATGGTAGGCTAAGTATAAACTATTTGGTAGATACAAAGAAGATAGTGGTAAGACGACATGAGAAATACTTAATAGATCCGAGAGTTCATGTCACTGTGGCCAAAACATGGTGTGCAATGTGATTGACCAGGCTCGTGCACCGGATTCAGTGTTGTAAAACGTGTAGGCTTTTAGGTCATCGTTGTCCCGGACCCGAATCGGAGTGGCCCGCCCCATCGAAGGAGGGAGGTAGATGAGCTCAATGTCGTACAATACCATGTCCACGTCGAATTTGGAAACAATCTTCTCCTTCAGTTGGTCGTAGCCAATATTCTGTGCCACCACCATAGCTGTAGTACGTGCCTCTCCCTTGAACACCAAGCTCCCACTCCCGGGAGCCCACCAACCACCGCACACGACTTTGATACATACCCTATCACTTGGGGTACGCCACGGGAATAGAAGATCAGCCTGGGGGTAATTCTGATATAGGAAAGAGGAACAACTACAAAGAAAAGGTACAAAATGACTTACCCATCGTTGTCACTGTCACCAACAAGCTTGTTGCACTTTTTCTGTAATGGAAAGACAGTTAAACACTATTGGCAGGCCAGAAATGTATTGGTAGGATGACAACTGTATCGTTTCCTCGGATGCACGTGTGCCTTTTCCCCCGTCCTTTCCGCCTCTCTCCTGCTTGACCTCACTGTTTGCAGGGCATGTTTAGGTGTTTGAGATCTTCCTCTCAAGCTTATATATGTGCTTGGGGAACACCTATCAATGCAATGATTGTATTTTCTTTTCATAAATGCTTCCCCCTTCCCCCCAATGAAGAACCCCGTTTTGACGCCGAAATTACACTGACAACCCGTCAAAACAGCTACGGTCAATCCACTCCAAATTTCTCCAAAATTTTCAGATATGGTAGGACATGTTAATCCTATTGGTAAGATAACTACATGCTATTGGTAAGATAAATTGACCATATTGGTCAGACAGATGCTCTCCCTTTTCCCCCAACGAAGAACCCTGTTTTGGCGCCAAAATTACACGGACATCCCACCAAAACCGCTACGGACAAGCTCCTCCGTATTATCTCCAAAATTTCCATGTATGGTATGACATGTTTGGCCTATTGGTAAGACGAATGTCTTCTATTGGTAAGCCAAACGTGTTCAGTTCCCAGAAATGAAGGTGATGATTTGCCCTCACCTTTCCACTCGTCTCTTATGTTGGCTTTTTTTTTTGGCAAAGCATTTAATAAGGAATGACACCCATCAATCAAGATTTTATAAGGGTTGATTGACACCCTTAATTCCAATCATTTAAATTTCCCCTCATAAATGTCCCCCTTATTTCCCTACTTTATTGGAGTCACACTCCAATTCCTCTGACATGTCCAGTACCTCCCCCTCCTGATTTCTCTTGGCCAAAAGATGGAGCTAAAGTGCTCAACTCACCTTCACCTGCTATTTCGTCTCCCGGTGGTATTTTTGTATTTGCAAAAATATATCACTTTCTACCCCTAGCCAATAAAAAGGGGACATGTCTAGTTTAGTAAAAGGGCCCATTTTTTTGTCTAGTTATGCAAAAGGGCCAAAAATAAATAAGTTGTAAAGTTGTAATAGGATGATGAAAAAAAAGAGGGAAAGAGGTTACCTTATGGTTGCTGATGGTCTTACGTAGAGTTTGAGAATACTATATTCAAGAATGTGTGGCCTACTGGCCTGTAAATCTGGGCTACCTACGGCGTGAGTTAGGGCCCTATCACATAACTAGGCCCATTATCAAACACATTGTTTGTCAACAGGTGTTTAAAAAAATATGATAGGATTAATAGTGACTTAATTTATAGTGTGACATGTTGATCTTTGAAAATGACACGTCACATGTACTAATGAGTCAAGGAAAACCGGCTTGTTAAGGAGATCAAAAAATTCAATAACCAATTATTGCACATAAAGAAACCGTTTGCATAGGAGCGTTCTTGTTATACAACCTCAAAAGATTTCAAAGATTTGATGAATGTTACATACCAGGATAACATACTTCATGGTGTACTTAACCATTGGCACCACGTTGAATTCCATATCCAAGGGCAAGATACCAAATGGATAATATCTCCTGTGGGAGTGAAGGGAAATTTCAAACAACAATTTCTATTCATGATATTATCTTATAGGAAAAAGATAGCATAACTTTCTAATCAGATAATACGCAATGTTCTTCTACATAGTTGATTTATTAAAACCCAATCACTAAGTTCAATGATTTCCCAAACCCAAACCCAGTGCATATCAGGCATGTAGGCAAGTATTTTCTGCCAAGATCCAGAATATAGTTTTACACTACTAACTAGTTAGAAAAAATATTATATCAGACTTAATATTTATTCAAACCAAAAAAAAAAGACTTAATATTTATTATAGGTTTTGTATTAAAAATAATAATTTAAGTTGTCGTTCTTCCAAATATTGAAAATTAATTAAACTTACAACAAATAGACTAAGCAAGAAAGATGCCCATCTAAAGAAAAAGCGAGTTTGATAGAGAGATAAATAGCTAAATGCCAACATTCATTGACCCTTGTAGTAGTAGTAAAGCCAAATAATATTCCTTGAAAACAACAGTCTTGATGTAATAACATGCTCCACCAGATTCTTATATATAACTTTTATAGCCTCTTGAAAGAAAGCATCAGCTCAATTTTATAGCAACCCAGATCAACAAGATTAACCAACAAGCTCCTAACACAGTATATATAAGATGAGAAAAAAAAACTCATTATTTTATTCTCTTATATTTTCAGACTGGTATCAGTTTTGTGATTCAGAAAGGTAGAATAGAAATATGTATAAATATATGAATGTTTTAGTAGTCAATAGGTCAATGGAAGAGGATCTCCAGCTGTCATGCAAGAGTTTCCAATGAGGAATTGACACACCGGGATTCACTGATAAATTCCAAGTTGGGAAATCGATGACCACTTCCTTTTGATGAGTGGGCATCTTTTTCCGTCACCTTTTGCTTTGAATTATATGATTATATACCTCTCTCTCTATCTCTCTCCTTTCATGGACAGATTCAAAATACCTGGACCCCGATAGTATTTTGGCCTTTCCGATCAAAGCTCTTCAGTAAAATGGATAAGGTGCGTGGAGCCGTGCAGTAAAAAAGAATGTGATCCATGGTAAAGGTCAGCATGGAACCAACTATTTAGTAACAATCCAAAATTTTGGTTGTTGAAACTTGAAAATTCAATAGTTCTTTGCAATTTTATTGGATTTCAAGGTTGTTAGAAATCACCCTGACACAGACAAAGACTGCACTCTAACAAACTTGGGCACTTGTCTGGAGGAAAATCAAAGATTATACTAGATAGTGTTCTAAACATAACAAAGCACATGATAAGCCAAAAACCCATACAGTATAACTTTTACAGCCTCTTGAACAAAAGCATCAACACACCCAGAAAGTATGTGTGCCATAAAGTTTCTCTTTATGCAAGATACGGCCCTCGTGAACGGTTACTACTACAACTAGTAATCCTCCCAGTAATTCCTCCATGCCATTTATTTGTCTCTTTGTTTGCACTAGAACCATTTCATCATGCAAAAGCTCTAACTTCTTTCGGTCACCTCCCGTTAACCTATAGACTGCCATGGCTCTCCTGTACACCTGTTTTGTATTTGCATTGCTTCTTTCACTTCATAACCCATCACATGCCACAAACAATTCACAAGAAAAGTTCTTTGACATGATGAGGAAGTCTCTCTCTGGGAATGCCTTGGATGGTTGGGGTGCTATGGGAAACAATTCATTTTGCCATTATTCAGGGATAAGCTGCAACAACCAAGGCCTTGTCACAAAAATTGAGATGTCTGGCAAGTCATTCTCAGGTTTCTTCCCACCTGGAGTTTGTTCTTATCTGCCAGAGCTCCAAGTTCTGGATATCAGCAACAACAATATCCAGGGCAACTTTCCTGATGGCATCATCAACTGCTCTCTGTTACAAGTCCTCAACATGAGTTCCTTGTATCTGACAGGAAAACTACCAAATTTCTCAGGTATGAGATCCCTCCAGCTGATGGATTTATCATACAATATGTTTAAAGGAGACTTCCCAATCTCCATCACCAACCTCACTAACCTAGAGGTACTCAACTTCAATGAAAACAACTACTTCAACTTATGGGAGCTTCCACTAAACATTACTCAGTTAAGCCTCAAGGTGATGGTGTTGTCAACCTGCAATATTCAAGGTAACATCCCACCAGCAATAGGCAACATGACCTCACTCGTTGATCTTGAGCTAAGTGGAAACTACTTGGAGGGTCCTATCCCTCCAGAGATTGGGAGGCTAAAAAATCTGGAGCTGCTCATGCTTTACTATAATGGGCTCACAGGAAGCATACCTGAAGAGCTGGGAAATCTAACCAAGCTCAGAGATTTAGATATGTCAGTCAACCAGTTAACTGGCAATATCCCAGCATCAATATGTCGTCTACCAAAACTTCACACCTTCCAGCTCTACAACAATAGCCTAAAAGGAGGGATCCCTGAGGCTCTAGGAGACTCAAGAACTCTCAGTTTTTTGTCACTTTATGACAACCAACTAACAGGAGAGGTTCCAAAAAACTTAGGGAAACTGTCACCAATGATTCTCTTAGACTTGTCAGAAAATCAGCTTTCTGGTAAGCTTCCACAATTCATCTGTACAGCAGGTCAGTTGTTGTACTTTCTTGTCCTTCAAAACATGTTTACTGGAGATATTCCTCAGAGTTATGCAGAGTGTACTTCCCTTCTTCGTTTTCGTGTTAGCTATAATCATTTAGATGGCTTAGTCCCTGAGAAACTTTTTAGCCTTCCTCATACATCCATCATTGATATGGCTTTCAATGAAATCACTGGACCAATACCTAAAACCCTTGGAAATGCCAAAAACCTGTCTCAGTTGTTCTTACAAAGCAACAGATTTTTAGGGGTTCTGGCTCCTGAGATTGCTGGAGCAGTCAATCTGGTGAAAATTGATCTGAGTAATAATCTTTTGTCTGGTCCATTACCCACTCAAATAGGCTCCCTCACAAAACTGAACCTCTTGCTTCTGCAACGCAACAAGTTTAATTCTTCCATCCCAGATTCACTCTCATCACTTAAATCACTTAATGTTCTAGACCTCTCCAGCAATCAATTGACAGGGAAAATTCCTGAAAGTCTATCTGCACTACTCCCAAACTCACTCAACTTTTCACACAATCAGCTTGCTGGTCCAATCCCACTTCTATTCATAAATGGAGGGCAAGAAGAGAGCTTTTTGGGAAATCCTGACCTATGTGTAACAGTTCACCTGAACTCCTCAGCACATTTCCCCTTGTGCCCCAAAACAAATGACCATAAGAGGGTAAAAACAATTTGGGTTGTAGTGGTTTTGATAGTAGGGGTGTTCCTTAGCATTGGTCTGTTCCTAACCCAATGGTTCGCAAAGAAAGAGACAATGATAGGACAAGATGAAACCTTATCTACAACACTTTCCTCATATGACATAAAAAGTTTTCATCGCATAAGTTTCGACCAACGTGAGATCCTAGAATCTTTGGTTGACATGAACCTACTTGGGCAAGGAGGGTCAGGGACTGTCTACAAAATTGCATTGAGCAATGGAGTAGTTGTTGCAGTCAAGAAACTTTGGAGTCAAATGAAAAAGGATTTTGTTTCGAAGGACCAACTACTTCCAAACAGGGAACTGGAGACAGAGGTCGAAACTTTGGGTAGTATAAGGCACAAGAACATTATAAAGCTCTACAGTTATTTCTCAAGTTGGGATTGTCGCTTGCTGGTATATGAATACATGCCAAATGGGAATCTCTGGGATGCACTTCATAAGGGAAAGACCCTTCTTGATTGGCCTACTCGTCATCAAATTGCTTTAGGAATTGCCCAAGGTCTAGCCTACCTGCATCATGATCTCCTACCGCCAATCATTCATAGAGACATCAAGTCATCCAATATCCTGCTTGATGTTGATTATCAGCCCAAAGTGGCTGACTTTGGTGTTGCCAAGATCCTTCTAGCAAAGGGAGGAAAAGATTCTAGCAATACAGTCATAGCAGGGACTTACGGTTACTTGGACCCAGGTAAGAACTACAACCAATTAATTTTGTATATTTCCCAATAGTTTTAAAATTCTGAATAATATCTTTGACATCCCAGCAATGTGTAAAAGCAACTAAGCAGGAATCATCTCAGTATTAAATGAATGTACTTGTTAAACTATTAACACAACTAGCACTGCTAGAGTTTGGCTGAAATGTTACGCAGATAAAAAGATTAGACTTTCATGCATCCTCTCATTCTCAGGTTTATACAACAAACGTACATTCTAGTGGTAGTAGAATGGATTAGATGCATGATTCAACCTAGATGTAAATGACATTCTACGTATCTTTGGACTCAAGTTCTATAAGCATGGATTGAATGAACATAGTATATTCATAACCTAGCTACTACCAAATTCCAATTTTTACTAGTAATCATAGTTTCTAGGCTGGCTTACGGTGTAGCTATGAATGTGTTTTACTTGTCTCTCAAAGTACAAATCAAGCATTTCCTTTTTTTTTTCTTCTCAGAAAAGCCTGACATTTTAATAAAAAAAATTGACAGATTACGCAAATTCATCCAAGGCCACAACCAAGTGCGATGTTTACAGTTTTGGAGTGGTGCTGATGGAGCTAGTGACAGGGAAGAAACCAGTTGAGACGGAGTTCGGAGAGAACAAGAATATCATAAATTGGATAACAAGCAAAGCAGGGACAAAGGAAGGAGCTATAGAAGTCTTGGACAAGAATTTATCAGGGTCATTCAAAGACAAAATGCTTCTAGTGCTTCGGATGGCCATCCGCTGTACAGCTAGGGCCCCAGCTCCTCGCCCAACAATGAATGAAGTGGTTCAATTGCTAATTGAGGCAGATCCGTGCAAACTTGATTCATTCAAGACAGCCAAATGAAGATCAAAGATGCATCAAATGACACCAACACAGATAAAAACATGTGAATTTGAAGGCATGCAATTATGCTAAGTGTTGATGTTTTAGGTGATGTAATAATATGTTTAAATAGAGTGCTTTCAGCCTCCAGGATCAGCCAGAGGTTGCAAGAGGTATTTATTGGAATTGGAACTATAAAAAGACTGACTTCTACTTTCAAGATATACAAGGACAGAAATTACAACTATAAAAAGACTACTTCTACTTTCTTCATTTCACTGTGACTTTGGACATTGGAGATATTTATTGGAACTAATATGCATAGGCCTACTTGTTATATAGATGGTATGCCATAAACCAACACTTGCTCAGATTGATTTGCATATTTTATGTTTGTAGTGTCTTTAGGGTGCAGATACCACTGATTAGTCCATTAGTCACAAGTACATTTCTTCCAGTTCAAGATGTCCAAATTGGTTCTTTATATTAGATCTTTGTAATTTGTAAATAACACAAATTACACGTGAAAACAAGGTTATCAAGTACGATTCTCTTAACACATGAAACTGATATCCGAACAGAAATATAGAAACGCAAAAACAAGAGATCCTTGTTCGTTGAGAAGCACTAATCAAAGGAGATTAAAGTGATATTCCAGTTCAACAAAATAACAGGCTAGATATTTGCATAAGCAGGAACATAAACAGATCAATTTTTAGAAGTTGGAAGAAATGATTAGCAAACAAATAGACACCAAAAAAGCTTCGGTATCATGCCGGTCAATATCACAAACACATGGCGTGCAATATAATGTATTCAACTGGAGTTCAATATCAAGCACTGAATACATATAACATATTTAAGTTGGCGCCCGCAGAAATAAAACAAGACACTAATTATACGAAAATCACAACCTTAATTAGAAAATGAGGGGGAAAAAACTGAAAATCATGGAGTCATAAAAGTAGCATACCACACGAAGTCCATCGCCGTTAGGGTTTTAAGGGCAAACGTAAGACGATCACTTCTAGTTCTAGTTGGTTCAATTTCACCTGTCGATGAACAATTCGTTATCATCCAAGAAATTAAGTGAACTTTCAAGGATTCCGTGGAGCAGAAAAAAGAAATTAATTGACGACTCGGCTCACCTTTGCATATCTTCTCATTCGCGCCGAGAACCAGACGATTGAGTGATTGACCACCGGCGGCGGTGGGAAATTGCAGCAATTTAGTGTGGGCCTGATAAAGTTGGCCTTGCGATAATTGGGTCAGGCCCATATTTTCAATTGTGAAAACCTTAAGGCCCATATGAGAGTATCATTATTAACCCGGAAAATTGCCCAGCTGCACAATTATAATACTCCGTGCAATTTTAAATTTTAAATGGTCTTAACGGCCACTTATGTTTTCGAACCTCCAAAACCCGAAAATAAATACGGAGTATTTTATTTGAGGAAAATTAAAAAAATCAATAAATAAAATTCAATGATTTTGGGGATTTGAGATTTGAGCTAGCTTTGCGCTGACTGTTGAAATTTTGTACGGAGAGATGAAGTGAAATTAACAATTACCTGCACTACTTGCAAGACACCTGTCCATTAAGAGTTGGGCCGAGCGCTTAGACAAATGTTTACCATTTTTGGCCTGTTTAGTTATTTAATTATTGAAATAATACTCATGGACTGTATGGTACTCCGGAGTATATATATTTTTTTTTAATCGACCTGAGATCTTAAAGTCATCCGGAGATGACTTATAATACCCTATGCAGAGAGTTAACAAATCAAAGAAAAGAAAAAAATAAAATAAAAACCAAATACAAAAAAAAGAAACTAAAACAATGCGAAAATTAGAACCTTAGAGCATCTACATCAAGAGGAGTTAAAGGGTTTTTAAGAAACAAAAGTGAGAAAAAGTAGGAGAGAGGGGATGAGTGAAGTAAAAAACCCAAGGTAGAGTTTCTAACTTCCAAACTCTTCTAAAAACCTATTAAATGGGTCCCATTTATCCATTTGGTTAGCTTTTGCATTTTTTAAATTTTTTTTGCATGAACCCCACTAGCTAGTTAATATCTAAAATAGTTTTTAGATAGTACCAAAAATGGTTAAAAAATTAAAATTTTGTATTCTTTTATATTCATTGTAGTTACTTTTTAGTCATTAAGTATAAGAAATAAAAAATAATCTTTTATTAAAATTCATAATTTATTTTGTACAAATTGTGATATTTCATTTACACTAACTATTTTCAATTGTTTTTCATATTTATAAAAAAAATTAAAATTATTTTAGATATTATGAAAAAATTATTATATACTATTATTATATTAATTAACACACAATATAATACATATGTAGATAATATATAACATATTATTATTATGTATATTTAAATATATAATAGATAATAGTTGGTGGAAAGTAAATTAAGAAACTCTAGAAACTCGTATGGATGTGAATAAAAAAGTAAGTTGGGGTTTTTAAGGAGAGAGAAAGTGATAAAGTAGTATTAAGAAACTCTAGAAACCCGCATTGATGCGGATGGTCTTAGTGTCTTGAGATCTTATCTGAAGGCGGCTATCATGCAAGACAAAGCAACCGTTGAGATGATTTTGGACATCTTCAAAACTTCATGGTATAGTTGAAAAGAGGAAATAATAGGAGATTCCTTTATAATGTTGATGAAGGTTGTCATATGTTATCAAAATAATGAGGGCCTTTTAGTTTCATGCACCAGAAAGTCCAGAAGCATATTCCCTGCCAAAATTATTTAAAACGACAAAAATTTAAAAAAAAAATGAAAATCCCTAATTGACTTTGGTTTTAGATTAGATACGTAGTACAATTTTGGTTTATTGCAGCTGGTCTATATATATAAAAACAATAAAGGTAACGAGCTAGCTACCTAGCTAGTTTTGGAATTAAGTTGAAAACAATCAAAGGTATTTAAGTTAACCAAATTGGTATATATGACAAGCTCAGCAGGGCTTGGCTGGCTACCGTGCGTCCGTGCTGATGCTCCCAACTTGACTGCCTAAAGCTAAGCTATGATTCATCTTTAATTAATTAATTTGTCTCCCTAATTATATTTTAACTTTGAGCTACTCATATTTTATCGCCACATTTTGAAAGCGCTTTGGGCATACTTTGAACGGCTTAAAAATAAACTAACTAGTACAATTCCCGCGCCATGGCGCGGTTTTTTAAAACTAAAATATTAATAATATATAAATATGTTATAAAATACTAATTAAAGTTAAGATTAAAAAAAACTTTACCATAAATGTATCTTATAATTCTGAAATAATTTTTTTTTATATCTCGTCTAAAGTATAATACATAAATGTAGATATTTTAAATCACCCAGTAATAATAATATCAATATTATTTTAACTTTTTTAGAAATTTTGAAATCTGAATCATGCATTTAAACGTGAGTTAAGCCTAATAGTTATATTAGATTGAATTCAATGTTTAGAATTAATCTCAATTGTTAGTAAATATGTTAAAAATAAAAGAGAATGGAGGATTAAAAAAAATTAATGGAAAAAAAAGAAGAGAAAAGGAGAAATAAAAAATCAAGGAAAAAAACATAATTGATCAATATTTCTAAAACTACTCTAAGATTGACACGTAAACAAAGTCTTATAAATTAAGGTTATAATATAGATGCAACAATTTATTTGACATTTTATTTTGGACCAAATACTTTTGCATTATTTCACATGCAATGTATAGAAAAATCAAAAGGCTATCATCATCCGATCCATAAGCCATGTTTGAATGGATTCACATGCAGGCCACTTGCAGATATTCATGTACGTCTGCGCATTAACACCTTAATTTTTACTACGATTAACCTGCTCTCATTTTCCAAGTTTTTACAGAGGAAATTAAAAATATTTGGTCATTTTTTGGAAAACATATATAATTAAGTTAACTGAACTAGTACAGTATATATTTACGTACGTAGCATATAAAGTAGACTAACTTTATTAAAGATGAACCTGTCCAAATTATATCATATATATTTCTAATGTAACCGCTGCCATCATCGATCATATATAGATCCCTTTATTGTTTTACTATGTGAATAAAAGTAATTATAGTAGACACTAAATAAATACGGAGTAATAATAAATATAAAATTAATTGATTAATTAGTACAACACAGTAGATATATATAATGGCGTTGAGATGGGCGGATGATAATGCGACTGTATTGAGGGTGAGGGCGGACTACCTCCCCACACTACTGATTACTCACCTAACTCTGTATATTTTTTAAATTCTACAGTACCAGTCAATTGATAAATTCATGTAGTTATTGTCTTTGTCTTCTACCCTTATTAATTTGCAGCTAAAATACAAAATATATGGAGTACAGATCCTCTTCCCTCAAATAATGTTTAATCCCCCCCCCCCCCCCCCCCCCAAAAAAAAATCTTCCCTCAAATTATACGGAGTATTTGGATTTCATCAATTAAAAAGATGCCGTATATACTTACAAGTTACAACAGTAATTGTTTTAAGCATTAAGTACACTGATGTGTTTTTTTAAAGGTTTTCTTCATTAACCGTCTTTGCCTCTCAAATTCTCCACATTTATCACGAGATTCAAAAAAATTTCTTTAAAAATAATTGAAAAAGGGAACATGTACATCAGAGGATAAAAATAATAAAATTGAGTTACCTCAAAGGTGCTAATAAATAACATTAGGTGGGGAAAAAAAACTATTAAACTAATTCCAACCAGTACAGTCCCCCGCTATTGTGTGGTTTTTTGAATAAAAAACATAATAATATAACAAATTAATTGATATTATAAAATAAAATAAAATATTAATAAATATTAACATAAGATTAGGAAAATATAATTTGATTGGTTGAAAAACCTACAATATATTAATATATTAATGTGGTGATAAAAACCTCATATAAAATGGTTCTCATTTCAAGAAATATATATAGATGTAAATATTATTTTATAATGATCTCATTTGGAATAAAAAAAATTACATAAAATATTTAAGCATAATATGATAACACTTAGGGGTAAATGGAATATGCTTAAGTAATATATAAATTTAACTTTTATGATTCTCTTCTTAAAGAAGGATATATATTTAATTTGAATTTATAATATATTAGAGCATGCACATCAGTAAGCGCCGACCTGAATTCTTCATTAATTTGGAGATAATGAGTACTCGTACTGATGTGGTAGGTAGGAATGTTAGAAGATCGATGCGCACCATCTAAACGAATGGGACGAAGGATCCTGGTCTTAGAGTTAGAGCTAGGCTTTTTTAAGCTACCAATAAGATTAAACAAGATAATCTTTGTAGGAGTCAAGACGTTGGAGAAAGAGATCGTGTATGCGGGCCCACATACGGGAGACTCGAACAACATATAAACCCGAACGGGTTCCATCTCAAAACCAATTGGCTATGAGAGGGGTAACCCTTCAACCTTATATGTTGTTCAAGTATTCTCTATATAACCGATGTGGGACAACCACATTCTAACACGCCCCCTCAAGTGCAACGACATTTTTTAAACAAGAAGTTGCACTTGCCACATGCGCTTAGATGGGTATCACAATGCTCGTGACATGCCTACGGCTAGCAACCCCACCTGATAGAGCCCAGACCGCAGCTAGCCGAACCCGACTCTGATACCATGTGAGATTCCGAGAATCCCGGCCCGGTTGTATGAAAACGGGAGTCGTGTCGGGTTTATTTTATTTTTGTTTATAAGGTCGGGATCCACCACTTTACACAAAAAACTTAAGTTATTGTGTAGGGGCTTCCCCCTTCCTTATATATATTTGTTGACACTTCTCGAGTCGAGACTCTCAATCTCTTTATAGCTCGCCCGATTTTTGTTTTTTTACGACGGGTTTCGGCATCTCAATCTCTCTTAGCCTACCCCGAAGCCAGAAAAATCGACCCGACTCAAACCTGATCGATCTGATACCATGTTAACTCGGCTGAGCTCGGTGGAGTCAAGACGCTGGAGGGGGAGATCGTGTGTGCGGGCCCACATACGAGAGACACGAACAACATATAAACCCGAACGAGGTTCAATCTCAAAACCAATTGACAATGAGAGGAGTAGCCCTTCAACCTTATATGTTGTTCAACACATTCCAACACGCCCAAGTGCAACGACATTTTTTAGCCAACAAGTTGCACTTGCCACATGCACTTAGATGGGTACCATTGCCCGCGACATGCCACGGCCAACAACCCCACTAGATAGAGCCCAGACCACAAACTAGCCGAACCCGACAGTTAACAGCCGACCGCTCTACCACTGAGCTACTGAGGAACAACGGGGGATTTGATCTCATAGAGTTCAATTCCCGTTCTCAACCCACGACCCATATGAACTCGAAGCTTCCTTCGTAACTCCCGAAACTTCTTCGTAGTGGCTCCCTTTCATGCCTCATTTCATAGGCTCGGTGGAGTCAAGACGCTGGAGGGGGAGATCGTGTGTGCGGCGGGCCCACATACGGGAGACTCGAACAACATATAGACCCGAACGGGGTTCCATCTCAAAACCAATTGAGTTTATGAGAAATAGTCCTTCAACCTTATAGGTTATCAATTATTCAAGTATTCTCTATATAACCGATGTGTGACAACCAGATTTCAACAATAACGATAAATGTCTTAAAGGGTAGATGACGATAATACTACCCAATGCCCAAAGGAGGGGGTAAAATATGAGATAATACAAGTATAGGGTCGTTACAAATACTAAAAGAGTAACAGCAGGTTGCATACCAAAAACAAGACGGTACAAACCACAGAGGGATATGAGCAGAAAAAAGGGGAAAAAAATGAAGGGGGTGAGGCAAAGGGAGGGAGGAAAAAGACGAAAGAGTATAGTAAGCATAATATATAGCATCAGCACAATATACGCTACACACACCTAAGACCCGGTGTCGGTAGGGCAACGTGCACGACATCGTGAGATTAGCGTTTCCTCGTTGTTTTCCCCCAAATCTCCCCACTTTCATCTCTCCCACCCCCTCCATTTAATCCCTTTTTTTGGGCCTGTTCCTCTTTTTAATACTATTATCTCTATATATTTAATTCAGAATTTGAATCTCCCAATGCAATGCAATACTCTCACTCAGTCACTCAGCTCATCTCCTCTCCATAGAGATTAGAGAGAGAGAGCAAGGAAAGAGAAAGGCAGTGCAGTGCAGAAGTGCAGTGAGTCACAGTCACAGGCAGAGAACAAACTGGTAAAGACCCTCCAGAAAAGGACCCCCCACCCCCAAAGGAGCAAGCACATCAAATAAAGAACCAAGGCCAAGGAATTCAAGAAATTGAAACCACATTTCACAGTAGAGGCCGGTGATTGAAGAGCACACCCCAGTTTGTGAAGTAAAATGTGAGTCTGAAAGAGAGGGGTTTTGCAAAAGCTCTTTTGGTTCTTCTTGCTTCCGCGGTGAAATTACAGAAATGGCCCAAAAGGTACCTTGTTCGTCTCATGCCCCAAAACCCCCTTGGCGTTTAGGTAAAATCAAGACTCAGAGAGGTCGTTTTCCTTGCATTGAGTTTGAGATGTAGTAGTAGTAGTAGTTTATGTGTAAGTGTTTCTCTGTAAATCTTTAACCCCCTTCTCTTTCCTTTGTGGTGTGGGTAAAAGGCAGACAGGATAAGCCAGGCAAATTTTCACTCTTATTTTTCTTTCTAGTTTTAGATCACTACTTATTTACCATTTATGTCCTTTTTTTTTTTTTTTTTGTGTGTGTGTGGGGGTACTCATCCATCTTCAACCTAACTAGCTACTACATCCATCAACAAGAAGAAGAAGAAGAAGAAGAGGGCATTTATATACTTGAGATATTTGTTCATGTAAATGTAAAACTCTCCCTTTCTCTCCGACCGATCCTTTGGTTTTCCGTGTGAGCCCTACAACTTTGTTTTTGCATTTCAATTGGCAAAAAAGAGTTGGAACTTGGAACTGATTAAGGGTGAGTTTGATTTTGTATTCTTCAGATTTAGGTTGCTATTTAATTCCCTTGATTTATTCTGCATTCATATCCAAGTGGTGAATTGATATTGTGGACTTTCTACTGTGTAGTTCGTTATATATCCCTGAAAGGTACCTATTTTCCCCCCTTCTTTCCCATTTTGTTTTTCACCATTGTGGATTTGTGTTGTTCTTCATCATGGTTGCTTATGCCTGCAAAAACAAAAACAAACAAACAAAAAAACTTTATCTTTCCTTTTGCTTTGTTGTGTCAATATATTATATTTATATACAAGGACAAAATTAAAGTGAGTCTGCCTGAATCTTGTGAATGGTGTTATATATATATACGGTAGTATCAGTATATATGGTATTGGTACTTACTAATAAGTGTGTTTAATTAAACAATATTCCGGTTTTCCTTTTCATCTATTATCAAATCAACATTGTACTCGTGTCCATTTATCCTACACTAGTTAAGAGGTTTTGAATTGAAGCAACACTTGAACCAATTCACATAATCCATTAACCTGAAATAAGTCACCAAACTCAGCTTTGATTTCATAGAGGAAAAAAGAAATTGACTTTTTTTTTTCCCGGATGAGTTTCAGGTAAAAGTATAATGCCGAAAAAGGCATACAGGTTAAAGTGTCTCACTTCCTAGTTAAAAAACCAAAAGAGGTAAACAACTAAAGTATACATCTTTTACAATATTATAAACTGTGAAACTAATTATGTTGTGAAAGAAAGAAAATTCAAGTATGGTGTTTCTATTTTTATCCAAATATGTTGATGGGTTAATTTAGCGTTCGGATCCGGTAGAGTTGCTAATAACTCTATCGGTAGAGTTGGGGTAATCTTACCCATTGATTTGCATCTATGGCTCTCAATTTTTCAGCCTTTAAATTATTAATAATTAAGTTTGCATCATTTAAATTTTAATGGAAATAAAGATTGCCATATCCAAATCTTTCCATTTAGAAGATCTTCATCCTTGATCAAACGCTATTCTCTCACGGTTAAGGATTTTGACGATCAAAACTTGTATATTTTTCTTTCAAGCTTCAGTCAGACATTACAAACCTTGATTTGTTTGCTATCAATGTTGTTAAAATTGAGTGAAAGAATCACCATCTTCACTTAATTGTCATAGAGAAGACATTAGTGAATTAGATTCCTCAAATAGATATGAAGTTCGATTCAGTTGATGACGTTTGGAAACTTTAATATGGAGGAAGAATAAAGATAAAACAAGCTAGAGATCTATGATGCAAGTATGCAACGACCTCCACATAAAGCAAAGCAATTCGGCATGCAATCGAAAGAAACAATTTTCGATTGATTGGGGATTCCAAGTTACGATATTGAGAAAGTACCAGTGGGCGGAGAAAGCCGAAAAACGGCGTAGGTGTAAAGGTCGATGGATGCGGCAACTGCGGTTGATCTATGGACGATGGCGTGTTCGCCGGGGAGCGACTCCGATTGATCAATGGACGACGGCGTGTTCGTCGGGGAGCGATTGCGGTTGATCTCTGGACGACAGCGACACGCCGAGGAGTATAGGAATTGGGATCCAAATCGGATAGGAATTAGGGAGGGTATTAGGATTTAAGTTTTTATTATCTTAATTGTTAATAATTTAAAGGCTGAAAATTGAGAGCCATAGATGCAAATCAATGGATAAGATTACCCCAACTCTACCGATAGAGTTATTAGCAACTCTACCGGATCCGAACCGGTTAATTTATAGGGCATGCCCACTTTGAGCTGTTCAACCTCACCTACAACTACAAGTCTACATGGACAAAAACTAGCCTTAGCTGTTAGTTACTGTTTATTGGATGTAATGAACTGCACATTGATGTGATGGTGAATCAATGTCGCTTGCATAGTCGTTTATACACTACTGTACTAGGGTATACAGTATTTTGCAAATTACCGGTACGCTGTTGAGTTTAAACTCTATAGAGATAACTCTGTTTAAATGACTTATAATGACTTGTATTCGGATTATTTAGAAATTAATCGAAACTTGTTTGTTTTTTAGTAGGGAAAAGATAATAATTATCTTTATAAATATAGTCCATATTTAAGTTAAGATTCATTAATTACTATTCTAATCATTCCCTTTTTTTTCTCCCATTTTTCATACAAATTTGTTACCTCTTATTCCCTAATTTGAAGGAGGGTAACTAATTTGAAAAAGGGTAATTAATACCTCTAGGATGAGCTAATAATCCCTCAATCCTCTCCTCCAAACTCACAAAAAATGATGATCATATACATTTTATGTGTAAAATTTAATACCTTATATTTCCATTCCCTAGTTATCTAAACAAACGAGCCCTAAATTTGAAATCAATTTTAAAAATACATTAATGAAAGAGGTCAATACTCAATAGCCATAAATTGTGACGTAGGACATGGATACAGACTGTTACGCTACCTGTTGGACGACCATTGTACACAAGTCTAGATTGGCAAGGTTGGGAGAGTTGACATTGAGGCTTAGAGTGGGCCAAAACGGCGTCGTATAGTCCAACAGCTGTATTCAATGGACTGCACTGTTTCATTGGCATTTAACTGGAACGACACTTTCTTCATTGTCATTGATGCATCTGTCTCAGATTTATTGTTGTTCTTCAACTTTATGGCCAACTGTTTACACTTGAATTTTGCTTTCACTGCTACCGATTGATGGGTTGAGAGTCGGAGATCTTTGTTTTGTGGTGTAAGGAAATTACCCACATATACATACATAAATCATGCCTTGAAAATACATTGCTTCAAGGCCGCTGATTTAATCTTATAGGCGACCCAGCCTTTCGACTAGGCGGCTCTCTATCTCCATCCGTTTCTTCGCCATCAACGCATATATTTGGGACAAGGTTGGATCTCCAGCGTGCATAGACGGTTTGCTACATAGAGAGGTCTTATCCAAGTTATTGTTATACAAGGATTCAATGGGAACAAACTTGCCCTTTTCATTGCAGACCCACCCATGACGATGCCGAGTCTGCATAAGAAAGTATAAGCATCAATGCTTCGACAAAGGCAACTTGTCAAAAATAGGCCACTTATAATCAACAATTCTTGAGTTGATTGCTCACCGGGTCTTTGGCAAGTATGGATGGGGCATCCAAAAACTGAAGCTAAAATGCTAAGAATGCATTCATTTGCCGAAGCTCCACCTGTAGCGATCAGCCTTCTTGGTGGCATTGGCATTCCAAATCTTTCAGCATGGGCTCGCATTGACAGAAATTGGCCCTCAATCAAAGCACGCACCTGGAATTATGTTGACACTCAACCAATCATACGAGTGTTTACATCTGAATACATAGTTTCCCTTCAGATTTAGATGTCTTGTACCTCACTAGGAGCATCAAATTCATCTACTTCTTGGTCAGTCAACCCTTCACAAGTATTGCCCATGAAGTTTTCAAGGTTGTATCGGTGGAATCCAGCTGCTTTACAGAAAGAAACCAAGTGCCAACGACGATCATAGCCCATTGAACAATTCAAGTCGAACAGGACACCATGAATCTTATTGAAAGATCAGCCGTTATACTACAAGGAATCATAAACCGAACCTGGCAGAGGAGGAAGAATCTCATGTTCCCTGTAATAGAAGCCAAACTTGCCATCTGCATAGCAGGAAGTTCAGGTTGTACGTTGAAGATTAAAAACCAAATAAGCCAAGTGGTATATTTGAAGAAAAAATGCCCACAAACCATTAAAAGGTGATGTTTGGACCAGGTAATTGTTGAAAACCTCCCAAGAACTCTCTGCAAAGAGATTGCGGATGTCTACATGATAAAGGGAACAACATATCAGTTGTTTTCTTCTCAAGGACATTTGATTGATGGTTAAAAACAGGAAGCCAACACACATTCACGAGTCAAAGATCCATTCTTGTAGACCAGCATTATCATGTAGCCTTTTGTATCCGTTGGGTGGGGAAAAACATGTCCTTCTGGGTAAGACGGAGGCTCGTCCAGAATGCCAAATACCTGGATAATGTGCAAGAATACAAGCATTGTCATCTACAGGAAATCGATACAATTCAATCATAATGACTTCCCCAACCCTGTGTGTGTGTGTGGTCCTATATATGAATGCAAATGCCAATTTTATTCAACAATCAACATACTGACTTTGACTTACAGTATCACTAGTGCCAAGACTAACTGCAAGATCACCAGAGGCATTAAGGGTCAAACCTGGCAATTGGAATCACTTCACAAGATTAAAAGATGCCCATGCATTTGGATTATCAAGCTCCAAATAAACAGTAATTAAACTAAGACCATGGCCAGTAAAAATCTTGATCACAATTCTCACATAATTTATACCAGCAAGACTATTAGGATTGTCCCCAGACCACTGAATCACCAAGCAGTTTGTGTTGAAATGGAACCTGAGATGACAGGTACAGCACTCAGCTACTGTCATTGCTCAACATCAGATGATTGAAGCAGTATTACGAAGGAAAGGCGACTAACTTCTTCACAAAGTATGAGGTGATCAATCCAGCCACAGAATACGCAGGAGCTAATGTTCCAAGCTTTTCCTTCAAACCTGGTGCCGTGGCCTGGATCAAAATTCACAAGGGAATCTTCTGATCATCATGAAATTTGTACCCTTTACACTGGAAAAGGTACCTTGGCAATAACATTCATCCAGCACTTAAAAAAAATGTCTTACTTCTAAAGCTTGTTTTGACCATTCTCGTTTCCTTATATCCATCAAATTCATTCCAGCACCGTCAGTTTCGTCAATACAAGCATACCTCCCAATAAGAAGAGAATCCATGAATGAGCTAACGAGCGAAATTCTCTCAGTAGATTCATAAACATCAGGTTGCATCTCATATAGCTTCCGAATCTGAGGACCGGCGTATCTTTCGTGTGCACGGGAGCCAGTTAGACGGTAAAGTTCCAATCCTCCTCCAACAGCCTCTTCAATCTTCTTGCACTGGTCAGTTGAGCTACTGTCCATCCATATCGGCGATTCCTTCACCGAGAAAGCTCCACCAAGTTGTTCCACCAATGGTTTATGTGGATCTAAAGATGATAACAACACTGAACCGCCATTGTTCCAATAGACACTACCGTGCTGTTGGGCGCTTCCGGAAACAGCAAAAACCTTTCCCAGATCCATCTTCTTGGACAGCCTTTGAAACATCTGATCAAGTGCTTCGACCCACATCAATGGGGGTGAGACAATGCGGCCAGGGATCGAAGGGTCACGATAAACTCCGCCATTGGTATTGTAATGAGGCAAGTCAGAGTCAAAATGGATGAATTCTGTGCACACAATTGTGAGATTGGCATCCATGACAGTGGCCTTTAAAGACCTAAACAATCAAGGTTCAGGAATTAACTACAGTTCAGCATCAAATTCCTTGGTTTTGGCAGTGCAATCTTAATGAATTTACCCGCTAAAGTATTAATTCAAACACATCATATTCTATGCTGATTAGCCATTTAGCCCTAGATTTTTCAAAACAACAAAGTTGAATTATACAAAGCAGCTTGCGGCACCATGAACTATGTATGACTGACTATAAGAAGGTGGATCAAAGGATACACGAATTAGGTACACGGAGAGAACAGTATCAATGGACTTGTTAAACGGACAAAAAGTAATCAAAATTTGAAAGAGCAAAATTGGGAATTAGGGATTGGAGAAAGAACAGTACTTACTGGGTGGAATTGTCCAGTCCAAGAAAGAGTGAACCATGGGGAAGTCCGAAATCGTCCATTGATTGTTGAACTGCTAAGGTATGTGAGGTGATAATCGATTCGAGGATGTTGCGAGTAAAGAGAAACTCTTCGTTCTATTCGGAAATATATATCTCCGCAGTCGGTATAACCCAAAATATATAATTCCGGGAGTGTCCATTCGATGAAGGCCCAATTTCGTAAGAAACCACTTAGATCCTGGAATGGGCCGTCGGAGTGATTCGATGTTCTTTATCCACCAAAATCCGGTTGTTCCAATCCGCTCCGGTTACGATCCGCCCTGATCATACACCGGTTTCATGGGTTGGGCCGTTGGGTCGTCCAACGGTGGAGTCTCCTAAAACTTCACACGTTTCATTCCATCTCACATCTATATATATATATATATATATATATATATATATATATATATATATATATATATATATAGGGTCGGGTTCGGGTACACACACCTTCAATAATGAGAAGGAAAGAAGCGCGCTGATTGGTCCACGTGTACAAAAATTAATGCCAAATCAGCTTAGACGCGTCTCTCCAAATTAATTAGTAACACCCATATAAATTAATTAGGAACACTCACACCCTCAGTTGCACACGCGCTAATTAACACTCATAACTAATTAATTGCACGCGTCTGTTCACCCACATTGCTAATTAATTAGAAAAAGTACGTACCCATATAAAAATGCTTGAGATAGACTTTTAAAAATTATTTTTTGGCATTTTCACTTATTAAAAAAATATAAAAAATATATTTTTGGGTGTAATTTAATTTTATCTATCCATAGACACCCATTTTGCATATGTTTTGTTGGAAAAAAAATTAACAATAAGTTATTCATAAGGTTCACAAGTACTTAGTGGTTCATCCCTCTTAGTCTAAGTGGTTCGGTAATTTTATTCACATTAGTTCAGCAATTTTTTTCACAGTGTTTCAACAATTTTCTTCACAGTGGTTCATCAATTTTATTCACAGTGGTTCAGCAATTTTATTCACATTGGTTCAGCAATTTTATTCACGGTGGTTTAGCCATTTTATTTGTAGTGATTCACTTGGTATTAAAATTATGAACCACTTAGTTTAAACCTCTGAACCACTTTGTATTAAAACTCTGAACCACTTGGTTTACAAGACTTTCATTATTCTTTTATCGTTTATTTTTAGTTATTTATTTATTTGCTTTTAAAATAAAATGTTTTGTAAACCAATACTATTTATTTGATGAATCTCTATTTAGTCACTGAACCACTCTCTATTCGGTCACTGAACCAACCTCTATTTAGTCACCGAACCACTCTCTATTCGGTCATTGAACCACCCTTTATTCGGTCATTGAACCAACTTCTATTGAGACAATGAACCAACCTCTATTTAGTCACTGAACCAACCTCTATTTAGACACTAAACCAACCTCTATTTAGTCACTCAACCAACATATTTAGTCACTCAACCACTCTCTATTCGGTCACTAGATCAACCTCTATTTCGTCACTGAAACAACCTATATTTAGTCACCGAACAAACCTCTATTTAGTCACTGAACCGCTATCTATTCGGTCACTGAACCAATCGGTATAAAAAACTCTAAACCACTTGTTATATATAACACATTGACTTAATCATGTTTAATAACACATTCAAATACTGAAATCAAATTGCTTTTTGCAAAATAGCTTCGGAATTATATATAAAATCATTCAAATCGATGCTTTTTACATTATAAAATTGGAATCGCCCCATATTAGACTTGTGCTTCCACACAGAAGTCCTCGCCATTGGATGCTCTTACAACAGAGTATAGATACTACGGAGTATAAGATAAGCTCTGAAACTTATCAACAGTTAGATCGTATAATTAAAGAAGAATAAAGATGAAGAATATCAGAATTTATACATAATTGAAGGATTTCTTGATCACAGCAAAGAAGATAACATATTCTGTTCCTTCCTAAGTTGCTCCTTATTTATCTTGTTCAACACTTTACATATAGGATATTTATCTTTTCCATATCAGATATATATGGCATTGGTATACTTTTTTTTTTTTTGGAAGCTAGATAAGAATTAAGAAAGACGCCGACGATCGGGCTTCTTTCTTAGAGCGTTCGAACGGTCGAGAACGCGCAGTTCTGAGTCGGAGACCATGCTATCATCGGCAGGGATACTGTGAGTCAGACGAGCAATCCTGTCAGCCACGGTATTAGATTCCCTGAAAATATGACGAATAACAACATTAGAAATTGAGGAGAGGTCTACAAATGTATCGGCCATTAACAGCTCAATGTTCCAGGGACACGACCAGTCACCCAGTAGAGCGTTAATAACCACAAGACAGTCTCCTTCTACTAGGAGCTTATTACATCCACACTCAATAGCCTTAGCCACACCCATACGAAGCCCTAATGCCTCCGCGAAAGAGGGCATTGGTATACCTTAATTATACAGTATGTACCTAATAAATAAAAGCAAAATATATAATTTAATAAACATCTAATCTATATCTATGATTAATTAAAAATTATCACCAGAGTTACAAATAATTATTCAAAATAAATTATTAACACATAAGATACATATGAGAGAACATTAATCTTCAAAATACAAAAGAATCAAAATCTAAAAGATAAACGTGAAAATGACCTTAGACCAGTTTTGTGTACAAATCTGTTTAATTAATAAGGAGTAGTTTTCCTACCAAATAGATAGAGATTCTCCATTCCCTTTTACAGTTTGAACTGAGTACTACCACGTAAATAAACACGTATACCCTAATTGTTGTCCAGTTAATTATCAAATATCACGACAACCAAAAAAAAAATGATGTATTTAGCAATCAAATCTATGATTAATTGTTTATCTTATTAACCGAAAAGCCATTAGCATGGTTTAATTTAGTGGGGAAGCAAGCTAGCGAGGGCCACACACCGTGATGGTGCACTCATATTTTCCATAACATCATCTACGTATAGATTCCCCGTATCCATATTCCTCGGCGGGTCGGACGGTCGGGTCGGCCACATGGCACCAAATCGGGTACCCAATGAGTTTTGCGGGTCGACCCGCCGGGTCAACCAATTTTTATTTTTTTAAAAAAAAATTGTTTTAAACCCAAAATAAAACTCAACTCAAGTCTTTCACCACATTTTCGAAATGAAAAGATTTAAGGTTGACAAAATATGGTAGGTGGGAAGATATATATAGATATCTTCATTCCACTCCCATCATTTCATCACACTTTAGATGTGGGAAAGAAAAGGTTAGATTGTGGGAATGACAAGTATGGTATGAGGATCTATATATAGAGAAAATAGAGGTATGTAATCCACTTTCGATGTGAGACAGAAATATGAGATATGAAAGAAAATGTGAGAAATTGATATTTAAGTATATGATTTAAAATGTAATGTAATTAAAGTCTTTGGATTATATGGTGGAATATAATGTAATTTAAGTATTTGGATTATATGATGTAACATATAATAATATAATTAAAGTGTTTACCTCTTAGGATTTAATGAAATGAATAACACATGGTGATGAAACATCATGATACAATATATCAAGTTATGTTGGATTAATCTTTCTATTTAATTTAATTGATAGTTGTGTTGATCCATTAATCAATCATAAGTATTTTATTTTACTTGCATTATTATGTTAGTTTCTTGATCAATGATTTCAAATCTAGGTTCTTCTTCATATAGATATGTTAAACTTTCTCGTTTAAAGTTGAATTAGCCACATGTTGTGTATACACTTAATGATGATGTTATTAGAATTACATACTTGGGTTGCTTGTTATGACGTACATGAAAAGACACATTGAAAAAGTATTGCCAATATTATATTTTATTCTTGTGTTTGAAAATCCGAAGTCCTATATCATTTTGAAAATAAACGAAAACTCGACATTAAGGATACTATACAAGTGTAACGGCTTTATCAATAACAATATTTGTATTATTTGAAATTATATCATAAAGACTCCTAACTTAGTATCATATAGAAAGATATAGAATGATGTAATAGTGGATCCACCAAATAACACAAATGTTTAAGGTATATTGTTGAACTTCACACTTTCTTGTTACCCTTCGTTATTTCTTTCATAATTGATAGGTAAAATATTTTTTTTAAAATAATAATTATATAAAGTATAGTACTAGTGTTTGTATATGATAAAAATTTATAAGTATGGATTGGCATTAAAAACCGAATGGTAGAGATTGAAGACATGGTGTAGTTTTTAGTTTCTACCCTTAGCTTGTTCTTGTCCCACATTGAAAACTAGAGGAAAGGGGGGTGCTAAGTCTATAACAGGAGAAGCATGGGGGTGCTAAGTCTCACATTGCCATTGCATATTACATTATGTAATATTATGAATTATTCTAAGAATAATTTATATAATTTACATAATAATTATAAATTTATTTTATTAAAAATATTTTTTTTTTAAAAAAAAATATTTTAAAATGGCGGGTTGACCCGGCGGGTCGAACCAGGTCGGACCCGCCGGGTCACAGGTTATCTTTTCCCCGACCCTAACCTTGACCCTCAACCCGAGCTGACCCGTGGACCCGTGGACCCTGACCCGACGGGTCACGGGTCGACCCGCCCGACTCGTGGCCATGTCTATATATATATATATATAGGAAAAATGGACAAAAATAATACCAAGTATCAACTTTTGGCCAAAAATAATACGAACTTTGAAATTGACCGTTTCATATATGAACTATCGCCCTATTAACCGAAAATAATACATATGTGTATTTCGGTGAACTTTCTGACCAAACACGCCACGTGGATGCCGAAAAACACACATGGCATAAATTTTTACCACGTCACCAAACTTGTAAGTTATGATATGTCATAAATTTATTTTTCATTTTTTTTTAAAAAAGAAGAAAAATTAAACAAATAGGCAAATAGCTACAGTACCTTTCGAAACAATGGAGGAGAGAACGAGCAGATAACATTGAGAAGAAAGTGAAGACGCCCACCCTCGATTCCATTGTTTCGAAAGGTACGGTAGCTATTTGCCTATTTGTTTATTTTTTCTTTTTTAAAAAAAAAACTGAAAAATTAATTTATGAGATGATATAACTTACAAGTTTGGTGACGTGGCAAAAATTTATGCCAAGTGTGTTTTCCAGCGTCCACGTGGCGTATTTGGTCGAAAAGTTCACCGGAATACACATATGTATTATTTTCGGTTAATAGGGCGATAGTTCGTAGATGAAACGGTCAATTTCAAAGTTCGTATTATTTTTGGCCAAAAGTTGATACGTGGTATTATTTTTGTCCATTTTTCCTATATATATATATATATATATATATATATATATATATATATATATATATATATATATATATATATATATAAATATTATCTTAACTGATTTATTTAGATTCAAAATTAATGTACTATCTTATTTAGTGGCGGATCCTGAAGCGGTTAATTGAGGGGGCGAAAAATTGATCCTCTAATTTTTTTTCTGAAAAAATCATCACTACTTAAAATTTTCGGGTTTAATTATAGTATTAAGTTATGAAGTTTAAAAAATTATGAGTATGATAGAAGTGTATTAATTTAGTAAATGATGTGAAAAATAATTTATATCGCTTCAGTTTTAAAACGTTTATAACTTTTTACACAGTTATCGGATTTGAGCTTATAATATATCAAATCGAAACTATCGACAAGAGAAATATGTATATTAAATTTCATTTTTTTTGAGGGGGCGACTGCCACCCCCGGTTCTTTAAAGGATCCGCCCCTGGTCTTATTGATATATCTAACATAGTAGCTAGGGTTTATAACTATTCAAGGATATATAGTGTTCGATCTACTCTAATATCCAACACAATGTAGTTGAATCCTGACTCAGTGACGGATAACTATAAGGCCATAAGGAGCCAGGAGTAGGTATATATATAATTGGAATATGAACGTTGAAGAAATTAACCTGCCTAATAATGAATCGTAGAACCAAAAATCATCAAACACTAATTTGATCGAGCATGCTAAATGAACTAATTAAGTGTGGGAAGATATAACGACATCCCACATTGATAAAATGATGAATTCAAGTCTTGTATATAAGTCGATGGGCTACTCTACCTAATTCCAATTGGTTTTAGAATGGAACCTCACTCGACTTGTGTAGTCGGCTTGATTAGCTCATGGTGTGCTCGGACGTGCGTGACCCCACGTTAAAATGTCAAATGACCTACCGAGATTTAACATTAAGATTTGTTATTTACATTTAGTTTTAGTTACTAGTGGATAAATACAAGCTAGGGTCGAGTATAGAAGTTTAAAGTTCCAAGAAATGGAAAAGCTATAGCTCCGCAACCAACCACCAAACCAATAATGACAGTCAACATTTTCGGCTAAATTCTTCAAGGCTTTTTGGGATATTACGGGCCGGGAGGTTTGTGCAGTGGTGAGGGAGTTTTTTCGAACGAGAAAGCTCTTGAAGCAATTGAATCACACGGCTATATCGCTTATTCCGAAGGTTTCGCAGCCCTCTAGAGTGGAGCATTACCGGCCTATTTCATGTTGTAATGTTATTTATAAAGTCATTTCGAAGGTGATGACGACTAGACTTGCGGGGTGCTTGGAGAAGGTGATTGATCCGGTGCAAGTTGGCTTTGTTAAGGGCTGTTTGATGTCGGATAATGTCTTCTTGGTGCAAGAGCTTTTGCGGAAATACAACGTTAAAAGAGAGGTACGTCGTTGCTTCCTTAACGTTGATCTTGCTAAAGCTTACGATTCAGTGTCTTGGGATTTCTTGAGATATGCTATGGTGGAGATTGGGTTGCCGATTACCTTTGTAGAATGGGTGATGGAGTGCATTACTTCTACCACTTATTCTATTAAGGTGAACCGCACCCTTCATGGTTTTTTTCCGGGCCATCGGGGCTTGAGACAAGGCGACCCGTTATCTCCATTGCTCTTTGTGATTTGCATGGAATGGTTGAGTAGGATGGTGAGGAAGGAGACATCTATGGGGGTGTTCCGATTCCATCAACATTGTGAGCCGCTCCGGATTTCTCATCTTGCATTTGCCGATGATGTTGTGTTCTTTTGCCGTGGGGACATTGATTCGGTAAGAGTGATTATGCGGTGCTTGAGAAAGTTTGAAATGATCTCGGGGCTTGCCGTCAATGCCTCCAAGTCATCCATCTTTTTAGCCTCGGTGCCGGACAATGAGAGGGAGGAGATCATTGCGGAGACGGGCTTCTTCGTTGGTGTGTTTCCTTTCCGGTATTTGGGCGTCCCCATCTCGCCCCATGGGCTGCGTGTGTTGCATTATGAGCCATTATTGGCTAAGATTAGAGGGTTGTTGGATGGTTGGAGACGTAAGCACTTGTCCTTTGCGGGGAGGAGGGAGTTGATTGCTACGGTGATCCAAGGAGTGGAGGCTTTTTGGCTTACTATGCTGTCGGTTCCCCAAACAATCATCGATAGGCTTGTGGGTTTATGTCGGGACTTTCTTTGGAAGACGCCTAGAGTTGCATGGGCTAAGGTCACGCTTCCGAAGAGGGAAGGTGGCCTTGCTATTTTTGATTTGGGGGTGTGGAATCGTGCTTTCTTCTGTAAGCATTATTGGCATATACAAGACAAGAGGGATAGTCTTTGGGTGCGGTGGGTTCATCATCGTTACTTAGCGGTGCAAGAGCCTCGTGATTGGGTGGCTAGTAGGAGGGATTCTCCGCTTATTAAAGCGCTGTTGGGGGCTCGTGATTGTGTCGTAGAGTTTGGTGTGGGAGTTTACAGCGCTGAGGAGCTACTAGGTGGATGGGTGGTGGACGGCAAGTTCATGGTGTCTCACGCCTATGATTGTCTTCGTCCGAGGGCTGAGCGCGTCTCTTGGCATCGTGTGGTTTGGGTCAAGGGTGGTACTTCGAAGCATTCCTTCATTGCTTGGTTGGCGGTGCTTGGGAGATTACTGACTTATGATCGTCTTCTCTTTTTGGATGTTGATCCGGTGTGCAGATTTTGTGAGGATGATCTTGAGACGCACGAGCACCTCTTCTTCGAATGCCCTTTCTCTTTGGAGGTATGGGGGCTTGTTCGGAGACATTTTGGTGTGCGAGATCAGATTGCCACGATTGCTCTTGGTTGTGAGAGCTTGCGCCGAGCGAGCAAGGGAAGGAGGCCGAGAGATAGAGCTAGAGTGATGGCGTTCGTCGCCACGATTTATTACATATGGCATGCGAGGAATGCCCTCATTTTTTATGATAACTCAATTCCGGTTGGGGTGATTGTTAGACTTATTCTTTCGCATGTTTATAGATTATTGTATGACATCTTCCATGTGGAGATGGTTATAAACCTTTTAGTAGTTTTGTTTGATGGATGATAGGTGACATATGTTGGGAGGGCTTGCATGCCCTCCCAAATATGTATTTTTTGATGTAATTGGGTATGGTACTCACGGGTGATTTGCCTTGTGATTGATTCCTAATAGTATAATTTACATTTTAGCAAAAAAAAATAAAATAATGACAGTCAACATCCGGGAGGGAGTAACTATTTCAATTCCGTTTGCTTGATTTCCGCGCAAATTAAAGGGAATTGATGGTAAATAAGGGATTGGCTGATGGAGCTTTGGGTTGTTTTGCGACACAATAGCGGCCACATAATCGGAGGAGATAGGCCTCAACGTACTGCTTCATCAATGGAGGGAGCGAGGTCAGGTGGTCTCTGGTCACGTCCCTTGATTGCGGAACCACCGCCCTTAATTCCCTCGTATATATGCATCATGCATGTAATGTAGGCGTTGTGGGAGCACATAGTTTGCTAACCGTGGCAGATATGTGGGGGCTTGGGGTGGCTGAAGGTCCCTTAGTCCGAAAGAAAAACATAAAATTAAAAAAGTATTTTCGAGTTTTTTGGTAATTTTTACTAATTTTATAGATAAAAGTGTGTAAAATAAATAAATAATTTCAAATAAAGTCTAGCTTAGTTGGTAAGACGGTGTATTTATTAGCAAGAGTCTTGGGTCAAACCTCTTTATCCTCATTTTCATTAAATATTTTTTGTTTCTCTTAATTTTCCTCTACTCTCACTAATTAAATAATACATTTAAGTGTGTCTTTACACACGATCCTCATCTGTACATTTTCATCCAAAATGATATATTACATAGGTCTTATATTTTATAGTGGGCCCAAATGCCCAATACCTTGTAACCTATATATATTATTGTCTAATGAATGAAAACCCTCAAGGAGAATTTTACATCAATTCTATCATTCTACGTGGTATCAGAGCCTTTTCTTCCTCACGAAACCCTAATTTGATCCTCCCGCTCCATCCCTCCCCGCCGCCGACCGACCTCCCTCTCGGCCTCCCTCACCGGCCTCCTCCTCTCGGTCCAGATCTCGCACTCGCCGGTCTCCCTCACAAGCCCCATCCCCTTCCTCTTGTCAGTTGTTCCTTGATTTTCGGTCCAGTCTCACTGTACGGGACCCTCCACTTTCGACTGCGGGGGTTTGATAGATTACATAGGTCTTATATTGTATATTGGGCCCAAAGGCTTAATATCTTGTAACATATATATATCATTGTCTAATGAATGAAAATCCTCAAGAAGGACCTTACATCAATTCTATCCTTCTACACCAAAGAATTAAATAAGAATGATCTTGGATTCCAAAATATTACGCACAAAAATTTAGAATGTACATAATTTACCTAAATACGCGCATCATCCTCACATTCTCAACTAAAAGTGGCTAAGTAACGGGTTCAAATCGTGTGTCCCCATTTGTATCCCCTCCGTATGTCCCTCCTCACAAATTTTCAATTTCTTTTTGTTTTTGCTTTTTTATTTTATTTTTAATTTAATTTATATTTTTAAATAAGGTTAATAGTGGGCCCTAAGTACCCATCGTCACCTTAAAGAAATAAACGAATTTGTTGTTTAAACAAATCGTTGTTTGTGGAATACATGTTTCATTTTAAATAAATCTTTAATTTCTAAACCAATACCTCGTTGTTGAAGATCATCGCCGACCCGGCCTACTCCTCTATTGAGTTATTCCGTATCACCTCACATTGTTTTACCATTTTATATGTAATCTATTAAAATACTCGATCTATGTTCGAAAACGTCTTTTTATTCTATATCCTTAGAGTATAGAATAACAAACTAAATTAAAAAAAAGATTCCCCAATAAAAAAACCATTAATCTTAAAAATCTGATTAAAAGAAAAGCTAAAATAATTAAAATTTTAAATATAATTTTAAATTTAGACTCTTATCATATGTCCTTGGACCATAAGAATAGAAAAATCATTTAACAAAATGGATTATATTATAGTTTAGAGTGTAAATTTTATTTAAAAAATATATATTATTTTATGTATTTTAACCTGTATGAAAATGCTCTTATAATAATTAGTGAGTTGTAATGTAATAAATATGGATAAATAGGGAATATATTAAAATAATTATTTTATGTATTTTTTATTTGTTGTTGTTGTTGTTTGAATTGTGAATTAAATAGAAATATAGGATGGGAAGAGTATTTTTTTTCATGAAAAGATAAATTTTTAACTAAAAATTGAAAATTTATATAACTACAGACTACAGTAATAAAGATTCATGTTTCATATATTAAACTTTTTGGAAAAAAAAATTGACATCTATTTTGATAAGTATAACCGACACAATCAATGATAAGGTCGGAGTATATATCTCATATATCGTGGACTGTTGTTGGAAGAGATAGTAAAGTACTTGAGCCATTTTTTTATGTGTTGCTAATGTTTTTGATTTAGTTGATGTTCAACCAGCCGGTGACAATTTAAAAAAAAAAAAAATCATTGCCCTAACTACATATCAACTCGTTTTTTAGTACACCAGCAACGTATCTATCGACGAGATATTGCTATTCCATAGTACAACGGTACACTGCTGAGAACAGTCAAAAATTTTAGACGACGAACCGACTAACCCACTGAACTCTAACCCACGGATTCACAGCAATATACAACATAAAGGTACAAAGGGTTCTTCGCATAAAGATCGAATCCAGGATCGATCTAGGAAGTGGGATAAACCCCCACAAAATTGCTATAAGCTCAATTTTGATGGCTCGGTCCTCCCGAGTGGCGCATCTTCCTATGGTTTTGTCATCCGTGACTCTGTTGGTTTGGTGGTCTCTGTTGGCAGGTCGGTTTGCACTCATACATATATCGGTGATCTATGCCGAGAATGTTGGTCTCAAGATGGGCTTGCTACGAGCAAAGGAGCTACAACTTTCGAAACTTCTGATCGAAGGAGACAACTTACTGGTCATGAAAGCTTTACTTGGGGATTGGAAATGTCCTTGGGTAATAGAGATGCTACAAGCTGATATTCTGTCTGATATCTCGTCCTTTACTTATATTGCTATATTGCTATTCGTCATGTTTTCAGAGAATCTAATACGGTGTCTGACTACCTTGCTCGTAGTGCCCATGCATCCCCTGCCGACGTCAGCTGGAAGGATGATCCATAATTGCTTGTTCTCGTCCGGAAGGACGCGCTAGGAAGGGCCTTTGCTGCGGCCGACCCGACCTAATTCTTATCTTGCGTCAAAAAAAAATATAGGATACGTCGGATTGTGTTCCAAAAGAGTTTTAAGAAAAACTCTATGGATAGATTTGACAAAATCTCGACCATTAAAATAAAAATTAACGGGCAAGATCTTACCTCCTAATAAGAAAGTATTTATAGAAATTGTCAGCATAATTCTCGCAACGTTTTTTTTTTGTCAGTGTAAATATTTGCAACTTTAAACTATAGTATAAATTGCGGATTATTGATAAAATTAGGTTTCTAGTTTTATTTCTACAAATCAATCTTTTTTTTTTACTAAAAAAAAAGACCCAATTGAAATCTCCTTCCCGACAAACGCATAACCAATTTGACTTTGTCACCCACTCGATCACCATAATCTCTTAACACCATTTACTAGTGAAAAGCTTCTGCATTCGAGATATGTATTGGAGAGGAAGGAGTTTCTTATTCATGGAGGTGGGAAAATGGTTACAGCTCCCAAGTTTGTTGTACAGAAGCTCAAAACAGAATTAGCCCCTACAATGTGGTCGGTTCCCCTTTATTTATAATGCCCCAAACTATCTCCAACCCCTTCACTTGCTGTGTAGGACATGCTCCTATATTCGGCTTCGGCCGAAGACTTTGAAACCGTCTTATGTTTCTTGGTCTTCCAAGAGATGAGAGACATGCCCAGAAAAACACAATAGCCTGTGACTGATCTTCCTGAGAAAACACATGTCCCCCAATCCGCATCACAGTATACAGAAAGTTTGAAATCACAAGCTACAGGGTAAAATAAACCAAAATCTGTAGTTCCCTTGAGGTATCTGACCACATGAAGAGCTGTTTGGATATGAAAAGCCCTAGAAGATGTCAAAAATCGACTCAAATGTTGAACAACAAATGAGATGTTCGGGCGAGTCATGTTCAAATAGAGCAATTTTCCAATCAGGCGACGGTATGACTCAGGGTCTGATAGGAGCTCCCCATCATCTGTAGACAGCTTCAAACCTCTCGGAAGAGGAAACACTGCAGGCTTACAATAAGACATCTTAGTGTCATGAAGGATATCAATGACATATTTTCTTTGATTGAGCAACATCCCTGCTGAGCTCCTTGAAACCTCCAACCCCAAGAAGTATCTAATTAGATCCAGATCCTTAATCATGAAAGCCGAGTGAAGGGAAGCTTTGACATGATCAATAATAGCCAAATCAGTGCCAGTGATGATTAAATCATCAACATAGACAAGAGCAGCAATCAACCCACCATTAGGAAGTGACATGACGAACATAGAATGGTCATACTTTGATTGGCAAAATCCCAGTGTATGCAGGAACTTAGATAGCTCTAAATTCCATTGGCAGGAGGCATGTTTGAGGCCATAGAGAGACCGTTTTAGTAGGCATACTTCACCTTGTTTAGCCTTAGAATATCCAGCAAGAGGTACCATGAACACTTCCTCATCAAGGAAGCCATGGAGGAAGGCGTTGTTGACGTCTAACTTGTAGATTGGCCAAGCCTTTGTAGCAGCAACAGCTAAGAACAACCTAATTGTGGCGAGTTTTGCAACCGGGGAAAAAGTGTTCTTATAATCCTTACCCTTGATCCGAGTATACCCTTTGGCCACAAGGCGTGCCTTATACCGCTCTACAAACCCATCAGGACGAAATTTAACTTTGAATACCCATTTACTACCAATTGCTCTCTTCCCTGGAGGAAGAGGCATGAGTTCCCAGGTGCAATTCTGTTCAAGAGCTAGAATCTCTCTGTCCATAGCATCTATCCAGTTCTGATCTTTAACTGCCTGGGAGTATTTAGCAGGCTCACTCACAGATAAAACATGATTTAAAGAAGCAATGCAATCTTGTGAATATAGAGACGAATCAACCAGAGATGAAGCCATGAAAGTCTGTGATGACTCACTGTGAGAGTGTATTGTGGGACAAATAAAATCTTGAAGATGATTAGGACATTTGCTTGGTCTCCTAGAGCGTCGAAGAGGAACATTAGGTTCCTCAGCAGGCACCTCAGGGTTGTCCATCGAATGGTTAGTGGAATCAGATGCAAGAGATAGCACATGATCAATTGGAACTGTTTGAGATGGTACTGAATCAGGATTCATAAGAGGTGAAGAGATAATAGAATCAGAGATGTGAGAGGGTAAGGCAAGAGAGGCAATATCAGTGGTAGACACACCAGGTGAAGCAAGATTTGATGACTGAAAAGGATAACAAGCAGGATTCACCAATGGAAGTGACAAAGATGGAGCAACATTGGGTGCAGAATCTGTACTGGCAAAAGGAAATATGTTCTCAGAGAATAGAACTTCTCTACTCACAAACACTCTCTTTGTGAGCAAATCATAAACCCTGTAGGCTTTCTGCCATAAAGGGTAACCAAGAAATAAGCATTTTGTACTCTTGGGTGCAAATTTATCTGAAGAACCTCTTTGAACAAGGACATGACAGAGGCAACCAATCACACGAAGGTCTGAATAGCATGGAACCTTACCATATAACAGCTCATAAGGGGTTTTCCAACCTAGAATAATAGTAGGCAAGCGATTAATGATATGAGTTGCTCCTAATATGCAGTCCCCCCAAAACTGAATAGGTAAATGAGCATGAAATCGGATGGCTCTGGCGGTTTCAAGTAAATGGTGATGCTTGCGCTCTACACGGCCATTTTATTGAGGAGTGTATAGGACAGATCGATGATGGACAATACCCTTAGAAGCAAACAAACTCATACACTCCTTATTGACAAACTCAGTCCCATTATCCGTGCGAATTACCTTAACCTTGCACTTGAACTGATTTTCAACCAAACATAAGAAGTCCATAATCACTCGATGAACATATTGCTTGTTCTGTAACAAGTGAGTCCAAGTTGCTCGACTCTTATCATCTAGAATTGTAAGAAAATACTGAGCCCTATCTCTACAAGGAACCTTGTAAGGACCCCAAAGATCAGTGTGGATCAATGCAAACAACTCATTAGCAATAGAGACACTTTTACTGAATACAACCCTGTGGTGTTTAGCCTGAGGACAAATATCACAAACTGAATCCGAAACTACAAGCCCTTTACAACCGGGTATATGATGCATCTTAGAAATTGAAACATGTCCCAATCTATCATGAAACAATTCATGACTAGAAGTGGCCACCAATTGGTTACAACTGATGTTATTTGGGATTTTATTTACAACTGAAATAGAATTTGACAAACTAAACCTTCCACCAGCAATCGCAGTCTTATAGAGGCCAACAACCCTCTTTCCAGCAAATGAAACTTGACCACTTCTAGGGTCCTGAAAATAGCACATGGTCTTAGTGAAAACTGCATTCAAATCCATCTCATCACAAATTTGTCCAACTGACAACATGTTCTTGTTGAACTCAGGCACAAACAGAACATTTTGTAAAAGAATATCATCAGTCAATTTCATATCACCCATAAGACACAATGACTTCACAGTTTTATCAGGCAAACAAATGAAGATAGATCTATCGAGCTTCCTGACATTCTTAAGCCAATCAAGATGGCAAGTCATTTGATCGGAAGCTCATGTGTCTATAACCCAATCAAAAGCAGTATGACATTGAGCCAAGGAAGCACTGAGGCAAAAGACAGTGGCGATACCTGAGAAGTGACTGGTGTCCAGTTCCATAATCTTACCATTTCCTTTCATGATGCAAATGAGTTCCTAGCATACAGAGTTCACAAATGCAAGATTAAGTTCAGGATCCTGCACAACAAAATTAGCAGAAGAATCCATAGGAAAATGATCTCCCAAAGAAGTATCCATAACAATCTCAAAGTTAGCTGTATTAGCAGATTTCTTGTTCTCCTTTCCTCCTTCCTTAGCTTTAATCTCCATATACCAATCGGGATAACCGATAATCTTGAAACACTGATCCACCGTATGGCCTTTCATGTTGCAATTGGTACATTTCCGATCGCCTTTGTCAGTGCGTCCTTTCTTAGAAGGATCTGCTCCACTCTTATCCATCGTCTTACCATCAGGTTGTCCTCTGAAGCTCCTTCCGGCATGAAGAGCGTTGGTTTCTCCTTGAGTAACAAGACCTGTCACAATCTTCTGTCGTTCCACTTGATGTGCAAGATAATAGGCCCTGTTGATTGATGGAAGGGGCTCCATGGACAGGACTTGATTCCGAACAACTTCGAAACCATCGTTCGAGCCAAGCAGGAATTCCATAAGCCTGTTCTTGTTTTGTAACTCAAGCATCCTCTTCAGGAGATTGCATGAGCAATGCTTCTCAACAGCTCCACATGAACACTCTGGAATTCCTTCCAGATTGTCAATCTCATCCTAGATCCGCTTCCGCTTGCCATAGTATTCAATAACCGAATGATTCTCTTGCAGCTGTGCACTCAATTCCCTTCTCAATTGGAAAACCAGAGGTCCGTCAGTCTGACCGAATCGCTCAGTGATCTCGAACCATAGTTGGCGCACGGAATTGGAATACATGAAACCTTCGAAGATGCTTCCAATCATGGAGTTCAGGATCCAGCAGCGGACCATATAATCACATCTGATACACTGCTGGTACTCGGCCGTGCCGAGATCTGGAAGCGAAACGGTGTCGTCGATGAAGCCGAGCTTGTATTTAGCTCCGAGCACCATCCTTACACCACGACTCCAGCTAAGGTAATTTGATCCGTTGAACTGGTTCGAAACCAGTTGAGCTCCAGGGTGATCCGAATTGGATAGAGTCAATGGATCATTGACGACGCGACTGGTGACCTCACCAGCTTCCGTGCGACGAACAGATCGGGAACTATCTTCATCTTCCATTTTCGATTGGAGATCGAAAATCAAGAAACGCAAATCTCAGGAAAAAAAATGAGAAAATACAGAATCTCGGGGAAGAAACAAACTCGAATTGCAGATTAGCTTTCACACAAGCTCTGATACCATGAAAAGCTTCTGCATTCGAGATATGTATTGGAGAGGAAGAAGGAGTTTCTTATTCGTGGAGGTGGGAAAATGGTTACAACTCCCATGTTTGTTGTACATAAGCTCAAAACGGAATTAGCCCCTACAATGTGACCGATTTTCCTTTATTTATAATGTCCCAAACTATCTCCAACAACCTCTCTTTATTCTAACTTACAATCCACTGTGTGCACCCTCACCTTATTCTATATGCACACTCTACAACTAGCAATAAATTTCATTTTGCCTCTTTGGGCAATTTTTTTGGACAACATTAAATTATGGCCATTTTGATGGTCCTATGGACAAACATTAGACGTATGAAAACTGAAAGACATCTTGAGGATAAATTTTGTTTATTTAAAATTAATTAATCACATTAAAACCACCAAATATAATACGGAGCAACACATTTTTTTTCACAACGCTCCAAACCCTATATATCATATCTCTTATTCTTTTTTATATATAAAAAAAATCAATAATATTTTTTTATTAGGTAAAAATTCGAGTTCAGACAAGCCTTAAACTCGATAGACCGACGGAATAACCGTCAACATACAAATACTAAACACACAAATTAACACCGATGAGATAGTATATTAGTATCCCACTTGCGTGGAAAATATAGTGAATCCAAACCTTGTATGGTTGTACCTAAGTGGGTGGGCTACTTTTTCTAAAGTCAATTGGTTTTAGGATGGAACCTCACTCGGCTTGCGTGTTCTGCTTGGTTAGCGCATGTGCGCTTGTGTCCAGTGGCGGATCCAGGATTTTAGTCGAGGGGGGCTGAAAATTAGGCTCAGACGAGTTCATGATAACGAACATGAAAAAAGGTCCATTTTTTACTTACCAGATTTCCAGAGTTTACCACACACAGTATCAAGAAGTTCAATCTTTTGCCGCTTCTTGTTGTGTCTGAGCGGGTTGTTTCTTGTTGTGTCCGAAATGAGTTTGATGAATGTCAAACAATCTTGCAATTTCAAAGCTGAATCCTACAACATGTATTTACATACTAAGCCAAAATCACAATTCCAAAGTCCAAACCACAATCACAATAAACAATTTCAAATCACAAACCACAAATTTATTTCTCAAAATCGCAAATTCTAATCACAATTTCTCAAAATATATTATCAAATTCGCAAACCCTAATCGAAATTTCTCCAAATTAAATCTCAAATCTACCAATTCTAATCTAAATGATTCTTATCTCAATCGATTGAACTTAAAACAATCAAATTAAGAGAAGAGGGAGGGCCAAAACTAACCTTTGAAAGTCTAGATCGAATAAGTTTTGGCCGAAGGCGGCTCTACTGTGCGGACAATGCGGGCGACGTGAGTAGAGCGACCTGGGCGGGGGTTTGCCGACTGCCGACGACTGGGTGGAGGTCAGTGGCTCGGTCAGAGTTGGAGCTTGCGGTGGCCGGCTCGGGGGCGACTCAACTATCTGGGTAGAAAGCGAGTGATGGGGAATCGAACCTGTGTAAAAAGCGATGTTTTTTAAAAAAATCTGATGTTAAAAAAGAAGAAGATAAAAAGGCAAGGATGGGGAATCGAACCTGACTACACGCACACCCGTTGACAGTAATCCCGTATCCACTACCAATGAGCCGAGCTGTCATCTTGTTTTATATGCCTCCTCAATTTTATATATTATAAAACTATCCAGTGTATAAAAAAATACACACTCTTTTAACGATCTGGGGGGCTTCAGCCACCCTGAGCCCCCCACAGATCCGTCACTGCTTGTGTGTGCATGACTCCTCTACGCCGTATGACCCTATGATCAGAGCTAGGTTCGGCCGAGTGCAGTGCGGTTTGGGTTCCTGTTCTAGTTAGCTGGCTGGCTGGTCAATAATGTGTGGGCAGACAGTTGCACTTGAGGAATGTGTGTGTGGTGTGTGTTCATGGAAAATATAGTGAATCCAATACCATGACATGATTTATTTTTTTTTAAAAAAATTTAATAATAAAATAAATTAATGTTATAATAACAAACTCAAAAAAAGGAATGTAATAAACTTATTCAAGATGAACTTAATTGTGATAGTATATGAAGATTTATAATTTAATATTTTTAATTAAATCCATTGATAGTTTGAAAGATGCAAATCATTTACAAAAGGAAACAAATAAAAAAAATTATTAGAGAAACAAATAATTGATTGATAAGAGCAAGCCAACAATTCTTGCAAAATAGAAAAAAAGGCAAAAATTTAGAGAAAATAAGCATTTTTAACTCCAAAAGATCCTATAAATCTTCATCTAAAATAGGGATTCACATCCTTTTCCCCCCTCCTCCGTCCCCTCCTCACAAGCATTGATTAAAAAGAAAAGAAAATAAAAATAAAAATAAAAAAATAGATTAAAAACAATAAAAAATAAAGAGAATACGTGAGAGGGGACAGTAGGAGGGACATACACCCCTAAAATAGAGAAACACCATGAGAGAGAATTTTTTTTTGCAAATTTAGAGGAGGGCTAAAGAACCTAAAATTAAATTCTCCACTCCTTCACATGAAAATTGATTGCTTCCCTTCTAGTTGTCGTTTCATCTTTTCCTTGCTCCTTGTTGTTCAATTTTCTCTTGCTCTTTATGTTTAGGAAAAAAAAATGTATGCCATCCCATTGACATCAGGTGCTACCAGCCTACCACTCTAGTTGTAGGCTTTACTCGTTTATAAATTGCTGTTCGGTTGGTGTTCGTCGCCACTTCTGACTTCGATTGCATTTTTTATCTTATGATTGCTGATTTACAATCGCAATAGCCGCTAGGCTTGCTCTTACTGTTTTCTTAATTGTTCAATGTGGTTTTTATTCTTATTCTGATTTTCAGTTTAAAATAGGATTTGATTTATTAATCGTAATAGGCTTCTGGATTTGATTTATGATTTTAGGGTTAAAAATTGGAATGAGTAGATCTATCAGTTGAATGGGCTCCTGATTTTAGGGTCATGGTTGTTGTCATGGTTCCTGTCAATACACACAGCAAGAACTCTACGTTGGAGTTGGTTGTTGTCAATCTATCATAGAGTATTTTAGGGTAAATTATAGGTTGCTGCCATGGTTGATTTTGAAACTGAGATCTTAATCAAGAAAAGCCATGACAATTGACGCCATGAACTTCCAGAAGAAAATAGAGGAAAGATGAAATCAAGACTTTCTGCTGTTATACAACATGCATGAGTCACTACTTTCTCTCTTTGTAATCGACCCAACTAATCACACTTGAGTCCTAATCAACACTAGTTAAGCCGGTAGCCTCACACACCTCTCATACTCACATAGTCACATTGCTTTATGATTTTAGAGTCATGGCATGGGCGATCCTAATTTGCTTTGTGTCCATGGGCTCATTTTAGGATCAATTTGATGTTTATCTTGTTCAATTTATGCTATTTAGATGAATTTGTTGTCAATACACACAACAAGAACTCGTATGAGATTAGATATCCTTAATAAATGCATTGAGTATATTATAAATTTATGTATTTATTAGAGTGTATAATAAATGTATAAATCTATAAAATAGAGAAACTGTTGGAGTTGGGGTGAAATTTTTTATAACGATTTTTACATTTTAGGTTGTGTACGTTTGGCAACAAGGAGGTTTTTTTTAGAGGTGGAGTTTTTTTTATATAGATTATGGAGACGTAGAAGGTGGAGTTTTTTTGTGTGTAGTGTTCGGTGTTTATGAGGTTTGGAAAGTGTTTTGTGATGAAAAAGACAAAATTACCCTCTCTAAAATACCCCTAATCTCTCTCCTTTCAAAAAAAAAAAAAACTAACAAACCTTTCCCCAAAGGTTCCAATTTTTTTTGGAAAAAAACCCCACCTACACACCCCGCACCCCCTCTTGCCCCTCCCACCAAACACCATGTTTTTCGGATTTTTTTTCTAACCTCTCAAACCTCATAAACCCCCACCTACACGCCTACACCCCCACCAAACACAACCTTAATCTCTATTTTAGAGAATTTTTACAAATGTCCTTGACTTCTCTAATAAAAAGGATTAAGTTAGATGGGATAAATATGTGAAAACGTACCCTTTGGTTTTAAACTTTTATATAAATATAAATAGATAATAATTACTCAATAGCAAAACTATATATTTTCGAGATTGGAACTCAAATATCAATAGATAACCCGGGGCCGGGTCAAGTAACTCGGGTGGAGTCCTATTTTTGTAATTAATTGAAGGCCAAATTTATTGTTGTAAAACTTTATCCCAAACTCCTCTTGTCCTTTTATATATAGGCTCCTTGTATTAGTTCATTTCTCCTCCATACCGGCCTCTGAAACCCACACCCCTTCACCACTCCCACCAATCACAAAATCTCAAGAGATATAGCTTTCGGAAAATGGCCAGAGAAATCCGCGGTGGCGGCAACATGATGTACATCGAACAAGGACAGCTCGGAGTCGACCCAAATTCCGATTTCCATAACAACGTCGACGACGACGGCCGTGAAAAAAGAACCGGTTAGTACTCACCGGAAACTGGAATCGATCACCATATAGCATATATATAATTCCCTGTTAGATTTTTGTATTGGATGAATTGGTTTCTAATTAAATTGAAGTGTGAAATTAGTTAAATGTGTGAATCGTATAACGCAGGGACGGTGGTGACGGCGAGCGCGCACATAATAACGGCGGTGATAGGGTCGGGGGTGCTGTCGCTGGCGTGGGCGATAGCGCAGTTGGGATGGGTGGTGGGACCGGCGGTGCTGGTTGCCTTCTCCTTCATAACGTACTTCACATCCACCTTGCTAGCCGACTGCTACCGTGCTCCTGACCCTGTCACCGGCAAGCGCAACTACACCTACTCCGACGTCGTCCGTGCCTACTTGGGTATTTATTTTATTCTTTAAAATATCTTTTAAACTCAATTTTAATTTTTTTTTATTGGAACTGTAATTTGATTTAATGATTTATGATAATAAAATGAACAGGAGGGAGGAAGGTACAGCTATGTGGTCTTGCTCAGTATGGTAACTTAGTAGGGATCACCATTGGATACACAATCACTGCTTCCATTAGCATGGTGTAAGTAGACAAATTGTTTACCTCATCCATTAATTTTTTGCCAGCTTGTAAACTGTACCGTTCATTTCATTTAAGCTGATAATCCATTATAACCTAATATGGAAATTTAAAGATTAAAAGAATACATTAACTCCATCAATATATATATATATATATATATATTTTATTAACATTATTTTGTTTACAGAGCGGTAAAAAGGTCAAACTGTTTCCACAAGCACGGACATCATGTAAAATGCGAGACATCCAACAATCCGTTCATGATAATATTCGCATGCATCCAAATCTTGCTTAGCCAAATCCCGAACTTTGACAAGCTCTCCTGGCTCTCCATCGTCGCCGCTGTCATGTCCTTCGCTTACTCTTCCATCGGCCTCGGTCTCTCCATCGCCAAAATTGCAGGTGCTTTCATTTTTAACTCTCTTAAGTTTTTTTTTTTTTTTTTTTATAAAATCCAGTCATTTTAATTAATTATAAAGATCGATCACACATAATTTTATATATTCATATAAAATTGACGAGGACAGTAGAGAATAAAATTGGCGCGTGGTGGTGGCGGAGAGCAAAGCAACAAAAATGGGTGTTTGTGACTGAGATTAAATATAGAAATGTAAAGGTAGTAATTGGCCGGTGGATATATATATATATATATATATATATATATATATGATGTGTTTGTTATTTGTTGTGATAGATAATAGGTAATCGAGTGTAGTTAAATACAAAATGAAAATGAAAATGTGAACTTGTGAAGGTGGGGCACACGCACACACAAACATAACGGGGGTGGAGGTGGGAGTGGACGTGTCAGGAGAAGAGAAGGTATGGAGGAGCTTCCAGGCCATCGGCGATATTGCTTTCGCTTATGCTTACTCTACCGTCCTCATCGAAATCCAGGTTTCATTCTATACAACTCCTCCCTACCTTTTTAATTTTTATTCATTCGCTCCTTCCAAACTCTATCTATCTATCTATCTATGTTTTTTTTGTTCAAGTATATAATTAGAAGCTTTAAGTAGATTTTTATTCAAGATTGTTTTATCCATGCTAACTAATATTCATGAAACAATATTATATTAGGTGTATCTTGAACATAGTGTTAGTGTATGTCATTTAATTTGGTACTTGGGGTAAAAAAAAAAAAAGATTAGGTATTTAGGTAAGATGCATTTGTACATTAGGCAGGCGGAAAAACAAGGGACATGTGATTGGAATGTGTGCCTTACATTGAATGTTCCCTGTTGGGGCTGAACCCGGGGGCCATTCGCATCTGCACCTACGTACCTTCTAATAGCTACTAAACTAATATCTATATATATACTATTCGATCAACTATAGTATAGTATATATAAAAGACCCTTGTCGTCTACGTTCACAAGCCAACTTACATCTTCATAGTCTTCATTATTGTCTTACAAGTTACACCTAAAGTCGGCCCCCCTAAGTTTCGTCTTCCTCCAAATCTCTTAATTATATTATTGATGCCATTTATTACTATGTCTTTTGTTCATTTGTGTGATGTGTCGCTCCTCTATATAAGGATTATTATTATAGATATAATCAGAATTAATATCTTAATTTTTCCCAACACCAAATTTTTAAATAAATTCTCACAAATGTGCTAGTGTAGAAGAAAAATTAAATAAAAGCTAATTATAATTACATTTTTAATTAATTTACTCATGAATTGAAAGGGGAAAAACTTTACTATTGTAATATTAATAATTAATGTACTTGGTGGACCGGGTTTGCAGCCAAGACGTGAATCCGGTGGCATGGGAAATGACACCCGTAAAACTTAGTTTTTTTTTTGGTAGACACGGTAAAACATAACTATTGTTGTAGTTGTTATGGATAGTTAATTTTAGACCAATAATATTTGAGACGTGAGAGGGGTAAAATTAATGTAAAGGAAGTAAGTTTGAAAGCCAAGTTTGACCACTTGTTGTGTGTCCTCGTGGTGGCGTATCGCTTGACCAAATATGGTGTTTTGGATACAATGTGAGAGAATCGTCAACTAGTACTACTTTCCATGAACAAAGCAACAAAACGTAACAATATTCAACACTAAAACTACAAACATTATTATATGTTGTTTTCACGCAACCAATCTCAAGCTTATATTCCTTCACATCGTATTCTATTTAATTCTCTCAATAATAAATAATAATTACAAAATATCTTTTTTTTTATTTAGTTAATAATTATTAAATCACAAATGTTAAACTTTATTTTTATAAAAATATATCCTTTTATGTGAATTCTATCTACATAAAAGAAAAATCATGTATAATATCTTATTGCACGTACTCTATTTTTTTTTAGTAATATATCTCTACTTTAACCAATTATATACATTTAAACAATATTTATTTTTTTCAATTAAAATCTATCTTATAATCAACATTTTATCTCTTCCTTCGATCTCAATGAAATATAATATTGTTAAATATATATTAATAATTATAACACAACACATTATCATATCATGGAAAAGGAAGTTTATACTAAAGCAAAATATTATTATTATGGAAAAGGAAGTTTATTCATGTATTAATTGAACTAGCTATTAATATTATTATTATTTTGAATTTTGTATATAATATTTTTTAAAACAAAATATATACTTATACTAAAGCAATTTTAAGAAATACCATGATAAATTAGGTGATAAAAAACATATGTTATATTAGGAGTAGGTGTAACCATAATATAAATTATACTGTAATAAATATGAAATAGTCACCAAATATGGGGATTATTATTTTTATTATCGATCATATTAAAGTTTAATATTTGTAATAGAACAACCAACTAAAATATATACTTGAGTATATATTATAAATATTATATAGGTTGTCAATATATTTTATAATTTAAATAATTAAATTTATTCAATTATAGTATAAAATAGAGTAATTTGTTCAAATTTTATAATAATTATTTCATTATTTGAATTTTAAAATTATACCGTGCAACTGTGCAAGACATGGGATTTTTATATTTATTAAAAAAATTACACTATTAGTCATTCCCTAAAATAACCCTTTAAATCTAAATCAGCGTTGATGGGTGGTTTGGTATGGAAATATTCATTTCATATCGATTATAGATTATAAAAGACTAAAAATGAAATGATTTTTTGGGGGGAAATGTTACTTGATGACTTTAAGCTATTTTAAAGCAATGTTTATTGGTATTTTTCTAAAATTAATGCTTTTGTGAAAATTCATAATCTATGAGTGGTTTTGTACAAAATTTTGATTACCTGATAATCAAAGTTTAATGAAAATTATTTAACAATGAAAGAGTTGTTGGTAAACCTTAAAGTAGATTGAATTAATAAATTAAGTATAACGTACTAATCCATGTTCCCATTCTAGTGTTAAGTTGGTCACTTTGTCTAGACCTCTAGTATACTAGCTAACCGTTACACGAAAATGCTTATTAGGTTTTATACATGAGTTGACAAGTGACTCATTTCTTAGTCCGTGTTCTAGGGTTTTGATCTTATAATAAAATATTTTTAATCTATTAGGTAGGAAACTAGCTAGCTACTACTGCTTTTTTTTCTTTTTTTTTTTAATAAAAAGGAATTACTCCGTGATATATGCTTGAAATCCATTTTCATCCAAAATGAAGGATTTTGGACCATGGAATCTTATTTTTTCTGGACCACAAGGAATGGAACATATATCCGGCAGAGGGATTGTAACACATTAGATGTGATTTTGGGGTCAGTGAAATGAATGTGTAGTTTTGTATATATATGTCCTTTCCTTCTTCCGACCGAGGTGAAAGCTCAAAAATAGTCGTCCAACCATAATCTCTATCTTATGACTCAATTTCCCGGACCACAACTTGTTTGTCTTAATTACCAACTCCTTCCATTTATTTATCAATATTTAACTCATGTACTATCATATATATATATATATATATATATATATATAATAGCTTTCCAGTGAGTACACCCATTACCATGAAACGGGAGGACGAATCTCAACTCTTGAATCAAAAAAATATAGGGCTAGGATTAACTTTAGAAAACAAACTGTTTAACCGTAAAACTACCTAGTATTCATATTTAATGTTAAATATGAATACTAGTTGGTTACACGTTTAAGCGTAGAGATTTCAATCTCTGATATTTTAGTTGGAACCACTAAGCACTAAATACGAATATTTAATAATTTATATATGAATAATTACATAATAAAATATGAATATTAACACAATCTGGGAATAATAGTTTTTGATTATCTGCTTTAAGCGGTTAACATCCTAGCATTCATATTTAACGTTAAATATGAATACTATGTAGTTACACACTTAAACAAGAATTTTTAAAATTAATCCAGACCATTGGTTTTCTTTCATTCAAGGGCCTAGTCACGTCATTTTCCGACAACCAAAATGTTAATTAGTAGTATAATACGCGTGACCGTCAACCTAAATACGTACTCTTGACTTATTGTGGCGAACCGTGAACGCAGCATTTCAACCTCATTCACTACAATATTTTCTTTCCTTCTTTCATTCTTTAACATTAAAGGGTATTTCTATTTCAACGTTTGTTGTTGCTATTGTCTTTTTGAGTGACACAAGCTTTGACTTCTTGCTAGCTACCCATCTAGATCAGCCCTCTTTGCTGCTTACTTGCATCATGCAACATTGCAACTTGCTCCTACCTATGATGTTACTTCATATTGCCCGACCAATTTCTTACCAAATGCACAATTAATTCATTTACTTCCAGTGTCAGCAAGTGTTTTTATCTAAAAATAGCTTGTTGATGAAGGAAGTGTCGGTAAAATTTCTACCAATCCAAGAAGTCCATGTAAAAAACTGGTGATTTAATTGTGCGTTTGATGATAAATTAGCCCTTTTTTCCTATTTACCTAAATATGACTCCCCGTTTATACTGATTGATCTATATTCACCAATTTAGCCAATTTTTCAATAACCTATATAGATTAGATAATATACCCTCTTTCCGAATTATATATTTCTACAAACTTTTACTTTTTTAAAGAAATCGTCAAATATATGACTATATCCTCACATAAGAGTATCATTTTGTTGAGAAATAACTCTCTTCCCTTAATTGTCAACTAACACTATTCAAAGAATACTTTGACACACACACAAAAAATCAATGTAATTTTTTTTTTCAAAGTATGAATGAAAATTGATTGGACACAAGGAAGGGGAGTGTAGTTTAGAATTGTGATGGTGACATATGCCCAAGACTTTTCTCACACAAGTTGGGCAAATTATTTCTCAATTCATGCCTGTCTTATTTGCTTGAGGCCATACAAAAATATACGGTGATGATTTCGCTTTTGTCTCTATCGGGCTAGGCCCACTCTACCACTTTTGTCGTTATCCGTCCTTTGTCAATTGCAGGGCCCACTAAGGATTCCCTCCTAACCCCATATTGGCCCACTCTATTATTGGGCCTATATACATCACACTATTCCTACCCATTAAACTACTATTACTGTGGGCTTTACATATTCGGCCCATTGGGCCTTTTAATTTAATGCAACAAGTAATTTTTAAACCAATTCAAAATGCAGGACACACTGAAATCTAGCCCACCGGAGAACAAGGCGATGAAGAGGGCTTCCCTTGTTGGTGTCTCAACCACCACTATGTTCTACATGCTTTGCGGACTCCTCGGATACGCCGCGTTTGGGAACAAGGCTCCCGGCAATTTCCTCACCGGCTTCGGCTTCTACGAGCCCTTCTGGCTCATCGACTTCGCCAACGTTTGCATTGCCATTCACTTGATTGGTGCCTACCAGGTATCCAGTCTATACAATTGGTGTCTCACCTTATAAACCTTTTTAATGACCATAACAGATTAATATCTAAGTCGAAAGTGTTTCGTGTTTGTTAGGTGTTTTGCCAGCCAATATTCGCCTTCATCGAGGATTGGTGCAACAAAAGGTGGCCGGACAACGACTTCATAACACGGGCTCACCCCATCAAAGTCCCCTGTGTCGGCGTCTACAACCTCAACCTCTTCCGCCTCGTATGGAGGACAGCGTATGTGATCATAACCGCGGTTATAGCCATGATCTTCCCCTTCTTCAACGACTTCCTTGGGCTGATTGGAGCGGCGTCGTTTTGGCCCCTAACTGTCTACTTCCCCGTGGAGATGCACATTGCGCAGGCGAAGCTTCCCAAGTACTCGACGAGGTGGGTATGGCTCAAGATTCTGAGCTTCGCGTGCTTGGTGGTGTCGTTGGTGGCTGCCACCGGATCCATCCAGGGGCTGGTGACCACCCTTCAACATTACAAACCCTTCCAGACGGTTAATTGAGTGAGTGACGATCATGGAAATTGTAAAAATCATAATAATTTCAAACTGTTAGTCCGAGAGATTGTGAACTTTTGTTATGGAGTGGATATAAAAATCAAACTACTAATCATGACAGTAGACGAACTGCAACACAGCGGTAAGTTTGTGTTGTGTTTCGATCTGAGTTTTGCTTTTGGCCTTTTTTGGGTGTGATTTTGAATACTGTAATAGCGGTGATCCATGTTTTCCCAACTTTTCGTCTGCCTAAATAGTGATTTGTGAATTGAGTCACTGGCCCAAGTTTATTAGTTGAATCTGATTACAAGGAAATTAAGGGAATTTGTATGAGAAATTCATGGGGAGAGAAAATAGAATACAAAGATCGGTTGTCCTTATAAGTTATAACAATACTAAAATACTATTATTAGATTGTGAAAAATAATAGTATTAATAATTTTATTTTTCATCAAAACTCATATGATCATTTGGAAATATCATTGTCACAGTCAGCATTATCTACGATGTTACATAAATTTTAATAATAAAACATCCATTCCCATTTATGCACATTTTTTAAAAAAGATAAAAATTATATAAAATAGCATATTTTGTCTAACAGAGTTTATTAAAAAAGAACTCTTTATTTACAATATTTGAATTGTTATTTACAATTCCCCTCATAAATAATTCTATTTTTCACAAGTTTGAAAATTCTTGTTATATTTTTGCGACTAGCTCTAATGTTGAAGTTATTTTTCCGTAATTACCACAAAGTTTAGCCCATGTAAATATCAAATCAAAGATTTGTGACCAAGACTAACAAATATTGTTATCCCATTTTATATGTCAAACTGAAGTTTACGAGGTGACCAACTTCAACATAATTCGGAGGCCGCACAACACAGGTTCGATTCGCCCTTCTCATCGGTTTTTTTTACACAGACCCCAGAACAGCAAACGCGCTTTCACTTTCCTGACACCCAGCGAAGGCGAAACCTCGAGTCCCCGAGCCGGCCGCCGCTGCCAGCTCCACCTCCACCTCCGGCCGACAGGGTCGGCTCCTCCTCCACCGAACCCCGCTTCCTGTTCCTCCATCGAACTGTCTCCGGCCTGTGCCCTCCTGGCTCCTGTGGATGCACCGAATGCAGCACTACAGCAAACAACAGCTTCTTCTGCCCCTTCCAATCCCAGATCCGAATTCGCTAAATTGAAAAGGTTAGTTTTTTATACTTATACTTTCTGAATTTGTCCTCTAGGCTCTAACTTTTGATTTTGAGATTCAATTTGTAAATAGGATAGGAGAATTCGTTTTAGGTTTTGATGTTAGGTTAATTTGTGAAATTAGGGTTTGTGATTTTGGGAATCAATTTTGTGAAATTCGAATTAAGGTTTGTGTTTTTTAAAACCAATTGTTTCATTTAATTATTGTATGTAATTGAATTTGTGATGTAACATCAAACCCAGAAAAATTAATCTCAAAATTTGAAACTAGAAATTGGATAGTAAATAGAGAAGATGGATTGCATTGTAAAGAAGATGCAAATTGTGAAGATATAGTTCTTGCTAGGGAAAAAAATGTTCTACCAAAAGAAAACATTGCAAAAAAAATTACAATTTGCCCTAAAACAAAAGCCATAAGCATCAACTAAAAAACAGGAAGCTAGCTTATATTTACAAAGGCATCAGAATTGTGAAGATATTGTAGAACAGGAAGTTAGCTTATATTGCAACTAAAAAAAATACAATTTGCCCTAAAGCGAAAAAAAGAAAAAGATGCAAATTGTGAAGATATTGTAGAACTTTGCTTATATTTACAAAGGCATTAAGTTAGTTGATCATATCAATAAGATATTTCTAGGTGAGTCATGACATTTAAAAGGCAGACATCAACTAAAAAACAGGAATTAATATTTCACACAACACAATGTAGAGAAAGTTAGGCAAAGTATGTATTCATCTTGTAAAACATCTTGGTTTAGCAAGTCAAGTGCACACACTTCATATAAAATTATGCTAGGAAAGAATTCAAATCAGAAGGCATAGTTTGTTTTTTTTATGAAAAGCATCATTAAATTCGGTCAATTGAAAAACTGGAGCAAATAATTTTAAAAAAATACACGGGACGGAGAACATGAAAACTCGCAAGATGAATGTATCTCCTCTATAGTCAAAGGGAACTTGTTTGTAGTACTGAATTTATTTGTAGTATTGAACATGTTTGTAGTATTAAACTCACAAGATGAATTTTATTATCGTTCTTTGTAGTTTTCAGCCCCTCAAGGCAAAAATCCTGGATCCGCCACTGGCTCATGGTGTCTATTGTCCGTCTGAGTTCACATTCACTTGAAACCAAATTGTTTGCAACCTTCCCGATTCACTCTCTTCTCACCAGCATTAGATTCCTTTGCCTCCACCATGGCGCTCTCCGTGATCCTCAGCCTTCTACCTCTCTCTTCCACCTCTCGCCGCCGCAACCGCCGGACACTCCGGCGTCTTCCGTGAAGAGAATTTGTTCGGTTGTTCTACAATCCTATTATGAGCAAACACACTCGAGAAATTCATCAAAGCTCAATCTTGACACTGTTGATCCGGACTCCCTAACACGTGATCAGGCTATCACAGTTGTGGCCTCACTTGCTAAGGCTGCAGGTTCCATGGTAGCTCTAGGGTTTTTCAATTGGGCAATTGCGTCGCCCAAGTTTCGGCATTTCATGAGGCTTTACATTGCTGCCGCTACTTCGCTGATTGAGAATGGGAATTTGGTGAAAGCGCAGGAGGTAATGTTTTCCATGGTGTTGAGTTTTGGTGAGATTGGGAGGTTAGCTGAGGCCGTTGGTATGGTAATTGAGATGGAAAGCCAGGGACTGCCCCTGGATAAGCTTGTTTTGAACTGCATTTTGAGGGTTGCGTGTGAAATGGGGATGGTCGAGTATGCTGAGAAGGTGTTCGACAAAATGCTTATGAGAGGGGTGAGCCCGGATTCCTGCAGTTTCAAGTCTATGGTTGTGGGTTATTGTAGGAAAGGGAAGATTTTAGACGCGGATCGGTGGCTAAGTGGAATGGTAGAAAGGCGGTTCATTGTCGACAATGCGACATGCACTTTGATGATCAGTTCGTTTTGTGACAGTGGGTTTATCGCTAGGGCGTTCTGGTTTTTCGATAGGATGGTTGAGATGGGATTCACTCCTAACGTGATCAATTTCACATCTTTCATTAATGCATTGTGCAAAAATGGTAATATCAAGAAAGCCTTTGACATGATGGAGGAAATGGTTAGGAGAGGATGGAAACCAAATGTGTATACCCATACAACAGTGATTGATGGGTTATGCAAGAAGGGCTGGACGGAAAAGGCATTTAGGTTGTTCCTTAAGCTTGTTCGGAGTGATACTTACAAGCCTAATTTATGTACTTACACTGCAATGATCAGCGGATACTGCAAGGAGGGTAAGGTAAATCGTGCAGAGATGTTGTATACCAAGATGAGAGAACAGGGTTTTGTTCCAAATAATGGCACCTATACCACCCTAATTGATGGCCACTGTAAAGTTGGGAATTTTCAAAGAGCTTACGAGTTGATGGATATGATGAATGGTGAAGGCACGGTACCAACCATCTGTACTTATAATGCTATTATTGGAGGGCTCTGCAAGAAAGGGAGGATCGTGGAGGCGTATCAAATGCTCAGAAAGGGCCTTCACTGTGGACTGGTAGCTGATAAGATTACATACACTATTCTGATTTCTACCACCTGCAAGCAGGCCGATATCTGCGGAGCTCTAGCATATTTCTCAAAGATGGTCAAAGCTGGTATCCATGCCGATATTTATACATACAATGCATTGCTCGGAATTCTTTGTAGACAAAAGAGAATGAGGGATAGTGAGAGATTGTTTAAGGAAGTTATTGAGCTTGGCCTTGTTCCAACCAAGGAAACTTATACATCCATGATTTGTGGGTTCTGTAGAGATGCAGATATCAGTTTGGCTTTGCAGTATTTTCACAGAATGAGCGACTCAGGATGCCAACCGGACAGCATTTCATATGGTGCTATGATAAGTGGGCTATGCAAGGAATCGAAGTTGGATGAGGCTCTTCAGCTATATAATGCCATGCTTGACAAGATGCTGTCTCCTTGTGAGGTTACCAGGCTGACATTAGCCTACGAGTATTGCATAAAAGACGATCCTGCAACTGCTATGACTGCCTTAGACCGCCTAGACAGAAAACTGTGGATACGAACAGCCAATACATTGATCAGAAAGCTGTGCAGTGAAGGGAAAGTGGAAACAGCTGCATTGTTCTTTCACAAATTGCTGGATAAAGACCAAAATCCAGATCGAGTAACTTTGGCCGGATTTTTGACTGCGTGTTATGAGAGCAGCAAGTATACGCTTGTTTCTGATTTGTCAGAGAGAATCCGCAGGAAGGGATCAGCAAGCAGCCCAAGTGTAATGAGGGAATAGGCTCCAAGAACTAATAGGCCACGTTGAGGCAATGTGGCATTGGAGACAATGTTCGTAAGGTTTCATCATGGAACTGTGGATGTTTGAAACAGCTTGGGCATAACTGACAAATTACTGCAATCTGTATTCACCATTTGGCACAGTCAGGGGATCCATTCAGGTAACCTCAATGATCCCAGTGTGCCGGAGGAACTGCTTCTAACAGTTTCAAATGCAGAACTACTCTTTGGTTGAATGGACCATCCGACTAAAGTAACGAAAAGAGAGGATAATAGGATTAGGAAATGAGATCAAGGGCAACAAAGGCAATGCTACCATACCACTTTCTTGATCAAGTAGGAGGCTTAAACCTTGTGAATTTGTTTCATCGTGAACTTAAGATTTAACATATTTATGACTTGTTGCTAAGATCTTGGTTAATACTTTTGGAGGTATCTGTGTTAATTTGCCGCAGATCACGCTTGAAGAACAACGATCAGTAAGCCGAGAAGTTCCAGCCATACAGAAATAGCATGTGAAATCAAGACACTGACAGAATCAAGGTGCTGTACAACACTGCTCAGTTTGAGAATTGGTCCAGCAAGCATATTCTCTTGAACCTCAATTGATTCTCAGGTCCATTTTACTGTTAAAGGTCAACTGATGGGCGTATATATAGCTTTTGACGGATTAATACTAGTAGTATTTATCTTTGAATTTAACGGTCATTATCAGCTTAATCTCAGTCTAAACTGACGTGTTAACACGAGATCTATTAGCGGGATGGAGCAGCAAAGCATCTTCAACATTGGGATTTAGAATATCCAGTTTCTGGGTAGACTAAATCTTGAGGCAATGAAGTCGTATGCAACGCAACTTGATCGTTGATGAAAATTACTTCAATCAGATATTTGTCAAAGGAGCCATTGCTCACGGCCAAGTGTTTGAGGCCCTAAAGTTCATGACAGTATTACATTACAAGCGATTTCATTTGTAAGGACTCTAATAAGTCCCTATTCGGAAAAGAGTTTAAGAGATTTAGGGTCCGTTTGAAATAAGTTTATTAGAGTTTTTTAAATTGGTGTGGTGTGGCAAAGCATTTTGCGATTTTCAAATTATATATCTCTAAAATTTCAATAAATAAATAAAAGTAAAAGATCCTTTCAACTTATTTAGGTTTCAATTGGAATTGCTAAATATCTCTATAAGTTTCTCCACTATAGAAAAATTTGAGATTGTGGAGAATTTTGGGTTTTATACGAACCGATTCTTCATTTCATTTTTCAAAATAATAAAAAGCAACGAGAAAATGGAAAGGTATTTCTAAATCTATGACATTCTCGGAATTTTAATTTAGATAGCTTTTTCATTATTTTTTCTTTGAATTAATTGAAATGAAAATCATGTTTATTTTCCTATTTTAGAGGATTTTGGTAGGGTGATGGTGATCAATAATATAGCCAGAATTTTCCTTGAAAACGGAAAAAAGTTAAGGTGAAGAAAAATGATCCCATCGGCAATCAATCACATATCTTTGTTGATACACACAAAAAAACAAGTCAACTATATAATGGGGGTAGAATTTGGATGGCAAACAGATATTATGCATCTGCAGTAGGTTGACCTATATATGCAGCTTCGCTAGCTGAATAAGACAAGTGAATGGGCAACGCACACCACACCACAGTACCACACGCACATGAACCTATATATCAATTTCAACTATACTACGTGTGTATATATATATATATATATATATATATATATATATATGCACACTCGCCATCAATTTCAATTTTCCTAATTTAATACTAAGTCCGTTAAGAAATAAGTGACGTTTGACTTTTTGACACGTTTTTTAAAGAGCTAAAAACTATATAAAATATAAAGTTTTTAATTGAATTTTTTTATAATTTTATACATATTAGTTATAAGTTTAAAATTATTTTAAAAAAATTAATAAAAAAGTTAATATTTTATATAGTTTTTAACTCCTTAAAAAAATATGTCGAAAAGTCAAACGACACTTATTAATGAATAATTAATAAATGCACCATGGGTATAGACTGAGAATTAGGATCGATGATGAAAGTAAAACAGTAAGATGCACATGAATAGCATAAGTTAGGGAAAACGTTATTCTATATATATCATCTATATACACTAAGAGATCGAAATAGATCGAATAAAGAGAACGTACTTTTACATAGAAATAAATAAATATACATATATATATATATATATATATATATATATATATATATATATATATATATATATATATATATATATATATATATATATATATATATATATATATATATATGATGAGTACGATTTGAGATAAAAGATTCTTGATATTTCATTTCAGTTTATGAATAAAGTTACATATATACCATATATGCATGCTTACGTTTCAAGTAGTAAAGATTATATTCTATCTTGATAAATGAATTTCACGTTGAAATAAACAATATGGTATTAGATTTTAGCGAATAACTTCCATTTAAACATGTACCCACAAATTGGAGATGTACATTTGCAATTCATCCACATATTCGATCTGTTATACAACTTGTTCTATTGTATTTGTCAAATTTTTTTTTTTGTAATTGATCGATAGATCTATAAGCTGATTTTTTTTTTAATCTTTAGTTATATATATACATCTTTTGCAGGGATCTTATGCAGTACGTATATTATTCTTCATTAGCAGCAGCTAAATTAATTGGTCCAAGTTGATGGTAAGACACCAAAGTATCACATTCGTGTTTCCACTAATTTCAATCTCTTAAATTTCCAAGCTAGCTACTATATATCTAAATATCTTTACACTAACAATGACAACTAGCTCTCATTCTCTATCCAACAATTAAGATCGTCGTTACTCATCCTAGAGCTTCCTTGTGGATGAGAACTTGCAGTTCATGATCATTCTCTAAACTTCCGTCGGCAGGAATATTGTACGTAAGTCAACCGTGCAATCATATCAACTACATCATTAGCTTCCCTGAAAATATGACGAATAGAAACATTAGAGAAAGAATTTAAAATAGACCTAGTATCTGATTGAATCAGCTCGATACTCCAAGGACAAGACCAATCCCCCAACAACGCATTGACAACACACAGGTACGTTGTCGCCCAAGTCTCTAGCCCCAATAATCCCTTGTCTGAGGGCCACCGCTTCTGTATAGATCGAGGGCTGAATTGCAATCACAATGATAGATTGCATAGGTTTCCTCATGTATAGTGTGCTCAAAGCCCAATAAGGCTCAATACCTTTGTAACCTATATATATGTTTATCAATGAATGGAAACCCTCAATGAGGACATTACAATCAATCGCATGATCTTACATGGTATCAGAGTGTTTAGCCTAACGGCCCGTCTTTCGATCCTAGTATGGGTTACCCAGTTGTCCAAGTCTCAACTAGATGGTCATTCCTAGTTGGACTTGCGGGGGCGTGTTAGAGATGTGAATGAGATCAAAGTGTCCTACATCGGAAAGTTGAACATATCAAACCCTATTATATGAGTCGGTGAGCTACTCCTTCTATCGCCAATTGGTTTTAGAATGGAACCTCACTCGGCTTGTGTGCTAGGCTACCAGCGCATGTGCGCCCGTGCACACGACCCCCAGTCATCGGTCCGAGTCGGACTTTGATATGGTATCACAAATTCACAGCCTAAGATCCTCAAAACCCTACTTTTCTTATTTTTCTAACCCTAGCCGCCACCCCCTTGCCGCCACCTCCCTCTCCTTGCCGCCACCTTCCCCAACCATCTCGGCCACCACCGCCGACCCCTCCCTCTCGGCCACCCCTAGCCGCCGACCCCCCCCCCCCCCTCCACTTCTCCTCTCTCTCTCTCCTTCTCGTCTCAATGGCCACCGAAACAACCGCTACCAAGCCACCCTTCCATTCCGCCCTCACCATCTCCAACATAAAAAACTGCATCTCCATCATCCTTGATCATGAATCTAGTTCCTACACCATGTGGTCACACCTCTTCACGACCCATGTTAAGGCTCATAAAGTCCTCCGCCACATTGACTCCTCCGTCAATCGCCCTGAAAGTGAAGACAATGATCTCTTCGCTCAACTCGACACCATTGTCCTTCAATGGATCTTTAACACTATCTCAAAAGATCTATTGACCACCATCCTTAACCCCAAATACACCGCCTTGGATCCTTGGAAGAAACTTCATAATCTCTTTCAAGACAACAAGTCCATCCGTGTTGTCTATCTCGAGCACGAATTTTCAAGTTGCAAGCTTTCCTCTTTTCCGTCGATATCCGCCTATTGTCAGCACATCAAGGCCCTATATGATCAACTAGACGCCATCGACTTCAAACCCAGCACCACCCGCCTTGTCCTCCTGGTACTTTCGGGTCTTCCCTCTGAATACAATGTTGCTGCTACTCATATACAGCAGACGAAACCTCTCCCTACATTCGAAAAGACCCGGTCTCAATTGATCCTGGAGGAGACTCGCCTTCAACGTCAGACCACCGAAGCCACCAAGGACAAGACGACATTGGTCTCGTCAAGCGACATCGACGAGACCTACGCCCCGTAGTCCAGCTGCAACAACGACCAGCAGGGATCGAGATGCGGCGGCCGCGACAGGGGCCACAGCAACCAGCGACGGCCGCAGCAATACGATACCCCTCGCCCCTCCTGGTACCCCAACCCCGGCTATCCGCCTTGGATGCCCTTTGGCTACCCCGGCGCGTCGTATCGCCCACCAGCCCCATATCCCAACCGTCAGCAGGGCTTGTTGGGTCCTACTCCTCGACCCGCCGGGCATCAAACCTACCCGTCGTCGTCTGATCCGGTATACACTCCAACTGATGTGCATCACGCCTTCTCTTCGATGCAGCTGGCACCTCCTAACTCCGCTTGGTACATGGACACTAGCGCCACTTCTCATATGACGAACTCCTCAGGTACTCTCTCTTCTCTTTCTTTTAAGGGTCCTACTCATTCTATTATCGTTGGCAACGATGGTCGCCTTGCTACTTCGGGCATTGGCGACGCCACATTACCAACCCATTACACCTTAACAACGTCCTTGTTGCCTCCAAACTCGTCAAAAACCTTATCTCTGTCCGTCGGTTCACCACTGACAATACTGTAATCTATCAAACCCTTGTTAGGGTAGTTGTCCTGACACACGAAAGTCCGTAGGGACTCGGGATCGGAGGTCACTGGTATCAGAGCGTTAATAGCCTACATGGTATCAGAGCGCTAATAGCCTAGCACATAAGTCCGTTGGGACTCGGGATCGGGGGTCGCTGGTGTTGCCAACGTTGTCTCAAAGTGCTCTTGGCTCCGCAATCTCCTGCTTGAGCTCCGTTGCCCTCTTCAGAAGGCCACTCTCGTCTACACTGACAACGTCTCCGCCATCTATCTGGCTAGCAACTCAGTCCAGCATCAACGCACGAAGCACATTGAGCTTGATCTCCACTTCATCAGGGACAAGGTTGCCATTGGACATGTCCGCGTTCAACATATCCCGTCCTCTTATCAATACACTGATATATTCACCAAGGGTTTACCTAGACAGTTGTTCATTGATTTTCGTTCCAGTCTCATTGTACGTCCCCCTCCAGTTTGGACTGCGGGGGTTTGATAGATTACATAGGTCTCCTTATGTATAGTGGGCTCAAAGCTCAATAAGGCTCAATACCTTTGTAACCTATATATATGTTTATCAATGAATGAAAATCCTCAAGGAGGACATTACAATCAATCGCATGATCTTACACACAAGACCCCCAACCGGTATGAACAATGTCCGCTTTATCATTACGAATAACGAACCCGTAACTACCAGATCCCGAAACACAAAATGATCCATCAAAATTAAGTTTATAAAAACCAGTTGGTGGTTTAACCCATTTTGCGTGTGTGCGGTTCTGCACCTACTTTTGCATAGTTGTTGCAATTTTCTGCATGGTGGCTTCCGCCTCAGCCGCAGGATCGTCCTGTAGCTTTTTCGACGCGAACCAAGTATGCATGCACTACAAAAAAAAAAACAAATTAGCAACGGCAAGATACCGTGGCAAAAAGTAGATTTGCTGTGGCCAAAAGGGGATAACAACGGTTGTAGCCACGGCAACTCAGGCGTAACCAAACCTGCGGTGGCAAAAAGATAGTGGCAACGGCAACAACCGTGGCTAGGAAGCTAGCCACGGTTAAGCGACGGCAAAGCGTTGCCATGTTAGAGTAACTAAGGTAAGCGACGGGACTTGCCGTGGCTAAGAATTTTTGGACGCCAAGCAACCAAAATTTCCCCGCCAAAATTTTGGCGCCCTTTTTCATAATTTGCGACGGTAAACTGCCGTGGCTAAAGAAGTGTGGATTTGTCTGAATTCCCCACCAAAAATTTGGCTCCTTCTCCTATAATTGGCCACGGCAGGCTACCGTTGCCAATTCCTAATTATATTTTTACCTGTTTTTTGTTTGACAGGTTGATAACCCTGTTTAATTTACAGACCAAACATCAAAAGTATTCAAACATCACAAGGTGTTTCCTCAACAACACACTTTCATATTAAGCAAACTCCAAACAAAAGAACATAGCTAAATATCTTGCCAATTCAAGTCTAAAGTTTAAGTGTTTCGATAAAACATCAAATGGAAATAAAAAACATTGTTTTCTAAAGTTTATGATTACAGTAGCTTACTAGCTTTTACAAAATCCTCACAAGCTCATTGAGTAGCTTTGTTCATCATTGTCTTCAGCAGCCTTTAAGTGTGAATCTTCACAGTTAGCATCTCCGACTTAATGCTCATCTGTCAGATATCACAATATTATGTTAGAATGCAATACCAGAACTAAAAATGGTCATAAAATCAATGTTGAGGGAGAAAGTCAAGTTTGGATTTAAAATCAATGTTGAGGGAGAAAGTCAAGTTAAAAAAGGCCATAAAAAGAGCATAATTTACCTTGCTGATGCAGCTGGCAGATTGGATTTTAGAGAATAGAAGAAGGCAAACATCTTAGATAGCCTGGGTCTCTGCTGACCCTCATTAGGCAGTGACCGGCTTAAAAATCTGCGAATGAAGAGATGGAAAAACGATGTATTAACAAAAATGTCAGTGTATAAAAATAAGAATATACGAGGTGCAAGTACTCAAAAGAGAAGATAATAACCTAAAGATTAGCATAAGATAGAGCAAATAGAGAAGATCATACCCCTTCGGATAAAATTTAATGAAAACAAGTATTGTTGTACTGGGTATATAAACTCAAAACTAAAAGATAGCATAGAAAACAATAAACTAGCAGAGAAAAAAATGTACTAATAAGTAAAAAACTGATCTAAATCTAGCTACGAATTCAAAACAACCATTAACTTGTATATATTTAACCAAAATATAATCTTTGATGAGAAACAAATAGATGAAAGAGCTTGTGCATTTTTGTTCATATCATATACTAGTATACTACACAGCATATCTTGTTTATCTTGTTGTGGAAAGGATTCATATCTCTCATAACAATAAGATTCCATTAATCACTTATCATTAATCTACAACTTACCAAATTACTCCTCCTTCGATCTTCTACTTAACAAATCAAATAACTCACATTCCAGGATGAACTTTGAACACTCAAGCACAAAGTAGCAACCATGTCAATGAAATAATAAAAAGAACCATTTCAATCAGCCAGCAAAATCATAATAAGGCAATGAAAAGTTAAACCTCAACAATGTCACTAGAAAGTACATGCACAAATTTTAAGATAAAAAGAGAGGCAAAGTAGTTGAAATAAGATGAGTTTTAGTTACTACAACAATATAGTAAAGCTATTTCTAAACTATTAGTCATTAATTATATCTGTGCAATGTCTCTCTTTAAGCTTCCTTTTAAGCTCGCAAAACATACAACTTCTAATAAGAATTCAGTTAGTTTGTCTGCAATGAGTTTCTCTATAAGCTTCTGTCCAAGCCCTCAAAACATACAATTTCTTTGATCTTAAGCAACGGCAAAGCAAGGAAAAACAAGGTGTTAATAATCTTGAGATATCAACAACAAATTCATAAAATAAAGGGAAACACATATTGATCTAGGCAATAAGTTTAGATATAAAGAACATTATCTAACTAGGAGTTCTATTATCTTCATAGAGATAAAGATGCTTTATGTCTATTGTAATGTAAGTGCTCTTACAAATGGCATTTTCCTTGCCATACCAAAGTAATCAGAAAACCTATTTTTCTTCAAATAAGAAGTTAAAGAGAACTCCTAACTCTATGCCTTGCAGTATATGTGGTAGAATAAATAAGATACAAGTGCTTAAATAATTAATATCATCAATCAGCTAATTCCACACAGAAGAAATGACTAAGCACCTATTTGGTTTAAAAACAATAAAAATTATGTACTGCAAACCAGGAATAGCATCAGCAGATAATGCTTCAAGATATGCATTTGATTTAAAAAAATGAAACTTGTTCACAACCTGAATAGCAAACTTCTTTGAATCATTTGCTTCACGTCTTGCCGGTTCCATGACATTCTCCATTTCTGTATCGCCGCGCAAAAAGTTATCTTTTATAGCAGCAATCTCTTTCTGCTTTGTCTCTATAAGTGCCTCCTCCTCAATCACCAGCTTCACTAGATTCTCCTTTGAAAGGTCGGCTGATCAAGTCATCAAAGTATTTGTTAGAAAATGTAGTTTGTTACTTTGATCAGTGGCTGCTCTCCATCTTTCAACATATTCGAAATTAGACACAAGCTGAACCATTACCCGACTCTAATTTTGTTCAAAAGCAGCAGCTACATTACCCCCCTTTCTCTTCAACATTATTCCCCTGTTCTTTTCAAATTTTGCACAAGTATCCTCTATAATTAGAAGTCACGTAAAACAAAATATGCAAAAAGAAAATACCTCAAAAATGATTTTCAAAATTACAACAGGAAAAGAATTAAAAAAAAACACTTTGAATACCCTAGTTTACTGCTACAAGTGTGCTAGATCATCCGACAGGCACCGAGACATTGAAATCAAGCAGAAATCTGAAATAAATGTACCAAAAATCAGCCCAAGTACATGATAAAAATGTGAGTTTGTGAAGTGGGACCTTTTGGGTTGCAGCTATGGGAAGATATCTCATAAGGAAGGTTAAAGATGGAGGGTTGGATGTTATTAACACATGTGTGTGTTGGAATGTTCATGAACCTTCTCCTGGCAATCTAAGTGCTCTGGATCTCAAAAACACTCTAATCTATGACTTCAATTGATGTCTTTTACACACATAATTTTGAATTTGAAGATTTTTTAAAGTTAGTTTACAAATTCATTTTGATTGGTTGCTCCTACAGTCGTTCGAATGGGTAAAACAAGCCGAGCTTGAACAACTTTTTAGGCTCGAAACCGAGCCCGAGCCGAGCTCGAGCCGAGCCCAAGCCGAGCTCGAAAGCTCGATATCCAAATTTACGAAATTACCCCTAGCTAGGGTTATGAGGGTTACTGGATTAGTTTTGGCATTCTAAGATGCCGCTTCACTGCTTCAGCCGCTTCTCCCTCTTTCTCATGTGGCTTGCTCAATCGCCTATCCCGTCGAAGTGCCGAGCTTCCTTCCCTCTGTCGCTCCTTTCTTCCTTCTATCAGGCGGCACCGGCGAATGTTGTAGCAGCTTCATCTTTCTTCGAGCGCACAGCACGGGTTCGCTCCTCCCCGACTCCTCTGCGCGACTGCGCCATACCCATTACTTCCTCCTCGACTCCTCGTGCTTCCTCTTTCATGGCTGTTTAGATTTCCAGCAGCACGGGTTCATTCCTCTTACTCCCTCCTTGTTCATCTTCCTGTTTCATGGAGGTTAGTCGCTCGAGATTGATATGACTACTCTGCTGGCTGCTTGATGCGGGAGTGCCTATTGCCTAGATTGGAAAAAAAATTCTCTGTGAAATTTGTACAGATTGCTTAGAAATTTTCTAGGTGATTAGAAATTTATCGAATATGAAATTGAAGAATTTCACTAGCTTAGAAATTCGTACAGCTTGTGAAGATTTTTGCTCAATTTGAAATTTGTATAGCTTAATTAAGGTGATTAGAATATGTACCTCTTGAATTCTAAGGATTTTCAGATTTTGAACATGTGAAATTGAAGAATTTGGCTTGATAATTGTTTGCTTCTACACACTGTAATTGTAATTTGCATTTAGGCACCGAGCTTGAACGAGCTCGAATGAGCCCAACTGACGAGCTCGAACGAGCTTAGGCTTGTTCGTTGAGCTTGTTCGAGCCTAACCAAGCCGAGCTCGAGTTTCTCTTTGGGCTCACGAGCCGAGCTTGAGCGCCAAAAAAAGCTCGAATAATTTTTGGGCTCGGCTCGGCTCGTTTCCCGTTCGAGCCAAGCTTGAACATGTCAAGCTCGGCTCGTTCGGCTCGAATATCACCCCTACTCCTACTGTTAGTTTTGAAGGAAATTACAACTTAGTGGAGTTCATAAGGATAGTGCAGAGAGTTGGGCTTTATGTCAATCTCTGCATTGGACCCTGCGTTTGTGCATAATGGAATTTCAGGTAAACGAAATCGAAAACGCTGATGTTATTATGTCATATGTGAATGCAAACTTTGAAGTGCTGTTGTAAAATTTACAACTCCTTGAAAGATTATTGAATTTCATCCATCAAAAGATTTCATCCCTCAAATAGGTAACATGACTTTGTTTGTTCATTCATTCTATCAAATTTACCACTAGATTTGCTTACATCAGTTGCCTATCCCTTATTTCTCAAAGATACCTCAAGAAACAGCCTACCCCGCCAAAATCACACAAAGAAATCGCCTTAAATCCCTAATTTCTCATAAATAGCTCATGAAACAACAAACCCGATCACAAGCAAGCACCAATCGAAAGGAAATGGAGAGAGAAAAGTGATTGAGACAAACCTAGGGCGAACAAGAACTTGCTGGAAGCTAATCGTCGAAAACCCTAACGAGCACGAAAACCGCCTCAAATCCCTAATTTCTCAAAGATAGCTCATGAAACAGCAAATCCAATCACAAACAAGTACCAATCAAAAGGAATGGAGAGAGAAAAGTGATTGAGACAAACCTATAGTGGATAAGAACTTGTTGGAAGCTAATCGTCGAAAACCCTAACGAGTTTGAGAACACCGCCTTTCTGGGTGGTGCGGAGAAACAAAGGAGTCGAGGTGAGCTCCCCACCACCGGCGCCGCCAAGACTACGCTCCGGCCACTTGGATATGAAACTTTAGCACAGGCGAGGCCGCGAGGGAGGGAGACGACGGGGGTGTTCGCGGGGAGACTGAAAATGAAATTTGGGGCTTGGATCTGTCTTAGTGTCTTAATATGGGTTTTTTTTTTTTTTTTTTAAGTTGGGTTAAGTTTTATTTTCTTTTTTTTTTAATTAAAAAAATTGTGTTTTTGGTTAGCTTTAGCCACAGGCCGTGGCAAATTTGGCATCTCCATTTAATTATTTGCCACGGCGAGGTCTTACCGTTGCAACTATTATGATGACATCGCCAACTGCAGTGAATTTAGCCACGGGAAAACTGTTGTGTGTGGCAAATGTTTGCCACGGCACATGATCCGTTGCTATGGTGTAACCAAAATCTAAACAACAGTCATGGCAAACCCTTGCCGTTGCTACGTGGGGTGGCTAATATGTTTTTTTTTTGTAGTGATATTTGTTTCAATAAAGACGTTTACCCCGTGGGCCGATGTAATATTATTTTGGTCAAAAATATTTTTGTTCATGAAGAACCAACAGCCCCACCAAGAGAAGGCAAGTATCGCCATTTTGGACGTTCCTATGTGATTTTTTATGATGTTTAGTGATTGGTCATTGTTACTACCGTTAAATAGGTTTGGACCCAATGCTTTCAAACTAATATTTCTATCAGCGAGCACTTGTTTGGTGAGTTCACAGTCAATGAAGAAGTGGTATGTGGACTCTGATTGAATCCGATTGCACGACTGGTTTACAGTATCCCTGTCGATGGAAGTTTAGAGAATCATGAAATGAAAGTTCTCGTCCACAAGGACGCTCTAGGATGAGTAACGACATATCGTCGTTTTACTTTTCCTAAATGCTTTCCTATTTCCAAAAAAAAAACAATTAAGATCGATTTTTTTTTAAAATATATTCTAAAACTACCATTTTGCATACATAAAATTGATATATGGCCGGTTTAAACAATCAAAGTTAGCTATATATAGCTATTGCATAGATCTTTTAAAGTTTAGTGGTGGATATCAATATTTGTGAAATAAATCAAACATATATGTTTGTTGTAGTATATATTGTCTTAAAATCAATTAATATATTAATAAAGAACTAACAAAAAATCTTATATATGTATAGTGTTTGATTTGTTTATAAACACTCTATATAAAATATTATAATAAACCATATTCTCAACGTACATGGCAAAATGTCATATATAAATGGTAGGTCGGATAAAGCTTGCTGACTAGGATTCCCAATAATATGCATGTTTTTTTACACATGATCTATCGAATTAAATAACCAGCTTTAAGAAATGACCCAAAAAAAAAACAATTAAAATCATATGGGTCGGCGTGGAATGTGGTTGCATTTATTTTCCACCAAAGTAATCATGTAAATTTTACATATGCTGAACACTTCGGTACCAAAAGTAAAAGATCGATATATCACACACACCATTTCGAAAAAGGTTGATATTTTAGCTCAAATATCTTGTTAAAAAAAACCCTTAATTTTTCAAAATATTTTTTTACATTACTATTTCAATTTATTTATTCCTTTACTATTTCAATTTCTAATATGAAACATAGTTAAAAGAATAATAAAACATTCGTTTAACAGTTAAGTAAATATTTTATTAATTTCCATCATTTTACTGTAAAGTTTTTCATAAAAAGGGTGCATTTTCGTAAAATATATTTAATATGGAGGTAATATTGTTCTAAAAGCGGCCTACTGCCTAGCGTCTAGGTGGGTCTCTAGGAAGCATCTGACGGACTTAGAACAAATTTAATTATTTTTCTATATTTTAATATATAATTACATCTCAATAATTCATATAATGTAATAGTACGTAATCCATATATAATATCATTCCTAAACCTAAATTTGCGGTGCTTAACTAACACTAACATAAATAAACGTAGAAGTACCAAGTACGTATCAAATCAACGACGTACTCTAAACCTCATAAAATCCAAAACTTTAGATTTGACTCAAAATCAAATATATCCCGACACGGGGCATACAAAAACACACAAGTCAACTAATCACTTACCTAAATGCTAAAACTGAATAATCGTTGACACAGATAGACCTAGGGAGGATTAGACAAGTCTAAGGCAGGGTCTAGACACCACTTAAAAAAAATTGAAGTGTTTGTTGAGAGGTTTGGAAAGGGTAAAAATAATGGGTTATAAGGATGGGTGAAACTCTACACAATAGCTTAAACTTTTGTGTTAAGTTGGTGGATTCCAACCTTATAATCACAAAAATAATAATAAAAAATCAATATAACCCGACACGTGTTTGCCTCCCGTTAGCGGTCCATCGGATATTTCAAAGTGTTCTCTCGTCTAGCATCTACACGTGATTTTTATAACACTGTGTGGACGTACTGTGGAGGGGAGGGCATATATCAATATCTATCAAGCTATCAATATCATGCGCATTTGCATATTTTCCATGCCCCCCAAAAAGTTTGGGTGGGGATAAATATTGGAAATATATATATATAAATATATATACATGTTCATGTTCCCACTCAGCCACTCTACTAAATACACAAAGTAACACAATCTCTCCGCACACTAATTCATTTGGATTGGTTCATACAAAGTACAACATATGGGTCAAATTTAACTATAGGTCCAATTTCCATATTTTATGTGATTTGATTTAATCTGTACACTAGCTACCGTTTGTAGATCGCCCTAAATTGAATGTGATGCCTGCATTTATCAGGTTAAGAATATATTGGTCCGTCCACTTCCACAATCAACATTCATTTCATAGTCATCATCTTTAATTAGTGTGTTCGCCACTTGCACACAATTTTTTTTTTTTATTCGGATACACCTTGAATTTGTAAATAGAGAGCAGTCATATCCGGGATTTGAACTGTGGATCTTTAAATACTACCCGCAAGTCATTTTCAGTGAGCCATTTCGAAATGGTCCTCTTCAAAGACACCCGAAAAATGGAACTTGCACATATGTATAATTATGTACATATATTTTTCTTTAGGTGTGTTTTTTAGGAAAATTTACACAAAATCACTCATTGAATGTATTTTATTTACAAGTCACCAACTACTAACTGCATTTGTATTTATTTTAATTTTAATTTTTTTTTAGTCGAAGCACAACTCCTTATTTGTTCCTTATAAAGGAGTAATCGATCTATATATCTATTACTACAAAATTACAAATAGTAAGCAAATATATCCCACACAATATCATCAAAAAGTTTTTTTTTGCGTGGCGGAGTTTATATCATGTTATGTCAACCGTTAACTTTCACACTAATCGTCACTAAATAAATCAATAAAAAAAACATTTTCGACATAAGGTAGTCTATATCATCTCGCCACATCACCTTCTCTTTATTCACAACCCCCATACCTCACTAGCTAACCCCCTTCCACACTATTGGATTGGGGCCAATTAAGTAACCTTATTAACAAAGAAGCAACGTACGTAGATGTCATTAGCGGCACGTCACGCATGGTTTTTTGTATTGATGAATGGTGATCGAAGTCATGAGCCATCCAATGCCTCCACATATACAAACACACCACTATCTTATTGTCAAATAATTAATTAATGCAAGCAGGTACAAAGTAAGTTATTTTGTTTTAAATAATATATTCCCACTTGTTGCTAATTTTTAATACTAACTAGCTATACACCCTATACTGTATTCTTTTTCATTACATGGCCCGATCTAATTCCATCGCCAGCTAGAAAACTGTACGTACGACATGCCCAACAAATGCGGATATGCTTGGAATCTCTTTTTTTTTTTTTTTTTTTGATAAGGAAATAATTCGAGGCCGGACAGATCCGGACCTCGAGAGGCCGACAAAGTCGGCAGACGGCAAACCGTCTAAACATACAACATAACAAAAGAAAAACAACAGGAAACAGACACCTAATACAACAAAAGAACTACCCAAAATAAACCCGGAAACCCCCAAACCCTAAGCAAACAAGCGGACACAGCAATGGGAAGATGGAGACCCGACGTGGTGAAGTGGATAGCGAGCACATGGGACAGCACAGCTGACACGATGTCTCACCGCCGGAAAGACGGAAAGCAGCAATCCACGTAGGGCAAAGACGACTTCTGGGGAAGTGTGGATCACACGACGTTCCCTCCACCTAGATGAAGGATCTTCGGAGACCACGAATACCACCAATACAATCACTTCGATCAACCAGGGCCGCAGAACTGCTTCTCAACCGAAACTAACCACAAACCAACAAACAGAACTCCAACTAACCCGAGAAATGAAGCACGACCGCGAGAGGGCAAAGAGTGCAAGAGGATTCCGAATTTAATAATATATGAAAACGGACTCAAGGAGCAACTATAATATATATATATATATATATATATATATATATATATATATATATATATATATATATATATATATATATATATATTTGTTTTTTTATTTAATAACTAATCTGGCCAACTTTGGATCCAAGAGTAGCCTTGGGCCCAAAACACAAGAAAACGGGCCCAAAAAACCAGTGCCCCGTAACCCTAGCCAAACATGGACACCACCAATGCAAGGATGGAGGGACGCTGCTTGGAATCTCTTATATTTATCGATGACTACGGTGTATAGTTCTTTTTTTGTTTGTGTTTTTTAATGCAACTAGTTTGGGATAGGGAATGAATCTAATTTGGGTTATGTTAGATATTTCGGTCGAGCAGCAAGAAATAGAGTCTTGTCAGATTTATTTTGTTTTTAGTTCAAGATCCATATATCCTTTTAAATTTTAACGTACATGATTCTATCAATTACCATCCTTTATTTATATTTTTTCTTCAAACTCAACGATAATATGGGATTCCAACCTATTCGGTTCAGGGCCTGGTTAAATCTGAATGATTTGGGACAACAAATGAATGACTCGGAGGGTTATTTTTATATATATTCCACCCCATTTATCCAATAATAAACATAATTAGCTTTTAAAAAAAAAACTAAAGATGGAATTTGAAAATATAGCATTTAATTATATTAAATAAAATAAAATAAAAGTGCCCGTTTGGATTACAGTTTTAAAAACTCCATAATGAATTTAAAAAAATCCATAAACTACAATATTCTATGAAATGTAATCATTTGCATGTGGTTAAAAAAAATCTCTCCAAAAACAATGTATTTAACTTCATGCAAACATATATAAGAATTGGAATTATCTAAGACGACTAGGTAAAATATCTACCGGCCACTACTCTTTTTTAAATAGCAAATCTCATAGAGGATATGTCTTAGTCTCACAATACCAAATCCTCCATTTATTTTCATTTTTTAACTAAACACACATTTTATAATTAAAATCCCCAAAAATATAATTTATAAAAAGTATATAGTTCATATAAATTAAAACATTGAAAAACAAATCCCTTATAAGTTATAACCAAGCAAACACTTAGCTAGATTGAAATATTTAATCTATACTTGAAAAATATAGGATACAAGGTACCAATCCAATATAATTAAACTTGTTTTTTTTTTTTAAGCAAGATAAGAGTTAGGAAATCCGCCGCCAAACAGGCTTCTTTCCTAAAACGTCCGAGCGGACGAGAACCCGAAGTTCTGGATCAGTAGCCAAACTATCATCGGCAGGGATGTAGTAAGCCAGACGCGCAATCCTGTCAGCAACCGCATTAGAATCTCTGAAAACATGACGAATAGCAACATTAGCGATAAATTTAATATTTATAGTCGTATCAGCCATCAGCAGCTCGATATTCCAAGGGCACGACCAGTCGCCCAGGAGAGCTTTTATGACGACCAAACAGTCTCCCTCTATTAAGAGATTTTGAATGCCCAACAACTTAGCCCTAGCAACCCCCATATGAAGGCCTAAGGCTTTAGCGTACACCGCTGATGTATTATTACAAATGCCCGATCCGAGCGAACATAATTGCCCTAGGTGGTCGCGAATGACAAAGCCGTACGAGCCCTCCCCGGACTGGCAGTGAGAGCCGTCGAAGTTAAGCTTGTGATGACCCGATGGAGGTTTTTCCCATGCTTGAGAGTGGTTCGTTGACATCCCGGAGACAGTAGAGCTGATGTTAATGCCTCTTGAGGGTACGTTAGATATCCTATTGTGAGTGTCATCTATTTTATATATCCAGGCGATCCGCCCAAGTCCTCTGGCTAGAGTTATAGAAAAGTGCAATTGTCTGACAAGAAGTCAACGTGGTGTGTTGAAATACCAGCTGGTTTCTAAAGAACCAGAGACTCCACCAAGCAAAAGCTAGGTTTTTAGTAGCTTTCTTACCAACCGAATTATAGATATGATTAAGGATTGTGTTAGGTTTAGTGTTGATATCTAAGCCAAGGGGACTTGGGAAAGCAATGCGAAGATTCGCAAGAAGTGCAATGGTCATGGGGCATTGTAGCAGAAGATGGTAGGTAGACTCCGTTGAACCGCCACAGAAGCAGCAACCAGACGGAACTGCCACATGAGAGCATTGTAGGCGATCTGACGTTGGTAGGCCATCACGAGCGATTTTACAAAGGAAGTGTTTGATCTTATGAGGAATGTCCAGTTTCCAGAGCCAATGACAATCGAAACGAGGGTCCCCATCGTGTAGCGGGGTGATAGATGTGGCCGAGCTAGTCGAGAACCAACCATCCCTACTAGGCTCCCAATAGAGCCTGTCCGGAAAGAAGTTATCTGGGAGTTTGATATCTGTAATATTCTTAATGATAGCTGGAGTGAGCAAATTCTGTAACCCATTGTTTATGGCGTCGATATCCCATTTATTATCATTGGTGATAAAGCGGTCTACAGACCAACTCGCCGTTGCACCCTCGATTGGTGCCAAAGCAGAATCTGACAATGGGGTGTTGAGGGCCCAGTTATCCGTCCAGAACTTAACTGAGCGCCCATCCCCAATAGACCAACGAAGCCCTGGTCTGAATAAATGCCTGATGGCTACCAGTTTGGACCATTGTCACGAAGTGTTGCCTTTCTTAGTATAATCCAACAGCGTAGCTCCTTTTAGGTATTTTGCAGAAATGACCCAAACCCAGATATTGGTAGGCTCCGCTATAATCTTCCATAACAATTTCATTTGTAGTGCTAGGTTCATAGTCTCTGCTTTGTAAATACCCAAACCATCAAACAAGGTATCTGAGCAAATTTTGTCCCAACTGACAAGAGGAGTAGCATTTGGCCCTTTGTTCCAAAAGAATTGTCTGTAGACTTTATCTAGTTCATGCAGAATCGAAGAGGGTAGCATGAATGCTTGCATAATGAAGATTGGTTGGGCACTAAGGTTGGACTTAATGAGAACCTTACGTCCCTCAGCTGACAGAGATGAAGCTTTCCATTTGGACATTTGTTGTTTAGCTTTAAGTATAATGTCCGCGAAGTTATCGCGATTAACCCTTTCGTTGATGATCGGGCACCTAAGGTACTTTTCAAGATTATTGGTTTGTGGGATTCCCAGAGTCGTAGAAACAGTATTCACTGCTGATGCTGTAGTGGAAGCTGAAACTTGGAAGTTGGATTTGTTCAAATTAACTTTTTGTCCCAAGATAAGACAGAAACGGCGGATTAAGTGCAATAGATCGTTACATGTTGTCTGGTTGGTTTTACCGAAAAGCATAATATCATCTGCGAAAGCCATAAATGGGACCCTAACACCCCCCCTCCCAAGACAGAAACCAAGATCCTTGGAGACAGCTGCCTGGCGATGAAGGGTCCTAGCCGGCACCTCTACCGTGAGGATAAAAAGGAAGGGAGAAAGAGGGTCACCTTGTCTCAAACCCCTAGATGGTATGAACGGCAAAGATGGTTCGTCATTTATAAGAACAGAATAAGAAACGGTTTGTACACATTCTTTGATCCAACGAATGAATAACTCATCAAAACCAAACTTCTGTAGAACGGCGAAAAGGAAGAGCCACTCGATTCTGTCATAAGCCTTCTCCATGTCTAGTTTGATTGCCATGTAGCCACATTTAGCTTTGGAGATTATGAAAGAATGAAAAATTTCATGTGCAACCAGAATATTATCCTGAATGGATCTGCCTTTAGTGAACGCACTTTACAGAGGGTGGATTAGTCTATCAAAAACTTTCGATGGACTAATTAAACTTGTTAATTATTTGCCAACGTGGTGTAGCAAGTTTTGCATATAACTTTTCTTTTTGTTTTAGACCTAGCTTTTGGATACCTTGTGGATTATATAATTATAGGATCTATGCCATAGATATATATGAATCGAATTAACTTATTATATATATCAACTACAACTATATAAACAAGCAACACAATTTGTCTGCACTCTCTTTATCGAAATATTTTAATGTGTTGGGATAAGATTTGGGATGATATTATATAGTAATGCATACATATCATCATATTATATAAACGTTATGAACCTCCTCATATATGGAAGTGGTAGGGGAGATGGAATGTGGAACTCAATTAATTGACATATGGATCAATAATTTTGATGTGATTTATCAAACAAAAAAATTGTATTGATCGATATATATATTGACTTCTGCAACTATATATATGACCACATATATTCTACATTTTAACCAACATATTTAATTCAAAACATTAAATTAATATATATATATATATATATATATATATATATATATATATATATATATATAGAATCTATACCTATATTTAAATATTTATATAAAATTAAAAATATGAGAGTGTCATATTGTTACAATGATATTATTATTTTCATTAGTTAAAAAATAATTTAAATATTGTTACAATGATATTATTATTATTTTTTCTTTTCAATTAGATCATTTTAAAGTATCTATATCTACATATCTATCTATACACTATATTAAAAAGAAGAGCATTAATATCACATGTCCTCCCCTCATGAAAAGTTATTCTTGTAAGGTATCGTTTATACAATATTATTTAATTATGGTAATTAAATTAACTCTAATTATTATTTACACATTATTTACATAATATTATAAAATTAATCTACATAAAAAAAAATACAAACAGAATTATCATTCCGTCCACCTCTAAAAATAATCTCCTTTTCATCTAACTTAAAAATAATTGAGAAAAAATGTTGGGAAGACACTTTTTTGGCTGAATTGGTGAATTGTCCAACTTTTTAGACAAATTGTAAAATTGTTCAACGTTAAAACCCGTTCTCGTTCCCTTTCTTCTTCCTTTAGATCTCTATCACGCTTCCTTCAAGCGCAAATTCAGGTCGCTCCTCCTCCTCCTCCTTTCCTCCTACGCCGCCGGTCTTCGTCCCCTCGCTCCTCCTCCCGGCGCCGCCGGTTCGTGGCCAGATTCGACACCGCCTATTGGCGTGATTCAAGGAATCTCTTGCGGTCGGATCTCGTTGGTCGGATTCCGCCTTCGGCCTTGGATCTCGCCAACTCCGCTTCTATGTCAACCATTTTCTTCCACCTATCGCCGAGACTTCTGTGTATGCTTGGAACGATTGCAAAATCGATCTCAAAATTGATCTGTGTGTGCTTGGATCTGTGGTGCTTGGATCTATGTGTGCTTGGATCTCAAAATCAATTGCAAAATCGATGTGTGTGTGCTTGGATTTGTGGGATCTGTGTGTGCTTGGATCTCAAAATCGATTGCAAAATCGATCTATGTGTGCTTGGATATGTGGTGAGCGAGCGAGGGAGGGAGGGAGGGAGGGAGGGAGCGGGCGAAGGAGCGAGATCGGAGGCGGAGGCAGCGAGATCGAAGGAGGCCGGAGCGAGTGAGCGACGTCGTAGCTCGTCGGAGGCGCAGTCGGATTCAATTCCTGATCGGGGAGGATTCCGGAGGAAGGAGAAGAAGATTTTTTGTTAAATTACAAAACTGACCCAATAAATATGAGAATTATAAAAAAAATATCTATATTTTATTACAAAAATCACCCTGTAAATATGAGAAATTAAAAAAACTATCTATATTTTATTATGTAATCCATAATCTATATTTTTTTTTTTGCACAACAAAATACTATATTTGCACAACTTACGGTTATATTTGCACATCGTACTCTTATATTTGCACGACAAAATGTAAAAAAAAAAAAGTAGACTTATCATATTTGCACAACTTACGCTTATATTTGCACGACAAAATGTTAAAAAAAAAACTAGACTTATCATATTTGCACAACTTACGGTTATATTTGCACAACGTACTCTTATATTTGCACGACAAAATGTTAAAATAAATAAATAAATAAAAACACACTAGACTTGGGTCATATTTGTTCAATATACGGTTATTTTTTCAAATGCACAACATACTCTTATTGTTATACGACAAAATGTATTAAAAAAAAGGAAAAAAGAAAAACAAAGTGAGGCTATAGGCAAGATGATAAAATTGTTATTGACAAGATGAACACTCACCAATTTATTAAAAAATGTGGACAATTCACCAATTAAAATAACTTTTTTGGACATTTTACAAACTAATTTTCATCCCAAAAAAAACGTACCAAACAGGCACACACCCCTGATTATTCCGATTCTTTTGGCATATTTTTATTATCTCCCGTCTTGTTGAAACGGTGTGTGAAAACCATTCTCCAAATCTCCCAGCAGGGTACAAGTTTACAGCAAAGGGCCGCACACCTCCAGAGGCTCCAGTCCTCGTGTATATAAAAAGGCACTACGCCCCTACATCCATTCCCCCTCCAACGTACACCTTCACTCCGCCCTCTTCAGTCTTCACACACCACTCTCCGTTTCTCTCGTTTCATCCTTTGAAAAAATTGTTTGTAACGTAGGCTTCCGAGATCTACGGTTTTCTCCCGGCCTTTTCTCTTCCTCGATTCAGAAAATTTGAAAACCGGCACTGAAATTTGTTACTTGTTTAGGAATTCGGAGTTTCGCGTCGGAATATTTTGAAATTTGGGGACGAAATTAGGGTTATAGAGGCCGGAGATAGAAGGATCATGAGGTTATTGGAGGAAAAGCAGGAAATAGAGATGGAGGGAAAGGAAATCGTTGACAAGGAGTTGGTTTCATCGGAATCTTTTGCGATTTCCAACAACATTCCGTTTCCGTCGAGACTCGTCGTCGGATACGCGCTAACGTCCAAAAAGACGAGGAGTTTCTTGCAGCCCAAGCTCGAGGGCCTTGCTAGGTAAAAAGACCACCTTAAGCCGAGGAAATCATATAGAATGTGTTGGCGATTTCTTATGTCTTTGTGATCATGGCCCAAATTTTAGGTGTATATAATGAACTGTTAACTGCTCATCCTTTTTTGTTTGGAAAATTTTATTTCTGTGAAAAACCTGGTTCTGCAATCTTAATTATGGTCAAGATTGAAGAGTGTTGAATGAACTTCTGGAAAGAGTATGGGGAAATTAGAAAATCAGGTTTCCATACGATCGCCCACATGCCAAAGCTTAGTATTCAAGGAAAGTGGGAAGCAGTTTGGTAATCTTACAGCAAGAGATTTTTTGGATTCTTTACTGCAAGCCATGATTTCCATCGATCTCTACCCAAATTACCTTGCCAGTAAATTAAAATTTTCTCTGATATGCCAAGGAAATAGGTCATTTTTTCGCAAGGGCCTTGGATCTGATCATGGTCATGTGGTTCTGTAATATAAGAGGTAGCTTCAAGATTACTTACAAATTTACAATAAAGGAGCCTCAAACCGCTTTCTCACTGACTGGAGTTCCAATACTCGATCATGCCTTTTTGGATTTTTTTTTATCAATTGTGGGGATTTCCTATTATTACTTTGTTTGTCTGTATAAAATCTATGCTGAAGTGGTGCTTGCTGTGTGACATTAAATCTATGGATTTTTCCCCCAGGAAGGATAGACATAAGCAGGTTTTGTCATTTGTGTGTGTGTCTGTTACTAATTGCCATATCTATAGTGATTTAACTAACTGGAATAAAGCACTTGTCTCTTTGCAGGCTCAAGGGCATATGTTTTGTGGCTGTTGATCTAGGCAAGCCCCTATCAGAGCAAGGTCCATTTGACATTTTGTTACAGAAGGTAATGGTCTAACCTTTAGCTCCTAAGATGTAAATGGCGCAAATCTAATACCTCTTTTCAAATTGATCAATTATTTGCTTTGTATTTGACAAATCTATCCTTTTTATGCAGTTATCTGGAAAAGAATGGCGCCAAGTTCTTGAGGTGAAAACAGTTCCTTGCGATATTCTTTGTATGTATGAATAAGTTTCAGTTGAGAATTGGGCTATGTATGTTACCAAACCTCTGCTTTATGATGCCATATCATTGATTCATGTGGGTGAAGTCAACTTACAATGAAAATGGCTTGTGCTAAGTTGCCAACTGCATCAGTCCATGCCTCAAACTTACATGCTTGACATAAATTTGCAGAATTGCTTGCTCTTTCTATTCCACTAGCTATGAGCCTCACTTATAGTTTGACAATGTAAATGCAAGCCATTTCCACCATCTCATAGTTGACAACATGCCTGTCACACCAAATATTGAGATCTAAGATTATCATTCAGTGAATTCAGTTTGACAAAATGTCTTTTTGGAGTTCCCGCGCCCTGTATATAATGGTGCATTGAAATCCAACTATTGTTTGAAGCACTATCAGAATCAAATTCCAGATTCTTAGTTCTTAATCTTACCACATGATGCATATTGTGCAGGATTATAGACTAACACATCCTGAAGTCACTGTCCTGGATCCTCCAGATGCCATTCAACATCTCCACAATCGCCAGTCAATGTTGCAAGATGTTGCTAACTTGAATCTGTCCAACTGCTATGGTATGATAGTACGACACCTCATTGATGTCTTGAGTAGATCATAGGTCTGTGCTCCGTTTACCAGCAGTGTATTTGCGGCTGTTATTTTACTAAAACCCTTTAATGTTAAACCGCAGGTACAGTTGGTATTCCAAGACAACTAGTCATAAAGGAGGGTGTGTCATCCATCCCAGATGCAGTTGCTAATGCTTGGCTCTCATTTCCTCTCGGTAATACTTTTGTAACCCAAATTTTCGAAAATCGAAGAAGACCTGTTGTATAATATTACCAAACGGTGATGCTTACACATGGAAGTAATAATGCAGTTGCAAAACCTCTATATGCTGATGGAACTGCAAAGTCACATGCATTATATCTCGCTTATGATCAATACTCCCTTGAGAATCTTGAGCCGCCTATTGTCTTACAAGAGTTCGTGAACCATGGTAATTTCTTTTCTACTTTCTTTCGATTCAGCTCTGCATTTTCCATCAGAAACTGACAATTTGTTAAGAATGGTTCTGTCTTGAGGGTCTCATCTAATCCTGGTTCTCATCTAGGTGGTGTCCTCTTCAAAGTTTTCATTGTTGGGGAGACAATAAAGGTTGTCAGGCGATTCTCATTACCTAATATCAGTAAACATGAACTCTTGAAGAAAGGCGGAGTTTTCCACTTTCCAAGGGTTTCTTGTGCAGCTGCTTCAGCAGATGATGCAGATCTTGCTCCAAATATTGGTGGTAAAACACTGGAGACCTTCTTGTCCCTTGGATAATGGTTTTACTTATGAGTTAAGAGCTCTATATTGATTGTTTTCCTTCTCTGTGCAGAGCTTCCGCCCCGGCCTTTATTGGAAAAACTAGGAAGAGAACTCCGTAGGCGACTGGTATGCTAACTAATTTCAGTAAAGCCACAACCTTTTCTCCATAGATGACATTTATTGAACCATTTTCCTTTCAACTGCAGGGTCTTCGGCTGTTCAACCTAGACATCATCCGAGAACATGGGAGCCGGAACAAATTTTATGTCATTGATATAAATTACTTTCCCGGTAAGTGGGATTCCTGTTTGCTGACTGAATCACAGAAACATACTGCTGCATAATAAGAACCTTATCCTTACGAATGGATGTGCAAAAGACTTGAATGTAATCTTACATAAGCCGATAAACTTGCTACAGGTTATGGAAAAATGCCGGGGTACGAGCACATATTCACCGACTTCCTTCTGAGCCTAGTAGAAAGCAAGCACAAAAACTGTCTGACAAATGGACATTAAGCAGCAATTGTGCACACGGGACATGTGGGTACAGACCACAGAGTAAGAATGAAAGAATTGGCTTTGGCGTGCCTGATGGAACGATTCTAAGGGCACTCCAGTAGAGCAGCTTCTAACCCAGCCAGAGATGAACCATGTAGACTATAAATGATGTGCTGGTGTTTGTTAATGGTGGGAAGGATCTGTTATGTGAGCCACCCAACTTTGTGTAAATCCATCACTAGCAGCTGCACTTTGGCTATGCTTTTGTGCCAAAGTACACAGCCTCTAAAGCGCAAGCTTTAATTTTGTACAGAGGGCTTTCTTTGGAATAAACCTGTCGAAATGCACATTCGTTTTCTCGCATTTCTATTCTAATTTCAGTATGTTTCTTAACTTGATTCAATCATCTGCTATGATTCACTTCTATGAGCTATTCAGTAAATAACAAAAAATGCAATTTTGCTCATAGAAATTTCTTGAATTCAGAGACTTGGACGGAGACGCCAAATCAACTACAGAGAGAAATTGACAGACATCACAGAAGAAGATACAACAAGAAAAAAGGAAAGAAACTACTCATTCTGAGGTGATGGCGTAGCTTCCGAAGAAGCGTCGTCGGCCTCGGCGGTGGAGACGGTGCCAACTACAGTCCAGTCGGGAGGAAGAGGAGGGAGAGGCGGATACACTGCGGGACCACGCTTGATGTCCCAAGGCTGGCTTTTGCGGGGCCTGGTCTTCATGTGGTGCGCCGTCGCCTTCTTCTGCGGCCTCGAAGAGCACTCAATCGTCACCACCCCGCCCCCGCCGATCATCGGCACAACTTTCGGAGCTGCATAAACTCCGGTTTGGAGCCGGATTAAGCTCGGCGTTGCCGGAATTCTCGTGCCGAATATCGCCGACACCGACATCTTTTCCGAGATTCGGAAATTCGAATCACCTGTCGCTCTGGTTCCCTCTCTGGATTATGTTTTGTGAGCTGCTGAAATGAAGATTGATTGATTTGTTTCCGCCTCTCAAATTTCACTTTATCCACATTCCTCCATTATCGGTAGCTCAAATGAGGAGGGCGGCACAGAGCGAGGCTTGCCTGTGTTGGACTTTGTTTGGGCTGGGCTTCATTTGGGCCAATTCAGTATTACTTCCCAAAGTTTCAAAATATTTCTTTTTTTTTAACAATCATCAAAATCTAGCTTGATTTTACAAGATAATTATGAGATTCAAAACATAATTCATTTGACTTTATAAAATATAAATTTATTAATTTATTAATTATTTTTTAAATGATTTAATATTAATAAAATACGTATTAAAGAATTAATAGTGAGATCAGGCTTGTCGACACCATACAATCACATTACTCCTGCTATGACCTTTTGCTTGATTAATTTGTACATCTCTTACATTTTTTCAACATACCCTATTTTTTATTGACTGTGACTTAGATAATTTCCAACCATAGTTTTATGGGCATTGAATATGACAAATTAAGAATATGTCTAATCTTAATGATGTTTCTCTCCACACCAATAAAACTTTTAAAATGTCTTTTTTAAGGGGAGAAAATGAGCTGGTCTTTTGGTTTGTCAACTATTGCTCACCTAAAAGTGTAGGGATCCAGCTTTGTAATTTTGTATATCCAGTATTGATAATATTTTTTATTTTTTATTTTGTAAATGGCCTCAATCTTCGCATGCCTGCATTGACAAACAGATTAAAGGGCAGTTTGAAACTTTGAATGGATTTCTTTGTTACGACATTTGTGGCTGTATTACATTGTCATATAGTCCAAATTATTTCATAAATGATTGTATAATTAGGATTATATTGGCTGTTCATCGTCTTTATACCACTGTATATATATAAATGAAGTAAATGGAATAGCCCCGGGGCATAACTCACTGGTTGAAAGGTCACCCTACGCTGGGTCTAGAAGCTTCGGGTGGGAGGTTCGATTCCCAGGAGGAGCATTATTTGTTTCGCTTGTGGAGTGGGCCTCCTGGAGCCAAAGGGTATAAAGGGGGTGGTTGGACCATTGGTGAGGCATATCCCGTGGTTTACCTTCCCAAGTCGATGAGGGGTCGGAGACTTGGGGTCCAGGATTAGTCTAAGTGTAAGCTTGGGGTCCAGGACAGTCGTCAATTGTTTGCGAGGCCTGTGGAGTAGTCCATGGGAGATTGAGATGCTGATTTTTGACACTCTGCTCTTACTCCGTCACTTTGCTAGGATGCAATTCGGTCATGTCTTCAGGGAGGTCAACTCGAGCACGGACGGGATCGCGCGGCTAGTCCACACAATACCCACACGAGACCTCTTAGCTGATCCTATTCTGTGTGTACTCGTCCGCAAAGATGCCCTTGGGTGCTGGTCCAGCAGGGTATGACCTCACCCAAATCCTTACCTTATAAAATATATATATATATATATATATATATATATATAAATAAATGAAAGCGGGCATCGAAATGGATATAAGCTTTTTTATTCTAAGATTAGGTCTATTTTTAAAGCGGTATGACAAAGTTTTTCATGATTTTTGAAAAAATATCTTTACAGAACTTTATATAATTTGTCATGTTAAATAAGAGTTTTCTTTTTAATATATTGATAAACACTAAATTTTGATAAATCTCTAAAATTTCATCAAATTTTTTATGTATATTATAATTTTAAGATACATTAGTCTTTGGTGTGCCAAAACAAGCCCTAAATGATACGTACATCCGTTTTGAATTAAATTTATGGGCATGATGGTTAGCAGAGCTATAGATTTACGTACTACTATTCTCTTTGGGCGGGTTATGAACAACAGGACTAGAATATGCCCGAAACAACTGCTTGTTCAAAATTCAATGGGATTTCGCGGGATTACTGTTTTTCAATATATACTAGCCAAGATATACCCCTGCTACGCACGGGACATAAATTTGACTATTTTATAAGTCTATTTAAGAGCTTATTTTATAACATCTCATTGACTAATCTAAACAGTATATGTGTACATATAATATATCTTGGTTTTATATACTTGATAACTTGGTTTAGGTTATTTATTAAATCTTTATATTTTTACGGGCTTTTTCTTCAGGAAGACACCTTGTAAAATAATTTTTTTTAAATAAAAACACCTTTTAATTTTTTAAAAATAAAAACACCTTATATAATATTCGATCTATTGAAGCACCAACTTTTATTTTACAACTAAAAATTCAAGTTTTCAATGATATTTTTTAATCTATAATCGAAATGTCGTTATTTAACTAACATTTTTTAAAAAGGAATTGTATATAGTAATTTTTTTCTTAACAACTTGCCTTTGTAGTTTTTTAAAAAGTTGGATTATATTATATAAAATATTTCTACTAATTAAATAATCAATTTGAAATTATTTTTTTAATAAAGTTATTATATATGGTGTTTTTTTTAAAAAAAATTAGTTAAATAAGAACATTTTGGTTATAGTCTTATTGTTATAAAATATCTTTAAAAAATTGAAACATTTAACTGGAAAATAGAGTTTGGTGTTTCGATTGAATAAATTATTTATTTAAGTTTTTTTGGTTTTCTAAAATAAATGGTGTTTTGTTAAAAAAAACACTCTATTATATAAGGTGCATTTTCAAAATAAAACCCTATTTTTTTGTTCAATATTTTATTTTTGAAGAAATAATGTTATTTCTGATTGTCAGTGACATATTATGTTGCAGTTTATGTCCTAGTTTGATATCTTATACTTACATGAAATTTAATTTATAGTTTTATTATAAATATTGAATCAAAAATAATTGTGTATAGATATAGACCTTTTATTATACCATCCTATATTTTGTATATAGATGAATCTTGCAAATGTATACATTTAATAATGCTTGAATATCGTTGAATTGTACCGAGCCGGCCAATACATTGTATTTATGAGTTTCTTCTTTAAGTGTCTTGATATTCATCTTCAAGGCTTACGATGACTAATTCGGACTCACCATCGGTTTAGTGTTAGTGGTCAATTTCTTCACCTCTTTTCGTATCTATTGTTGTTTGAAAATTCGAAGAGTTGTCAAAGTAGCTAGTAATGCTAAAATCACATTTCTTGTACATTTTAAGTAATTGTGTTGATAGCATTTTTTAAAAAATCAACGATTCCCACTCCAAACTCTTAATTTTAATTTCTTGTTTAGCTCTCCTTTGATTTTTTCATTACTATTTTTTTTTAATATATTGAGGTTTAAAATGATGTGAATGAGGTCATTATTATTGAGTACAAAAATTTAGGAAAATATAATTAAATTTTCATAAGTTAGTAAGAGTATATAATAAACCATTTATGAATACATTAATAAAATTAAAGGAAAAGAAAAGGATTAAAAAAATGAGAGTGTCTTTAATGACAGTCATTAAGGGGCATTGGGACACAATTTTTAAAGGTATATAGATATTTTTATCCCAACAAGTGTTTTACTTGGATTTTAATTGAGTGATGCCGGGATGGTGCATTGTTCAGCAAGGTGAATAATTAATTAGTTGAAATTTTAATGTCAAAAGGAATATGGTCGGGTTTGATAATTGCTTATTCGATATCACGGGTTTGTTTTTAGCAAAATTGACCCTGTTGATCCACGTGCGCTGTTGCCGCACCCCATTTTCCATTTTTAGTTTTAGATTTATCCTTTCTTTGATCTCTCCGTTAGCCAATGGTATTTTATATTTTTATTTAAAATTTATATAAAATAATTAAAAATGGTATAAAATGCAAGGTGACCCTTTTAGTTTTATTATAGCTCGTATAACTAGTAACTACCGATCCGAGATATAATATAAAAATTTCTACCGTTTAGCGTATACTTTAACGAGTTAAAAACAATACTCCCTCCGTCTCATATTAATTGTCGTTTGTCTTTTTGTGCACGTTTTTCAATAAGTGAAAAACTATATAAAATATTATTATTTTAATTAGTTTTTTTTATATAATGTTATACTTATTACTACTAAGTATCAAATTATATAAAAAAATTAATTAAAAAATAATATTTTATAGAGTTTTTCGCTCCTTAAAAAACGTGCCGAAAAGTAAAACGACATTTAATTTGAGACGGAGGGAGTACTTCCTTTCCTTTTAAGTGACCTTTTCAAATCATGCACGTAGTTTTAGAACGATAAAAACTATATTAAATATTAATATTTTAATAATATTTTTTAATAATATGATACTTATCACCAATAAGTTTGAGATTATAGAAAAAAATATTTTAAAAAATTATTATTTCATATGGTTTTTCACACCTTAAAAAATGTGTATAAATAGTAAAACGTCAATTAAAAGGAAACGGATGGAGTACGGTATAAAATATAATTTTTAAAAATAAATTTAATTTTTAGATCACGAATTTTTTACGGAGCACTTGACTATAAATATTTAATAAATAAATAAATAAAACGCCGAAATCAATTGGATTCACCCAAACACCCTCTTATAGAAGGTGTGATCTTGCCGCAGCCCGCAGGTAGTGTGAATTTGTGTGAACAGAGTTCCCCTTGGCTCGATGGAATGGCCCAATGGGGAGCGGCACTCCCATGTGAGATTAGTTTTGTCTTGTGATTGCAGATTTCAGACGGCGATGCCTATAGGAAGAACGTTAGTTTCACTAGTTTCGTTTTTTTTAATAAAAAAAAGAGTACCTCCTAAGAGGTTGGTAGTAGGGGAGTTAGGAGGTCTGAGTCGATCCCTAACTTTACCCTTTTCAGTGGGGCGAACCGGTCAACACAAGTTGGTTTACCTTGTCGCGTGACTTTGGCTGATTGGGTCATACGTTCGGTATTTGCCACCAAATGACGAGTTTCCTCGTGATCAATTTTTTTTTTAAGATAACTCTAAAAATCAATTGGAAAATAAGCATGAAACAAAAAAGAAAATACAGAAAAATTCAAATTGAGATTGACTTATGCAAAAATAAACGTATTATGAAACTTGCTAGATTTAATTTTGCATAGATTCGTCCTTTGTTGGATGTATGTTTTGATGGTCTTCCGTCTACCGACTTGTCGAACATCGAGATTCAAATATATCTGATATTGACTTATCTTTTTTGCTTAGACTTATCAATTGTCTTCTAGTCCTTTGGTGTCTTACCCCCGCCCTTGCCTGCCCCACTTCATCAGCGTCAATGGCAGGGTCTCTTGGATTGGCTTTTGGTCGGTGGGTGTCGTGCGGGTGTGTCCGTATGATTACCCCAAAACTATATAAAATAAAAATGAAAATGAAAGGTTTTGATCAAATACGTCGGAAGGGATTGAACAAATTGCCCAAAACAGCCAAAAGGACATGAATAAAATCCAGAAAGGGCTTGAATAAACATCAACTACTAATGACTGAAACTAAATCCAAAGGGGCCCAATAAAATCCCGAAAGGGCTTGAATAAACCTCAACCACTAATGGTGGTTTCGGTTGTTCTTGGTGTTCCTTTTATAAGTTGGGGTTCTGGCGACCTGTGTCGGGTCTGGCTAGGTTCAAGGCAGTGTGTATCGAGACGACTCCGTTGTCCGGAAATTTCATTGGAGGATCGTCTTCGCTGCCCACATGACTCCTGATGTTCTGCTGACCAACGGTGTCACTGCTTGGTGGTGTTTAGCGCGACTCTTAGTCTATGTTATCCCCAACGAGGTTGGGTTAGGATCGCGAGTTCGCTCGGAATTATGTGTGTTCCACCATTTGTATTGCACTTATTTCCCTTCTTCATTGTATGTATTTTTTGATGACGATAACCATTGAGCTAAAGAAAGTATGTTAAGTATGTATTGACAGTTCGTCGTCTGACGTTTTTATCGGTCTCTCGAGATGTCGAAATGTCTGGATCTTAAATTATTTTCTGAAAAAAAAAAGAGAAAATTCGAACTAAGCTAAATCAACTTCAACCTCTAACAAGTGAAAATTGAAATATCAAAATAATTTTAGTCTTTATTCTTGGAGAATTACTTACAAATTTAAAACTTACTAAGTAGAATGTTTTTTTTTTTTATAAAACTGTGTACTGTAGAATGTTTTATTTCATGGATAATTGGTGGAGAAATCAAATTACGACGGGGAATTAAAAAGAGGGTAGGGCACACTAGGCCCAATTCATCGATCAATCCTACAATCCGATATATCCACACACATCAAGAAAACGAAATTATAATTTGTTAAAAAAAAAAAACGAAATTACAATTCGTGCTCCTCCGTAATAATTTTATTTATATATTTTGTTTTAAAAAAAATAACGAACGGAGGTGGTGGTGGCGCCTACGAGTGAAGTGGGAGTGGGACCCACGTGGGGTCCTCAGATACCGTCAACCTCACTTCGAAAGGGGTGGGAGAGGTGGTTAGGGTTATATACAAAAAGACAGCCTGTATACAGCTGTTCTCCAACCAAGCCTCCCTTCCCCCAAAAACTAAAATGCTTTGAATGCCTCCTTGAAAAGGAAAAATTCAAGTCTCTCAGCAGACGCAGAGGAGAGAGAGATAAAAAGGATTTTGGCTCCCAAAATCCCCCCTCCATAAGTTCCACATTCCTCTAAATTCAGAGATTGACAGAGAGGGATTTAATGTCAATTAGGAAGGTGACCATCGATCGATTTTGACGACAACCACCTGCCATGCGAAGATCGAAATTCGGCGACGGTGATCTTCGCTGTACTAATGTTGTTACGTTGACTGCGCGCGATTCTTATCTTCTTCCTCTGTTGTTCATCCTCCGTTAATGGCGCCCTTCTGCAATTTGTTGTAGCACTGTTTATACTACTTTTCACCCCTACTTTCCTCCTGTGCTTGGTGTTGGTGATTAAAGAGAGAGGCGATGGATCCCTGCCCTTTCGTGCGCCTTACGGTGGCGAATCTAGCGCTCAAGGTGCCGGTAGCGGCAAAGCCGGCTCGGACCATAGTCCACCCGGTCTACTCTCCCTGTTTCTGCACAATCAAGCTTAAGAGCTTCCCTGTTCAGAGCGCCGTCATCACCTACATTCCGGCGGAGAACAATTTCCCCGACGGCCAGCCTTATTCTCTGGCGGCGACCTTTCACCTGAGCAAACAAGACCTAGACAGGCTCGGAGGCAAATCTATCTTCGCCGGCAAGCTTCGGCTGAAAATTTCGATCTACACTGGGAGGACGGGAGCCACTTGCGGTGTCAATTCCGGCCGACTCCTCGGGAAAGTTTCGGTGCCGCTGGATCTCGCCTCCGTAGAAGCGAGACCTGTGATGTTTCACAATGGCTGGATCAACGTCGGCAAAGAGGCCAAGGAATCGCCGGCGCAGTTTCATCTGACGGTCAAGGCGGAGCAGGATCCTAGATTCGTCTTTCAGTTTGATGGCGAGCCGGAGTGTAGTCCTCAGGTAGTCCAAATCCAAGGCAATCTCCGTCAGCCGGTTTTCACTTGCAATTTCAGCTTTCGCAACACTGGAGACAGAAATCAGCGATCCAGGTTATTTCTCTTTCTCTTGTTAGCGAATTAATTTAATTCCAGTTCTTAGATTTTGTATTTCATTTGAATTGCGCCTTTAGAATTCAAACTTTTGAAGCACAAAAGCCTCGCATGTTCAACACCTGCAGAGCCTGAATTTTTTTGTTTCCCCTGAATCGGAATCTTTTCTTCCTTTCCTTTTTGCCGATTTCCAGTGGAGTCCCTCTGACTGACTTGTTCTTCAATCTAACACACACTTTAGACAAGCAAATCTAGGTTTAGCCTTTTATGGCGATTTTTGCTGCTTTCAGATAATCGTGTGGATCACTAAAGCTAAAAAACACTTCACCTGCAGGATTATCAGTAATTGTTTCTGAAATTTGTTCACTGCACTTTGTAACCTAAACTCTACCATCATGAGTTATGAATCCTGATCTAATCGAGATTGAAATTCACAGATCTTTGCAATTGGAGCAAGCGAGTAGTGGAAGGGGATGGTTGAGCTCCTTCGGAAGCGAGCGAGAGAGACCAGGTAAGGAGCGAAAGGGCTGGTCAGTCACCGTCCACGACCTTTCCGGCTCCCCAGTCGCCGCCGCCTCCATGGTGACACCCTTTGTCGCATCCCCTGGCTCTGACCGCGTCAGCCGTTCGAACCCCGGCTGCTGGCTAATCCTCCGCCCCGGCGACGGCACCTGGAAGCCCTGGGGGCGGCTCGAGGCATGGCGCGAGCGTGGCGCCTCCGACGGCTTAGGCTACAGGTTCGAGCTCATCCCTGACATGAGCGCCGCCGGTGTCGTCCTAACAGAAGCCACCCTCAGCACCGCCAAGGGCGGGAAATTCTCTATCGACCTAACCTCCACCTCCACCGCCAACTCCGGTGGGAACAACAGCAGCAACAGAGGCGGCCGCTCCAGCGGAAATGCAAAGTCGGCGAGCTCGCCGGCGTGTAGCCCGAGGGGGAGCGGGGACTTCGGTTACAGCCTGTGGCCATACAGCGCGTACAGAGGGTTCGTGATGTCGGCGCGTGTGGAGGGGGAGGGGCGGTGCAGCAAGCCGACGGTGGAGGTGAGTGTGCAGCATGTGAGCTGTACGGAAGACGCAGCTGCCTACGTGGCACTAGCGGCTGCCGTTGATCTCAGCATGGACGCCTGTAGGCTTTTCTCTCAAAAGCTGAGGAAGGAGCTGTGCAATAGCCCTGACCTGACTTCCTAACTCAACCATTTCCTTCCACTTCCTTATTTTTTTCCTGGTCTCACATAAAAAAAAAAAGATAAGATAAAACAAAACAAAACGATGCGTATTGTAAGTTGCAGTCCATGTCTGATCTCCCCTGTTTTTTAGACGGGTAGGGCGTTATGCTAACAGTGACAAATACTGTGAATAGTGAATTAGTTATAGTCATTTCTTAGGTCTTGTTTGGTTAGGAGAAACAATTGGAGTGTCTGACTCTGACCAACATTTTGCCAATTAGGCTTCGTGAATATAAGTTCCTTTTTCGTTTTTCAATTGCTACTTGTGCGTCTCCTATTGGATAAAAACAAAGGGATTAGGAGGTTTGATGTGGTTTAATTTCTTGTTTTGTTGAAAGTGTGACTTGTGTGTGAACAATTTAATGGAGGATTTGGAAATGTTCTCTATTTAACCCCCTTTGTTACTTGTAAGTTATTACCCTTCTTCCTTATATTTTTCACATCATTTTTAATTTGATTGGTTTAGATTTCGAGTGAATTGATAATGCAATGTCACCTTAAAAATATATACCAATATGGTAAATTGACATATATGCTTTGCTTTGCTAACTTTAAACCATTGTATAATGGACAAATCGATCATGCTAGCCATTAATCTTCCCTTTAATTATAAAATTAGTAAATATAGTTCCTTACTCTTATATTGTAATTGAAAATTATTATCCCATTCCCCTGGCCCTGGTCGTGGTGGACCATAATCTGACCTTATTAGTGAGATTCGGGAGGGGTCGTTGGGGATTTGGTAGTAATAGCATACTGTGCGTGCACGTTCAGCGATTAGGTGTTAATTGTCATCTTTATAATTTTGTTATTACTGTATTTTTTTTTGGGATGAAGAAGATATGGGATTATGGGTAATGGGTTTGGACCACCTTACTTCCTTGGACAAGAATTTGTAATTTTGTATTGTGGATTTGTGGCCTTGTGAGTCATTTATATTTAATTTAATCAGAAATGGATAAGCATGTGCAATTTATAGACTCATGGATTCGTCTTAGACCAAACAGATTCAAGGTTTCCTTCTTCAATGTGCGCATTATAATTTGTAAGCTTTGTTGAAGATCGCTATTTTAACAATTAGATGTCAAATCAATGGATCGATCATTCATCAAATATCGTTTGACAAATGACCATAGCTATTAGCCAATAGGTGATGAGTAATAATACATGCCAAGTAAATTACTAACAAGAAAATTGACGTACATCCATAAAATGAGGCTAAGTGCACGTAAAGTCGTGCTCTTTTCAGTTGTTTACGGAGTGAAAATAGGAAAGGGTAGAAGAGAACGCTTTTACTTTTAACTAGATATGGTAACCGTTCTTATACTTACTGTTTCTCGTTTGTTGATTGTGTTAAAGGTGAGCATCATGGGGAGGAATGAAAGTGAAAGGAGGAGTACTAATCCATCCTATGGAGAGTGCTAGAATTTAAGAGATAAACAGATTTCACTCTCGAATAGTGAAAGCAGAATCAAGAACGTCTTGCATTCGAATTCGATCACTGATATATAGGTCTCCAGAGGCCAGAGCCCTAAATCTCGTTAAAGATTCAGGAAAAAAGGAAGAATCTACGATTCACATCCTACACATTATGAGAGAGCATTGAGGAGAGAAATGAAACTCTCTCCATGGATGAGAGTTATTTGTGGGATTTCTATCAAATTGAGAAGAATTATTGGCCAAACTGGATGACCATGCATGAGAGTTCTTTGTGGGATTTTTATCAAATTGAGAAGAACAGTATGTCAAACAGATTATCCAGAGTTTGAGATATATCCGACTCTCTTGGGAGAAGAGACTTTCTTCCCCTATTTTATAGAAATAAGAGAACTTCTCTTATTCTATTAAATAAATATATAACGTATATATTATTTATCATAATATTAATTAACTCTTAACGTATAAAAAACTAATTTACTAATTACGACTTTTATCTTTTAGACGTATACTTAATTATGGCCGAATTATAACAGGGAGGATAGACATCAAATGGGACATCCACCGTCATGGTGGTGGCCTAATATTTGGTGATTTTGGATGATAATAAAACCTATGCATGTAATCTTAGGAATTCAGAGTATCTTATATACTATGGTATGTCTACGGAATCGCCATTATCAAACCCCTCCAATGACATTTCATAATAAGTTAAGCTCGCTTCATAAAATTAATAGCATCATCTCCCATTTCTCCAAAAGTAGAAGATGCAAACGCCAAGAAAGATTCAATGCTATCAATTAATCTTCTAAGAATATGAGCATTACCTTGAAAATGATTTGAACAGATAAACTAAATGGTAATCTACAAAATATGGGCACTCTCAATTAGTACAAATAGCAATAGTTGGAAACTTGGAATTCATACATCAAAAAACAAAATATAAACACAAAAAATGTTTTTTGGGGGGGCATGGGGGTGAGACAAATGGAAACTCTTAACCATACATTTCATGGAACATGTGGGCAGCTCAACCATTTGAGGCTCTACTATTAATTTATGACAGTAAAGCACCAAATCCCTTTTCACTAAAACCAGCAAATTCCCAACCAATTTCTAAAATAACTTCTTTGGTTTGCCTTGTCTATTTTTGGCCTTGCATTATTTCTCCATTCAATGGTAGTTGACACATTCAATCTGCCTGTTAGATTGTTAGCCCATGTGTAGATCTGTGTTTCATTTGTCCTTGTATCACACCAGGTTACATTGTGCACATAAGTATATATTTTCAGTGAAAAATCTTCAATGGCGCAGTGATTTTTAGGTTGAAATGTTCGTCTCTTTATTTTTACTCTCCCCCATTAATCCCTTTCTAGAGGTTCGAGGCACACCATGCTCCACCATCCAAGACCAAAAAATGTGTGTGGGACGTATACTATCTATACTGGAGTATCCTCCATCACGAGAGGGTGGGACATATGCTATATATATAGTCTATGTAGGAATAAATTGGTTAAGAGACTGTTTTGATGTAAAATTGATGTAGTGTATAAGAGACATTAGTGTTAGGAACAATACATAACTTTTCCGAGTTATCATATTGGTGAGAATGAAAACAGGTAATATAAAATACACGTATAAAGATACAAAAAGTGTTTATAACAATACACGCCCCAATTAGGTAATTATACTCTAGAATTTTACGCATAAATTCTCTCAAAAGATTCTCTTTGTGTTAGCACTATAAACTATAAGCTTTTATCTATGTGTTTTGGATTGGGATCTCTAACAAATGAAAGCATACAAGTTTATATAGCTGGACATATGAGATGGATGGTAGAAATCATCTAACTCACAAACACCTCTCATTTCTAATTGCTTTCTTAAGCATCTTAATAAAAGAATGGTGATTATTTTCTTTTATTAAAACTAAAAATATGGAATTGATTTTTTTTTTCAACAATTAGGATGTGTCAGGGATTTTGTTTTTTCAAATTAGTCAAAAAATAAATAAATGGAATAAGCAAACTCGGAAAATATTTGGAAAAATAGCCAAAATGGGGTAAGTCTTTGTCCGTCTTTGTTTTACCGCAAGTTAATAAAAATAAATTCTTTCTTAATAATAAAAAAAATGTTATCAACCTGTTGGTAGATCCACATCGATTGTTGTAAATAGACCTGAGCATGGGCGGGCTTGGGCCGGGCCTCCCACCTTTTCACAGCCCATTGTACCGGGCCGGGCTTGGGTCAGGCCCGGTTGTTGGGCCTATTACCTTGCCCAAGCCCGCCCTTGTTGACGGGCCGGGCTGCCCACCGGACCAAGCGGGCTTTTCATTTAAAAGATATAAATTAAATTAATGAAGACTTAAGGGTGTCAAACACATAAATACAGTAGGAGTATAATATATTATATACTGTATATAATATATTATTAAGGTAAAACACATACGGAGTATAAATTTACATACATACATACAGTATATAATATATTATATAATATATTATTAAATACAATATATAATATTACATACATTTTCAAAAGGTAAGGGTGTCAAACACATACGGAGTATAAATTTACATACATACAGTATATTATATATTATTAAATAATATTATATACCGGGCGGGCCTACCGGCCCGCTTGGGCTTTATACTGCGCCTAAGCCCAGTCCGGTGGGTCTACCAGGCCGGGCCCGTCGGCCCGCTTGGGCCAATTGCTCTGCCCAAGTCCGCCTTTTTTATCAGGCGGGCTGGGCGGGTTAGCCCACATTTGCTCAAGCCTAGTTGTAAACAACGACTTAGCCTAGATTTGATCATTTACCAAAATACTTTTTGAGTTTGACTATTTTCATAGTTTTTTTTTCTAATTTGAAAAAAATCCGTGTTAGGAACAAAAATAAAATCATTTGTATTCTAAAATATAAAACTATAAAATCAATCACAGTAAATTAAATTATATCAATTATAACTCATTTTTTTAAGCTAGTTTTTACATCAAGCTAAGCACATCCTTATATTAGAAAGTGAAGCTCAATGGGCCACTAATGGGTCACTAATGGGTCGGAGCTTGAAGCCCAAAACCGAGACACAGACTACTAGAGAATAGAGATATAAGACTCCGTAGAACAGAAAAGGAGGAGGTCAAGCGGAAACTGGCTGAGAGTTCGAGATGAAGCCGCTGGGGTGGTGGCTGATGGTGGTAGGATCGCTTAGATTAGCTTCCGTTTAGCTCGGTTTCTTCAACATTTGGGCACTTCGTGTCGCCGTGTTCTCTCAAACGACTAGTAAGCGTCGCACTCCATTTACTCCGCTTTTGCTTCTCTATCCCGTGCTTGATGTTTGGACGATGATTCATTATCTTTGGGCTCAATTTTGTGGTATTGCGGATGAATTCGATGCATAGAATGGATCCGCCTTAAATGCACTCTTCTTTGGATTCGTTTTTCTACAACTGAATCTTTTGGCCGAAGTTCCATGTATACCGTCAGAAATGGATCTGGCTCTGATATTATCGAGAAATCTTTGCTTTTAGCGAGGATGTTGTTGTTTCCCATGGATTTCGTTGCTGAAACGTGGTTCTAGATCCCGAGGTGACTGGATTTGTCGATGGATATAGACGTTGAATTTAATGAGTATAGATTTACAGTTTATCCAAGAAATCATGTTTTCTGCATTTGGGGATATCTTTTGTATGATAATTGTTTACCTATCTGCTAGATTGAAATTAAAGAGTTTGTTGTTGATCTTTTATGAAAGCTTGCTTTGACTAGATCGATGTGACTGTACAGAATCCTGCATCTGATGGGAAATATCAGTGTTATTGCTTACTGCATTGATCAATGCTGTTAGACGGAAGTGAGATTTATGCATTAAACTTTATTCCCCTTGTTGATTGAATGATCCCATTTATTTTTTTTCTCATCTGAACTTCTCAGGATATCATAGACAGATTGGGGATGGTTTGAGATTAAATGCTTTTCATGAAATACTTTGGCAGGGGGAATTAGTAGATAACATATATCTGACCATTGACATGGTCGCATAGAGCCAGGGGTGATTAGTAGATAACATATACTACACCATCCATGTTTTGTTTTCGAATTAGAGAGTTGTGTTGTTGTAGCCTGTTGCACAATGGAATGAATTGAAAGTGGGCTTCAGATTCCAAGGACATGACCAAGAATTTAAAGAAATCTATCCACATTCACCAAGCCTAGCTGAATCTAATCATGTAGTTCTTTTCGTTTTTGGTATTAGGTAGGGACCTCTATGCTAATGCTTTAGTTGAATTTCATTTACAGTGACAGAGGTGCATGGAAGAACCTTTGGGGTCTGGACTCTTTTGACATGTACACTCTGTTTCTTATGCGCATTCAACCTTGAGAACAAGCCACTTTACCTGGAGACCTTCTTATCATTCATATATGCACTCGGTCACTTCTTAACTGAATACTTGGTATATCATACAATGACCGTGGCCAATTTGTCAACCGTCGGCTTCTTTGCAGGTATTTTTAGATAATATGTTTTTTTTTCCAGTGTTTCAACTATAATTCAGTGCTTATTTTCTTATTTATCATAATGAACTATGATCAATCCCTGCTAGTTCCACTGTAATAGATTTAAAGCTAACTAATTAAAGACCCCTTTTCTTCAGTTATCATAAAAATACTTTCATCATAACCCATATGCAGTAAATCTGTTACTGAAAAATGTACATAATATCTCTAGAGTAAATTGCTTCCTCTTTCTAACAGGCACATCTATTATATGGATGGCAATGCAATGGAATGCCCACGGAAAGACCAACAAAAAGCAGTATTGAGGTTAGATTACATTGTATCCTGGTGTTTCTGCTAGTTTCGAGTACTACAGATATTTTGATCTTGTTGGCTTTGTTGTGGCCTTGTTGAGGCCCTTCTCCATCCAAGTTGCTCCAATTAGCAGTTAGCCCGACCAGTGGTGGATCATTGTATCTTTAAACGTCTCCCCCTCTATTTCTCTGAGGTACATTTTACTTTCACTACTAGAAATTTGTTATTTAACATCGGGTAGTAGCCGCTGTCTTTCAAAAAAAAAAATCGATGTCTATGTGGGTGATGTAAAAAGTCAAAAGTTTTTCACATCGGCTAGAACTCGATGTCTATATTATTTATAACATCGTTTCTAATTATAAAAACAATGTTTTAATATGAAAGAGACATCCCTTGTATAGAAATCCGACATATGTATATTCATTTTCTCTCTATAATTTGTAATGTTATTTTTCCACGCAAATTTTGGCTATATGGAATAAATACAAAACCGATGTTATTTACATATATTGAAATCGTTTTCGGTTTTAAAGTCGTTGTTATATATAGTAAAGACATCCTAAATTATTAATTAATCAGATGTGTTAAGTTCGTAAAACCGGTGTGTTTAATTCGTAAAAATGATATGTTTAGTTCATAAAAATGATGTGCTTAGTTCGTAAAACTAGTTTTTTTTACATAAAGCTGATGTATTTGATTTGTAAAACTGATGTTTTTAGTACGTAAAACCAATGTGTTTAGTTCGTAAAAGTGATGTCTTTTGTTACAATAAACCGATGTCTTTTGCCCGTAAACCCGATGTGCTAGCTTATGAAATGAAGCAATTTGGTTCATAAACCCAATATCTTGTCTATATACACACATACACAAGACCACAATACCAACCAAAGAGAACATATCCGATGTGCTAGCTTATGAACCAAATCAATTTGGCTCATAAATCCAATATCTTGTCTATATATACACATACACCATATCAAAGTACCACAAGATGGTCACATCTATATTAATAAGGTAACTATTCGGATGGAGAAAGTATAATACAATATAAGAGGAGAACTATACCCAGCACCACAAATCAAATCTAGTAGTGACTTCAGGCTACAAAGAAAGACCAATATATAGATCAGACAACAAACATGAGAGACCATGAACAAAAGTCACAAAGCTCAGCTACCCTAAGAAAAATGTAGTTAGAATAAGAGGGAATAAATTCTCACAATGCTTACAATAGTCTTCTCTTCCAGAGAAGACAGTAGACTCGAAAGATCATGTTCTGCATCCTCCAAAGCTTGATTAAGTTGTGCCATTGATTTCACAACCTGGTCAACCTTCCTCTTGTAAACAGCCAGACATTCCCTCGTCAGTTTCTCCTACCTCGTCCCAAACTTTCTACACTCATCAAAGATGTATGTCAAAGTTAGCATATGTCAGGCTATCAGCTACTATTCAACATTCAACAAGCAAGTACGACCAATGTTCTAAAAAGCGCTAGGCGGATCCTAGGCGGTGAGGGGCCGCCTAGCGCCTAGGCGGCGCCCAGACGCTCAATGCGGACGCCTAGGCGTGCTTAGGCGGCCATTTAGCTCTAGGCGGAGGGGGGTCGCCTAGCGCCTAGGCGCGATTTTTAAAACAGTGAGTACGACGAATGGATTCAAAAGTACAAATCAAAGGTTAAGCCGATTACGGTTACCTGCAACTGCTGCAGCAGAGATCCGCAAGTGATATCCCCCAGAAGTGGGTTCTCCGCAGATGTTATTACCATTTGCAACCAAACCTGAATTCAACCTACAATCTTATTCCAGACATAGCCTAAAAACCCTATACTGAAAGACCTTCAGTCAAAAATTGACAATCAACAATCAATATTTGAATACAAAATTCAAGAGGTTTAAGCAAATTCAAGTTTGAGTCCAAGAGTTTCGAACCCTAAACCCAAGAATTGGGACACTAAACCCTAGAAGGGAATCCAAGAGTTTCAAACCCTAATGCCCTTCACCATGTGATGATTAAAATGCTCACTGCTCAGGAACCCACAAGGGAACTCACAACACTGACTAATTGATGATCTATGGACAAAAACATGAAATTCAAAGACCAAAAGTCAGACACAACACATTTTGGTCATGACAGTCTAAAGACTGTTATTTAAAATGTCAAATACATAATACATTCTCATATAGCATTGCCTGTATAAAATGTGTACCTTTGACATGGCTAATCTTGTTACTAATGTCTCTTAATTTGTAGATGTATGATGAAGGATTTCTCTGCATCCCCACCTTCAGTGGAATCTGTAATGGAAAATGGAGGGGAGTATCAAGGTCACCTAGGAAATAAAACAAGTACCATACTGTAAATAAGAGATTCCAAGGTACATAGGTATACCTCCCGCCTCTATCTTCTATATACTCCTGATGGGGCCACTCAAGTAAAGATTAGGAGAACCTTTAAGCATACGCAACAACGAAGCCTCCGTCTTTGTTGCAAACAATGAGAATATAGTGAGCACTGATGTTATCACAGTCAATAAAGCCAAGGGCATAAGCAACAGGATCCCACATCCTCTGGATGCTTGTATGGGTGCCACCCTTTGACAAAAAGCAATCTGAGAAGCTTACCTGTACAAATAAATTTATTAAAAGTAAACTTTTGAAAGCCTAATATCGAAAGGGAACAGAGCAACCAAAAAGTGGCATATGAAAAACAATGGACCATCACAGAAGAAGTGGGCTGGCTTACACCATCCATATCTCGTATCTGCTGGATAGCTCCATCTGGATCAACTAGTGCCCGCACAAAGTGCAAGAGCAACTGCATTTCTTGCTTTATTATAAGGCTGCCAGCTAGTTATAATTGTTGTAAGCTTTTTATTACACATACTAGAACCTCAAACTATGCCAATAATTTGAGTTTACACAGTTGCACCCATAATACAAGAGTAGGAAAAAATTCATAAGCAAAAGAATCCACCCAGAAAAATCGGTGAAGGGGCAAAAGCTCAAGAAACAAAGGTAAGTCACAATACTGATCAAGATACTCGAACTTGGTAACATATCACCTAGTGACACTCCCTCTGTTCACAATACTTTCAGATTACCAAAGAGGACCAAATTTAGCGTGAGTCCATCACAAACAAACCATGTCAGTTCAATCCTCAAACACATAACTAATCTGAGACTGCCTATCAAAATGCAAAACTAGGTTTTATTTAGCTTTAGCCACTTGGTGTTTACTGTTTATCAAAGTACTAAAGTGAGGCAAATGAATAAGAGCATACATTACTAGCTAAATGCTACAAATCTGTACATACCAATTCATGTTTTCATATTCTGCGCTATTCTTTAAAATCCACTTGGCCATAGTCCCACGGTCAACTGGTCGATGAGCTTCCTCTGTGCACTGCAAAGAGAATGAAGAGAACAACATTGTAAATGAGAAAGAAAGGAGAGCACAAAATAGAAAGAGGATATTGTCTGTACATTTTAGTTTGTATTAGGATCAAAAAGTAGTTGCTGTATTTTTATTAGCATCCTGGGGCGTTGTGAAATAAAAGCTATAGATAATCCTTCAAGAAGATGCTACCTTCAATTGATTCATCATCCCAACACTAACAAAGGTGGAAATATTCATTATTTAGTACATTGAGTATTCAGTCAACAATTATGCACAGAAGAGGGAAAATATATTAGAAGTAAAAGTCTTACTTTTCTCTATATCTTGTGAGTGTTTAGCTTCTTGTGGTTTGGAATCATCTACGTTCATTGCGACATTACCATCTGTCAGATTCACGACATCAGACAACATGATGTCAGAGACATTGTACACACAGAGCCCAAAAATCCCTAGGCCATCGAGTTCCAAGAGAAACCCTAGAGATCCGAGCAGCTCAATTTCCATTAAACCCTAAATCGATTGACATGTACACACGCACAAGCACAGAAATCCCTACAGAAACCCTAAATCAAAACTGAAAAACAATTTTATCAAGATCTAATGAATCAGAACTAGTTAACATAAACACTAGATCAAAAATATTGAACATTGAAAGGGGAAATTCGTACCGGAGATCGACAGCCATTTTCAGAGAGGCAGTGATGGAGGCGGTGTGAGAGAGGTGATGACTGGTGAGCGAAGAAGAGCGACGATCGAATAGCTGGAGACGTCCATCACCAGTCAAATTGAGGGAAGAGCGGAGACGATGAAGAATGGAAATCGAAGAAGAGAAGTCGTCGGGATAGGAGACAGAAGACAACCTCGAGTTCGAAAGAGCTAGTGCTGGACAGATTATAGACTGCCATGGCTTCCATGGAGAGAGTTGAACGGGAACCATCGGTCGGGGATGAGGAGCAGGAATCGGGACTGTGTTAGGAGGAAGAGGGCTTTAATTTTATTTTGATTCAATTTTTTTTACTAAGTGATGGCCGATGGGATATAGAGGTTGTGTAGTGTTGTAATGAATTCAAAAAGAAACACAAATTTCTTTAAAATTTTCTAGTGCTGAATGTATTTGAGATAGGCGGGATTTACATAACTCAAATTTCAACCTAGCGCGCATAATTTTTTTTTTCAAAATAATCTTTTAACATCGGTCAATAAAGTAGATGGATGTCTGATTTATTTTTAACATCTCAAATTTAACAGCCGATGTTTAAAACAAATTTAACATCACATGTTTTTTTGACTAATGTTAATCAGCCGATGTTAAATGACAGATTTCTAGTAGTGTTTCTGATTCTGGTTGAAAGAAATTATATGCAAAGGTTTGCAAAATTTATTGTGATCCTTGGCTGTTTCAGTATGATCAAGTTATTGAACGTTATTGCTTTAACAGTGATTTTTTTTATACTACTGAGAAGTTATTTCCTTTGGATGATTTAATTTTCTAATTACACACACATTTATATATAGGAGTAACTTATTGCATAGAAAGTTATCAAAAGTTTCCTCTCTAGGTGTAGGTAAGCGGTGGCTTATGGACCGTTTTAGCACTATTGTGGACTCAGGTTTCAGCTATTTCTAATAGTTCTGACAGCTAATTAAGCTCACAACAGTACAACATTGTTTGTGAGAGGAATGAACACAAGCTTTGACATAGAGAATGGAAAATCTGCCTAATAGATTTGGAAAGAGACAGTGAACTGAAGCCTATAAAAAGTCGACCTATCAGGCTATCATCACTTCATCAGTTATGCTTTGATCCATGAAAAGCACATCTAATTTGAGTTTCTATCTTTGATTTACGCCAATCAGACAGCCACTTATATATGCATTCTATCTTGGTTCATAAAGTAAGAAAATCGAACCAAGTGTGAATGCATCATTTAAGGGACCTGTTGCTCAAGTTTGTTCTTTAAATCTGCCAGGTGAACTGAATCAACTGATTACCTGCTATCCTAAACGTATATAACTGAACTATGTATTTGCAGTTTAGTATCTGTGTTTGAAAACTCCCTATTTTTATTTACTAGCTTGACAATTGGCATATTTATTAATTAGGCATAGGTTGGGCACCTCTCAATTTCATAAGTTACAAAATAAGGATGCCTATTACAGATTCTAGTTGCTAGTAGAAGTGAATAATTGAGGTAGAAATAGATGCAAAACTTGAAGCTACTCTTTACAGCTTAGGAATATCATGGCCTCAGACAAACACAAAACCTTGGTAGGAATAGGATGACACTAAAATGGTAAAATGTCCAATAGGCTTTTATAGAGAGCATGTGTTTTGTTATTTACTGTAGATCTTGTGAAATCTTTGCTTTCCGGTTCATCATCATGTAAGACCTTCAACACTAGCCCTTCCCTCCACTTGATATATCCACTTGTTCATCGTAGTTTTGCCCTTTTTACTGTCTTGTTTGGCATATCTCTGCAATTGCAAGGATTCCTTTATACATGCCAATGGGTATAGAAAAAAGTTTGCTTGCACCCAGCAATAACTTTTCATTAATCATTACCGATATTAACACAAATGACTCCCCTAGAACTCTTACTCTAGGGAGCTTATACATTCTATAGTATCGGATTACCCCCATCCAATAAGCTGCTAACTAAGAATTATCCGCAGCTTCCATTCATGTTTCAATAACAGTTACTGAAGAGTTGTTTATCTTCATTTTCAAGTCTTCAGCTGATGTTAATACTTGAGCATTGCTCAGTACATCTGCTAGATCGCATCCTTCTTCAGCCCCCTCGAAGAATCATCATCTCCCGTCTTCCTCTCTATACTACTCACATTCTCTTCGTCATCTTCATCGTCTTCATTAACCTCGGATGGATCATCCAACGGTTCTATTTTCGGCCCTTCATCCTCGTCCCCGCCTTTCTCAATTCCATCAACCAAGTACTCAATCTGCTCTATCTCATCCTGTTCTTCTGTTTCCTTCTCCGTCTCATTAGACTCGCCCCTGTCGCCATCCGACATAACTATGTCTAAGCCCTTCCTGCCGAGCTTCAATTGCTCCGGCCCAATCACTTCTCCTTTCACCAAGCCACCATTTTTACTTGCTAGCTTGTGGCTGAGGAACAGCCTGAGGTGATAGATCATCCAGAGACCGACGGCCAGCACCAAAAACATCCGAAACGCGAGCTTAGCCTTTACCCCTTTCAGCTTCTGATTCCTGCTTGCCGAGTTCTTGAGCATTTTATGAATTCTACTTAAACAAAAACGAAGATATTGGTTAGTTGAGTTGTATCATGAAATTGAGTGCTAAGCTCATGTCCATGGCCAAATGGCAGTTTAGAGCTTGTGTTGTGGGTGAGTGTAGCTGTGTAGAGAATAGAGATCACGTGAGTTACCTGATGATAAGCAAGTACAGCTTCGGTTTGAAGGGGACTGGGGGAGTGTTCCTCTGGGTGCTCGTCTATGAAAGCTAATCATAAACACTTGCTATATAATACAACTGACGCGACTCGCAGCCTAGTGTGGAACTGAGGATTGAGAATTGATTGATTTCCCATCTGTTAGGATAACTTCGTATTTGTAGTTGGGATCGGGGTGGGGAGCTGGACGACGACGTTTTGTGGCCTTTGTCGAGGAAACGACGTGTGGAAGGGCGATGGATGGAGACCTCGTATAGTTTCACGTGGCGTGGGTCATTCTGGACCCTCCGTTTTATATGCGGCCCAATAAATGGTTTTGGTTAAAATTTGTTTGGCAATTGACTTCCACACAGTTAAAAAATTTGTTTGCTTCCAAATTTGTACTAGATTGATCCTCTATTCTTTTGAAAATTGATGATCAAGGAATAAACGCAATTTCGATCTCATGGTATTTATCAAAACCATGATCGGCCTTTTTTATTCCAACCAAGCAGCTGGCTCTCTAACCGTAAGATATTTTTATTCAAAGAAGTACAGTGGAGTATAAACAATCTGCACTTGTAAACAGCTTGCAACAAACACCCTTTCTTACCGTAATCAGAGTTCATGGTCGGTCATTGATGAGGATGAAAACCCTTTCTTCCATCTTTTTTGTCCTTATCCTTTTCTTATAAAAATCCCATTTATGGTAATCAAGGAGGAAGTGATTGAACTTGACCGGACTATATTGGAAGATGATGTCATAATTAGCCTTCCAAATTTCAACTTGCAGGGGCTAAAAACCTACCACTGCAACTGTTTGTTTGTTGTGTATACACTTCATCAGGGTTGGCTTTCTTACAAGCAATGAAGCAAGCAAAGCAGTTATTGCTTTGTTATGATTTCCAAGCAAACATTTATTTCTACTTCCTTTGTCAGTAGGAATCTTTACCCATCTCCTGAAACTTGGTCCATCAAATTCATACAAAAAACTAATCCACTTTCATCCTCCCATAACCCCAATTTCAGATTTGCCGAATGCCATACATAAACGTCAAAATTTTTGTTGTTTGTTTTAACATATATACTTGGAATGTGGAAAATGGGTTTTAGCATCTCGTGATAGAAGAATATGTGGGGGTAGTTTGCATTATTTATCTGATTACCTGAAAAAAAAGGTAAGATATGGGTCCAAAATTTTGCAGCCTGGCAATACAAACAAAAAGCAAATTTAGATTCTGATTTAGACACCTCATCTTGGTTTCTGCCATTTTCCCTGCTTGTATTGTAAGGTCAATACATTGAGAATTGAGATTGGTGGTCACATTACATTACATGATTTTCAAATGCAGTCTATGCAGATAACTAAAATTTTACCTGTAAACCCCATATAACTTCTCTCCCTGCAGTTAAACTAGTACACTATACATAATACATACACTAGTTGATGATCAAATCTTGGACTCTAGGGGTCTGCTCAGCTGAATTTTTGTAAATGGGGCCTAAAGAACAGGTCTTCATTGATATTGCTGGGGATTTTGAAGAGCTAAAGGATTGACATTGCCATATTGGACTCGGATATCCAATTTAGTCGATCAGTCAAGGACTCGAGAGTATTGAAGGAAATATTCGCAGCATCTCTTTTGAGATGCAAAGAATGGATACTTAATTGTGTTAGTCTAGGAAATCACAACTCCTAAAGAGATGAATGAATGGTGAAGAATAATTAGTTTTCTCTATCTCGATATCGCATGGAAAGTTTTATTGACCATATGGGACTACGTAACATGGGTAGTGCCGTAGTGTAAGTATGATCAGTTTATGTGATGAAGGTATACCTTACTGAGATCACGAGTTGTGCAACAAGTCACATGGGTTTTGTCATATGCCATTTAGGTCCAAGCTGCAGTGTAACATTCCTACCGGCCAAGTGCAATGTTTCATTTACAAACTGCAGCTTGGAAGTACACATACTTTAAAGACCTCAAACTCAAAATGTAGTACTTGGAAGCTATAAACTACAAGGGTTTATACTCTTAAAAGTTCCCGAAGAGTCGAAGACTTCGCGCGTTGCCCAAGACTCCAAAATAAATCACACAAGGGTCTCGTCTACACACAAAAATGTAACGAAACCATTTCATTACAGTATTACACTACAGTAAAATCATATGATGGTTTCAATATTTTGGAAGGGTAGTAATGTAAAGTAACAATGCAGCTAACGACATGCTTTAATCATGTCTGTATGAGAATCATCACCCGTATTATTGGGGATAGGATTAACGTAAGCAAAGGCAAACTACTACTAGTAGCTCTTTTCCAGCTTCCTCTCAGTGAGGACTACTAATTATATTCCATTGATTATTTCGAGAATGAATAGATTCTGTCTGCAAATATGCTCTCCTTAACAGCTATGTCTTGTATTGTAAGACACGAAAACAACAAAAAACATGACAGCAGCTCATGAAAGAAAAGTCAAGTTCTTGGAGATCGTAGAAACTTAATTAGCTGTTTAGTAGTGATTTAATTACAGGATTTGGGAGTAAAGGCAAGAGAGCAGAATCAAGGATCAAAGAGTAAGCTACCACACTTGCATTTCCAGCTCATGGGCTTGTAATTAGTCAAATCATCACCCCTTGAATTCAGAGTTGCACTGCTTCTAATTGCTGAAGATTGTGTTTTTGTTGTGTCTTTGAGTTGTTTCTTCTGCTGAGGTGCAATGGGAACTTGAACTGCTTGACAGTGAACACAAGTACTGCACCTCCTCTCACACCTTGGTGGCCTTGACCCAATAAGTGCTCTCTCCTTAATAATCTTCTGATCCCTTTCCTGCTGCCATTTTTATTTGCATGAGTCATCCAAGTAAAGAAAGAGGACCCTGAAAGTGATAAGAATGTTTTTGGTTACCTTGACAAATTGAGCTGCATTGAGTGTTGATCTGCCTGTAAGAGAGCAACGGAGTTGAGGAAATGATGAAAGGTCAGGTTTTTAGATTGGGAAAAAAAGGGTATTCATGAAAGATTAAAAGTGTAGCTCTAAGACTTACCTTGAACCATGAATGCTTTCTGAGTGAAGCTTGAAATCAGTAGAAGGGATAAGGAAATGATTAGATGCTTGTTTCTGCAGGGAAAGGCACAATTTTGAAAGTGGCCCATTTAGGGGGTGTTTGGGTGTGTTTGCTGAACTTTTGAGGAGGAAAAGAGAGGACAAATTAAGTAGAATCAGTGTAGGGAGGTTAAGCTGGCAGGTTGGCTGTTGCAGCAAAGCTAGCAATCAATGATGAAGGGTGGAAAAATGGAATGTGTTTGGTTATGTACTTGGCAAGATAGCTTCTTCAATTCCTTGTAAGGGATGAAATTGCCTTGATTAAAAAAACTTTCTTTCTCCCTGAAGATGGTGGTGCACAAGGGAACCTTCAAAAAGGATAGGAGCAGGAGCAAAAGCAAAAGTCTGGAAAGGGGAGAACCTCTCTTCCTCTTCTTATCTCTTGAAACTTGGTTTTAATGGGCCACCAGAAAACCAAGGATGATAACGGAGGAGAAGAGAAAGGAACAAAAAGACGTTGGGAAATAATACAAAAAGAGGGAAGTGGTAAGTGTACGAATGGGAGGAAAATGGGGAGGGAAAATAACAAGACAAGTGCCTTGTGAAAGGGAGAGATCAAGATAACCAATTAACCACCAATTCAATTCACAATTTTTTTTCTTTGGGGATCAAATTCATATGGGTATGAAAAGCAAGAAATTAAACGAGAAGGGGCAAGTTATGAAGGGGGATTGAATGTTGTTTAAATACTGTAATGGGTAACGGGTTTCATGTTAGAACAAATATCAAGTCATTTTGTCTCACCAAAATGTGGTTTTGTTTGATTGCCGAGTGTTCTGATTTCTTTCTGATAGATTTTGGGCATGGGGGGGACTGGCCTGCCTCACTGGCTGAAGCAGGTGAAGAGTAGGGACCGTTTTTGAGGTGTCTGAACTCTTTTTCTTTCAATCTTGAAAACTGGGAAGCTCCACTTTCACACGCCAACTTCACCCTTTATCTTTCTTTGCACAAGTTATCTTCTTCCTCCCAGCAAGAAACAAAACATAAAAAGGAGGTAGTAGAAACAAAAAAATGAATTACCCCTTTCCCTTTGCCTTTTTAATAGATTTCATGACTTTGTATTTACAGTGGAGTAGAAAATTAGATTTTGGAAGGGGTTTCAGGTTCTGGGTAACCGGTAGATTATGTTCTGAACTATCATGATATTTCTTGAGATTAGTTTTTGCATATGCATATTTTCTTATTTTATGTTAAGATTTTTTTAAAAAAAAATTTATACTTTTGTCAGTGTTTTGGTAAGATACTAATAGCACTGGTGATACCAAACAGGCAAACACAGACATCAATTGATACCAAACACAGTCATCAATTGCAACCTTTTTAATGTCTGTTTTGAGATATAAATGCAGTTGAAGAAGCCATGCTGCCATAGTTATTAGCTTGTTTACATATTTTGCAGTAAGAAAAGGAGAAAAGGAATAGAAATCTTATTTCCACCAAAGATGTATTAATTTCCTTTCTGGTGTTGAAATTGAAAATTGAGGTACAAAAATCTGTCATCATATAATTAAAGGGTAGATTTGTGGGGCCTTTTGAATGTAAATGTTCTGAAACTAATGTTGCTGTGTGAAGTTAATTATGTTGATATGTTGATTCCTATTGCTGTCAATGGCTCCCACTGATAAACAAGTGGTTAACAATACAGAGTTTCAAGGACAGATTACAACAAATAGAGTTACTCAATGGTGCATGTTCTGATACTGGAAGCTGTACATCTCTCTTTTGCATGTCTGATTGTCTGTTATAAATCAAAATTTTCAAGCAAGTGTTCTACGACGTCGATCCCCGCAGAATGCATGCAGTAAATTTGAACCTGTCATAAATAATAACCACCGAAATCAGAGTGCTTCAATAGCAGGAATGATTGTGAAGCTCAAGATGGTAATAAGAAGCTATAAAGTATACCTGAATTGTGCTGTGTGCAAGAAATCTCTGTTTCACTCCGTTAAACTTAACATCGACTCGTTCCCAACTCAGCTTTGTTAGCCCACGCAACATTACTTCCATCATCTCTGTAGAAGAAAGCATTGCATAAGCTAAGCTAAACTAAACAGATTGTAGTAAAAAGGAGTAAATGAAATAAAAAAATATTTGATCTTTGTGAGGAACAGCAAACAGAGAATGAGCAATGAACCTTCTGTGCTAAGATTTTTCCAGCCATCAACTATGGATTCCTGAGAGCAGACCTTCTGGGGTTCGGAGGATTTTGCTGGCTCTCGATTTACTACATGTTTGAACCTCTCGTGTCTACAGAGCTGGTTGCGCTGGAGGAACGCAGGAAGGTAAGCACGTAAAGCGTAAGAGAGCTAAAAAGAGTGAATATTTTCTTTAAGGAGGATCCCTATTTCAGAATGCAATATACCTGTGGCAGTTCACTTCTATGTCTTATTGATGATGTACACCAGCCAACCATCTCTGTGAAAAGGAGTTAAGCTATTCTCTTGACACTCTTAGTTCATTCGATTTCCTAGTGTAACTATACAATGTTCGACGTAAAACAAAAAGAAAAAGGAATTGTGCAAGGATACGATCAAAGCGAACATTTGCATAGACAATTCGACGCTTGAAAGACTGCAAGGCTGATCTGCACAAAGATTAATAATGTGTCAACACAAGTGCTGAGCAATTCTAGTATAACAAAGAAGGAAGTATAGGAAAGGATGGCTTTACATGAAAGGAAGATCTTCAAGGTCATTCGACATCTGCAGTAGGAGCGGTGGTTTCTCATGATCATGGTCAGTCAAAAATAGATGCTTTCCTGTCCTACCGAGCAACCATGATGATCGGCGTGCTAGTTTTTCCAATTTCCGAAGGCCGCAGAACAATGGAACCTTGACGACAAGACAGAACACCATTTAGGTAACACGATAAGATTGATGAAACTTTGCTTCATTTGAGAGCTTCAAATACCTGATTATGTCCCATTGAACCAAGATGCGGCGTTGCAAATGTTATGTAGTTCGCAGGCTCCAGTCCAGCGATCTTTCCTTTATACTTCGCCTCAATTGATGCTTTTGTAGAGCTATTGGTTCCTTCTTCTCCATTTTCAGTTGGAAACAATTTAAGATAATTGGTTCCGTAAAGCAGAGCAATAGCATATCTCACGACAAGACCGCCTAACGAATGAGCTAAAAACGAAATTTTCTCAACACTCGGATTGCGCTCAATGACTGAGATCACCTGTAAGAGGAGTTAAATGAATATCATCATCCTGTGCAGTGCAAATTCATTGGCATCGTCGCTGAACCAAGGGGAGCGAAATTGAGGTCCTTGATTACCTCGTCCACTAACCGCCTTCCCATTACATCCACACCATCAAACGTCAATGTTGTATGATTGCTTCGACTGCCTGTGCAGCTCGCATTACAGGTTCGCAACTTATTAGTTAGGACAGCAGGTTTATCATGAAATGCAACAGCAAAACCCTAGAAGATTTTGATCTCTATGCATGTTTACCAACCAATAAATAACCCTATGCACATCAATTTATGTGTATTAATGAATCAAATTACAAATACTACTGTATTGAAGGTGATTTCATAAGCATTTCAAAGTACATTATATGGAAAAACAAAATTCAAACAACTCCCATCCTTGTCAATTATCACACATAGATTAGGACAAACTAAGGCTGTGAACAATGAACCTGAATGAAAATGAAAGATGCAAGATGAACAAACAAAGAGTAGGACATGAATGAGAATCAAATCTTACAATGAACAATGACTTCTTCAGGGTATTTCTTCACAAACAGCTTGGCAGCAAATCTCCAGTTCTTTGAACTGCATTCATCCAAAAAGATCACAGCTTTACTATCACATTAACCCTCAACTCCTCCCAACTGTGCAAACAAATGCGTGAATAAGCTAAATTCAATTTAACAGCCACATTCAACTCAAAAAGGGGGGAAATCAGATTTGAAAGAAATTAAAAGCAATAAGATCGGAATCGGACCTTCCAATGATACCATTAATCATAATAACGAGATGAGAAGGTGAACGAGCGCGATTATCTCCGGTAGAAGTAGCAGAAACCATATCCATGCTGCCGTCGTCGTTCCGCCGCTCAAGCGACGGAATATCGAAATCCGATCTGAAGCATCCGAATTTGGGAACGAATCGAGGTTTCCGCCTCTTGATCTCATTCTTCGTGCTCGGTTGCGTCCTAATTTGACCGTTTGGTGTACTGCTCAAGCTGTCCTGCAGCTCCGGGTTTAGAGTCGCCATGGAAGATGGTAGCTGAGATGTGAGTCAACGGCGGAAGAGGAATTCGAGAACTGGAAGATATGGAAATGGAAGCTGCAGGGTTTAATAGTCTGTAATTGAGCCGACAACGAACAAGGTCAGCCGTTCTTACAGCAGTCGCTCCATTTTCGTTGCACCCCGGTAGGCATTTCGTCCATACAAGTCTTCGTGTTACTTGTTCTTCTAGAAATTGTACTCCCAGTATTTGCTTTGTACAGTGAATTGAATTGAACTGAATTGAATTGGTTTGTTGAAAAGGCTAATGGGCCATGTGAAATTGTCAAAGTAGGTGACGAAATCCCGAAAGGTTTCGGACCTTTTGCTACAACTTCTTCCGTGTCTAGTTTGTCCATCTACCCAGATTCAAATACGGAGTACTCCGTTGCATTAGAATACTGGTAGTTTGTTTTTGATCCGTTGCACTTTTAATTGGTCTCCTACCGGATGTAGTATTTGTTAGAAAAGAGAAACAAATGATCTTCAATTCAACCATGAATCTTCCACTTCATTCTAGAAATAACTTAACTTCAAATACAAGCTCTTAGTATTTTTGTTTTAATATATAAAGTAAGAATTCGAATCCAGACATGCATGAAACTCTAGAGGCCGACAAGTTGATAAACGGAAAACCATCAAGCATGCAATCAATGTTCGAAAAAACGCTTGACGGGTCCTCAGCGGCTAGATAGGGTCAAGGGTCTAGGCGGATTATGCGAGGTCTATGTGTATTTACCATTTTGAGATGTATTTTTAATCCTAAGTCATATTCAATACGTATATAAAGTAATAAAGTTCAATTCATACTCCGTAACATATACAAACAAATAAACATTAATTAATAGTCTAAGCGTTAACAACGGGAGCTAGGTCGCGAGTTAGAGGACTATGAGAGTGATGAATCAAGAGTAAGAGAGAGTATAGAGGTTGAGAACAAAGAGAGAGATCGACATGTGGGGGTTTTAAGAATTAAAACCTCACAATGATTTTTTTCACTAATTCCCCAAACCCGCAAGGTCGCCAAAACCATGCGGGTGACCTTCACGGCTCTAAGCGGCTAAACTCAAAGGTGGGGGACCTTCAAGAGTCTATGCGAGATCTAGGCGGAACCGTGGAGACCTAGACCTTTTTTTAGAACATTGCATGCAATAGAATCTAGATAAATGTGCAATAGCCCGGTCAATACACACAACGAAAGACAAATCAAACATAATTTCTTAGTATTCTATTTTCTATCACATCGATAATGTTTAATGTTTGGATTTTAAATACGATTTAATAATAGTAATAATAAATAAATAAATAAGTTAGTAAGTAGTATAAAATATTACACTAAGTACAAAAATAAAAATAAATATTATATATATATATATATATATATATATATATATATATATATATATATATATATATATTTCCTTTATCACTTTTGAGGTTTTGATAACAGCATTTTTAACTCATACTTCAAATAGAAAAGCAATGAAAAAAATAAAGCGAATTTCTCAAATATGCATCATTCTCTAAATTTTTAATGAGAGATTTTTCTTTAATCCTTTAGAATAAAAATAATTTAAATTTAAATAATATAATTTTTATTTAATTGTTTGGGAAAATTTGATAAAATAAAAATAAAAATTGATTGGATAGGCCAACCCATATCGCACGGATTAGCCCATGTAAATATGGGCCTAAGGCACAAAAAGATTGCATTTTTGTTTTCATATGTGGGCCTAAATGTTGGGTTTGTTTTCAGTTAATTTCTCCCAAAAATTAAAGAAAGAAGGCACCCAAACAATTTTCCCCGACCTCCTTCATTGGCCTACCCACACTCCCCACCGCACCCAACCCTCCTCCACCTTAACGCCGCCGGGTTCGGCTCCCTGCTCCTGGCACTATTGTGCCCCTTGGCGCAGGCGGCCTACTAATTCAACCCCCCCCCCCCCCCGGCTGGCCACTGCACCCAACCCATGTCATTGTCCTCTCATTCGCACCTCGCTCCGCCCACCACGCTCTGCTCTTAGCGGTGCTGTGTCTGTCGGCGCTGAAGAGATGTCATCCCCGTCCGATGGAGACCTCCTCTTCGACTCTCTCCCCAACTCTTCCTGCTCCAATCTCTAGCCACTAGAAGATGTTCCAAACTCTAAATCCGGCCTACCGAATCTCTCTTGCAATCCTCGCCGCTCTTAACTCTTCGTTGTTGTCGATCGGCCGCCGCAAAACCCTCCTTCGGCGTCCTTGTCGGCTACTGCACTCCCTAGGTCTTGGCCGTGGCGGGCCCCTTCGGCGATGGTGAGTCGACTCTCGTCGACTTCCTGGCAGTTTAGGCCTCCCCGTCAACCCGTTCACCACCGCCACCGTCACCCTCCTCTCTGACCACAATGTCTCAACCTTTGTGGCCCGTTATGTGAATCCCTGCCTTGATCATCCGACTTTGACCCATCCTTTGTAAAATTTAAAACCAACCCTTCACACACAAAAATTTCCCCCAAATTTTTATATCTAATTGTTATTTTTGCTCTCAATTAGTCCGATTCATTGCATGGAACAGATTTTTCCAATTCAGTAGCCCAACATCTGCCAAACACCCGCCAACTCCCATCACCGGAGGCTTCACAATCAACCTCATTGACAAGCAAAGTCACCCGCCAACAGATTTTTCCAATTCAGTAGCCCGACGTCTGCCAAAGTCACTGCTCTCTAAGCCAACAATGCCAAGTCTACTGCTTCTTCGGCTTGCATGCAAGCCGTCTAAGCCGTTTAAGCCGCCAGATTAGAGATCTAGCTTTTTAGGTATTTTTAATTTTAAATTTATGTAATTGTAATCTTATACTCCCTCCGTCCAAAAATACATTGCCTTTTAAGCCTCGAAATTTTATCGGAAATACATGGACTTTTAGACGTGTAGGTAGTAATTATTACCTCTAAAGTACATTTAACTCTAAAATTTACCCCATAATTTACCTTAATATGGATAATCAAAGGTTTTAACTTTTAACCTTTAATACTAATGATGAGGAAAATTAAGAGGTAAAATAGGTTCCTTAATTCGCGTGCACAAGCCTAAAAGACAATGTATTTTTGGACGGAGGGAGTATAATTTTTCTTTTTTTACTGGCGACCCTATGCGTAGGGTTTATCAAACCATCTTTTGGATTGGTTTAAAGATCGAATAGTCGATCTACTTCTTACCTTCTTGCCTACTGTAAAAAAACAAAAAAAAAAAATTAGAGGTTCTTTTTTAGGGCCCTCCATATCCATTTTTTTACAAGTTTTAGTTTGGACTTATGAACTTAAATATTTAAACTAATGAACTGTAGGGTTATATGTACCTAACAAATATTTATGGACTCTTACAAATCATGGGCCCTAGGCCCGCACCCATGTCGCTCATGCTCATGGGTTAGCCCTGAGTTCAACCTCACATGAAAATGTGATAATCTCTCAATTGATTTCATAACTATATCATCTGATCCACCGCTAGTCAGCTACAGACTCCGCTTTACAATTTTGCATTTTGCGAACCAGACACAGTGTTCAATTAGGCAACTAGTACATTAATTCACCTGCTTGTAAAAAGCAAAGGGAAATAAAAATTAATTTATTCCATTTATAGTTTAAGATACATTTTTAAAAATTTAATTATTACCATATTTTCTTCACTTTTCATACAAAATTGGTTTTATTTCCCCATTTTAATCACCTATTTGAATAAGAGGTAACTATGTCTCATATACTCTTCTAGTCATTAACTTTGATCTTATTTTTATATATATAAAATACAGTATTATTCTCTCATCAAGAAATATTTTTCTATAAAAAAATTATTTTCATTCCGTTTTACATTATATTATATGCTTATACCGAACGAGTCTTTACTTGTTGTACTCACAGGAAAAAACTTAAACATGTTTTTTATTTAAATGTTTTCATTTATCGAATTTTTCAACCTCTTAATTTATCAGGTGATGACGTGATGTCTAATACGGAGTATATTTTAAATCATTACCTTTTATATGTATATATGAAGTATTTGATTCTCATTTCCGTCCCTCAAGTGTGCGATGAAAATATCTGCTACACAATTTTACTATACTTTTTTTAGGTGAACTGTACTTCCTATCCTATGTACTCGGTGTTTTACAACTCTTATCAAGTTGTTAAAAACATTTTTTATGGCGGTATTTGGAATACCATAAGTCCATAACCCTATTTTTAAATAAAAAATAAAAATAAATATAAGAGTTGGAGTGGAAATCAAGACAATCGTTACAATTGAGTACCATTTACATGATACTCACTCTTACACAATATTATAAGTTTTATCTATAACAATAACATGTGAGGACCACTTTTTTTTCTACCCCTACAAAGATTTAAAAATAAAATAAAATATATTTTAAGATACTTAATTGAGTATCATGATTGTGCATTCAAGTATCTTAAAATGACGTGGCAAGAAAAAATGTAAGATATGATACTTAAATTGAGTACCATTCATAAAAATGCTCTAAGATTTTCGATGTAAATAAAATATTTTTCGGAAATTTCGCCTGGTAACCCTTGGGTTTCGCGTAATTCGCGTGGTAAACAAAAGTTTTAGATATTTCGCCTGGTAACCCTAGGGTTTCGAAACTTTTTGTCTCACACCCAAAAGTTTGACTTTGTCCAAAAATCATGGTTTTAAAGTTTATGGAGGGTGAGTAGTGTAATACTAACAAATTTTGTGGATGCATTTCACAAATATTACTACCCTTTTCATCCTCTTCCTTCCGAGCGAGAGACGAACAGAAGAGAAACGCTTGTGCGATAGCAGACGGAGGGAAACGAAGTGCACAAACGGTATGTCGACGGGCAACCGGTGACTCCGAGGGGCGGAGACGGCTGAGAGAGGTGCGGCTGCGGCGCGGGTGGTGGCTGGTGTAGTTGCTTCCGACCTTAAGGTGAGTATACTTTACCAATCGAAAATTTTGAATTTGAATAGGATTTTCCCGAAATTTTAAAATCATATCTATCAATTTACTTCTTATTGAGTAGGATTAGTGATCTAGGGTGTGAAATCCAACTCAAATCATGGTTTGAAGCTTTCAATTTCGAATTATGAATTTTAGGGTTTTGGTTCGAAAATTTTAGGGTTTTTTTATTTTTAAGATGAGGAGCTGAAATTCTTTTGTAAATTGCTTGAATTCATCGGTTCATTGGACATGATTATCGTGTTTTTTAGTAGTTTCCAGTGCATGGTTCTCAATTTGAAAAGCATCATTCCACACAAGAAAGATACCATTTACTCGGATCCAGCACAAGAACACACATTAAAAAAAACCCAAATTTTCAAAACCCTAAACCCTAAATTTTCTAGTTTGAAACATTGAAGCAACAATTGGCGCCAATTTCATACCCTAAGAGTTAATCTGAATCAATATAAACACATAAAGAGAAATTTCGATGGGATATTGGAGCTATTTAAAGTGCTTCGACCCAAACACAAACCTGACCTATTTTCGAAGTTAGACTAGGAAGTGCTTCCTACCGTTCACCGCCGCCAGCCAGGTCCGGAGCTCGCGCCGTCGCGAGTCACCGCCACCCCCGTCGCCTCCGGCAGTCTCGCCTTCTTCATCTTCTTCTTGCCTGTCACGTTTTCATCTCTTCATCGTTCTCACCTTTCACATATCACCTCTGAGAATCGATTCAACAAGTAAGAAGAAAATAGGATTTATTCCTAAAAAAATCCATCAGTTTTTCAATATTGCAAAATATCACCCTATCAAAGTTGAAACTCTCATTTTCCAACCAAAATAAATGTTTTAGTTATGAGGCAAAAAGTTTCGAAGCCCTAAGATTATCAGACGAAATATCTGAAACATTTGTTTAGCACGCGGATTATTTTTAAAGAAAGAAATTGTGGAAACAGCGATAGCCCAAAAGGAGCCCGATAAGGTCACATCGTTTGATAGACTCCCACCATCAAACTTCTCCATCGTAGATTGGACAAAAGCAGGTGGGACCCACCCGGTCGTCTGGCATCCAATACTCCGTATACTGTATGAATATGAGGGCCCACTTCCCACATGATTTACGGAGGGAGTCATATATGTATATATAGCCCTAGCCCTAGCCCTAGACCCTAAGCCATTTGGTTGGGCCCCTAGGCCCGTCAATTCTCTCTTCGGCCCATTTCATTCCTAAAGACGTACTAGTAGTCTAGTACGTAGTTTTATAATCCCACCCTTCAAGGGCCATTAAAACGAGAGGGGAATGTGCCTTATTAAATTACCAGTACTGTTATTGATTTGAGAAAGGCACATTTCTCATTGTATGTTAAGTACTAATTGACGAAAATTTGACATCAAGTTTGGCAAAAGGTTAAGGGGATTATTATTGTATGTTTTTAAAAATGACCAAATCTCCGTACAAGAAGTGAAATCCAAACGAGACGCAGTGTATCAAATTTAAAAAGGCAGATGAAGGTTGTTGCTCAATCTTAATTTATCCACGTCAGAAGGATATAACAAAGTGGGACCCAAATTTGGGGTAGACAAGGGGAGAGGGTACGAGTGTGGGACCCTCCAATTGAAGGATGCATCGGGAAACAGCACCCGCGCTGTTTCCGCGCGCTCCTCTGACTGACGCCGTGGCGCAGGCCGCCCAGACCTGAGCACTCACCACCACCGCTCAGTCTCACGCGCGCTCGTTCGAAAATACTTGTAACGCTCTCCCATTGGAAAACCTAACCACTCCATAATCTCCATTTACAGTTGCAATAATATACACAAATCTATTGTTAATTTGCTAACCATATCATATTCAATTTGTAATAATTAATTACTGAGAGAGTTCAAATTAGTGTTACAAAAACTCCTTCTAAAACGGTAAACTCGAGCACGTGACCCATCCGTTTAATTTACATTTGCACACCACCGTTTTGATATCCCGATGAAATTTTCCTGAGCCTTCTGATAGAGTTAATAATATAAATAAGAGTATAATATAATTGCAAGATTTGCCGACTGTACCAAATAAAGAGAGAGCGGTTCAAAACCGATCTTTCTTGTAGATCTTTTGTTGTATTAGGTAGTTGTTTTATGTTGTATTTCTTTTACTATGTTGTATGTTTAGACGGTTTGCTGTCTGGCGACTTTGTCGGGCCCTCGAGGTCCGGACCTGTCCGGCCTCAAATTATTTCCTTATTAAAAAAAAAAAAAAAGAAGAGAGAGAGATCGGTTCACTTTTGGCAAAAGGACGGGCCCGTTGAGCAAACTAACGAATCATTTTAAACTCAATTTGTTGTTAAAAAAAGTACGTTACATAATTCATCAGGAGATTAGTTTTAATTGTTAGCCAATACTTGTATAGATTAGTTATAGGCTACAAGCTACCAAGACGTATATATAAATACAGTGCAGTGTAATTATAAGCTGAAGGTAAGTCAAATGACTAATGATCCATTTCTCTAGCGGTAAAAGGAGATGTGACCCTTACCAGAGGTGAATAGTATGGGAGGGAGGGAATACAATATTACGGAGTACTGCAAAAACATGTCGATATTTTTACTGGGTATTAGTTGTTGAGAGGTTTAATTTACAAACTAATGACTTTTTCAAATCAAACACATTTTTTTAAAATGATCAATTCTCTTCCTAAAATTAGAGGATGAAATTTGAGGAAAAGCAACAAATTTTATGTGAAAAATTGAATATAAAGAGTAATGGTTAGAATAGTGACTAATTAATCTTAATTTAAATATGCTTTAGATTTATCAAGATAATTATTACAAGTCTCATTCGGATTTACCATATAATTCTTCGACCGTGCTAGTGTCGAACATCGATCTATTGCCATCTCTAGCAATGCTACGTTTATTTTCATCTTTGGTGATACTTTTTATCCTTTTGTTTTACCATTGTTTTAATGATGGTATATAATCTCTCAGCCTTCCAACTCATTAGACATGTCCGATGCATTTAATTTTTTTTTTTATATTGTAAATAAAAAATAAACAAATAAATAAAAAGAAGAAGAAAGATAACATAAGATAAGAGCCAGCTAGCAAGGCAGAATCTCAAAGCCTCAGCTGCCACCCAAGAAAATCAGACAAGCTGCCCTCTTCTGTTTCACCTTCCTTCCTAATTATAATTAAACTTCTTTCTCTCCTCCTCCTTCAATTCATACATCCATATGAACATGGAATCTCTACCTCCAGTCCTCCACCCACCTGCAAATCTCTAACCCTTTCACTTCTTCATGGTGTTGCGCCATGTCCAGAAACTATCACTAACGTTAACCCTTCTTCATCATCTACTGGTTACTACAACTCCACTTTCCTAAATTATACTCCCTCTGTATCGCAATACTGGTTATTTTAGCTTTATGCATACATATTAACAAAATCTATATTTACTTTACTTTTGCAATCATTATCTATAAAGATAATAATTATAGCTAAAACAACAATTTTTTTTATACAACTTTACTAATCTAAAATTACAAGTATTGCGAGACGAAGGGAGTAATTCTCAAACCAAAACATCACTTTGCAACTTAATTTACATATAGATATATTATAATATATATTCAACAAACTCTCCAACAATTATTGCAATATACTTTAGCTATCTAACTAGCAACCTACCCTCTTCCTCCATAGCAAAATCCCTTGTCCTCTTTGGTTCAGATCTCCCAACCTACCCCCCTCCTAATTAATAAATTTTTGCTCCTTCTACCTAGGGTTTCTAAATTAGTGTTGTTCAGCATTTGGGGTTGTTGTTAATTTCCTATATTTTACATCAGATTAAGAAAGTGGGTAGCTAGGGTACATTGAGTAATTGCCTATTTCAAAGAGAAATGGAGAGTTACAATCAAATGGGTCCAGAGGATTCATCTCATCGGAGAGTAGATTTACCGGCGTGGCCGCCGGTGCCCTACCTGCTGACATCTTCACTAATTGCACCCCCCAACATGAACACGAGTCAATCAATGCATCTCCAATCGGCGCCCGCCAACGTCGATTGCTTCCACTCAGCCGCCGGGAAGAACAAGGGGCCGAGATTTCACAACTACCCTTTGACGGTGGAGGAGCAACAGCAACAACAACAACAACAACAACGGGACCAGATGGATAACAGCACTACTAACAATATTAATGATAGCAGTCAAGTGGAAGCCATGAAAGCAAAGATCATAGCTCATCCTCAATATTCTAACCTCTTGCAGGCTTACTTGGACTGCCAAAAGGTACATAAATCTCTCCCTCCTCAATTTTAGTATTTTCAGTTTTTTACCCCTCACAAGATTTCAAATTATTAATAAATATTGTACTGGAGTATTGATTGTAATTAAACAATTGACGACTAATTAAAAAATTAAATTTGATTAATTTGGTTGATTTGAATTTATATATTGCAGGTAGGAGCTCCTCCGGAGGTAGCAACAAGAATATCAGGTTTGAGAGAGGGGTGTGAAAAAAGGCAACCCGCCGGTAGAGTTAGTGCTTCCAATTCCAAGGATCCTGAGCTCGATCAGTTCATGGTCTCCAGTACTCTCCATATATATATAAATATATATATATATATATATATATATATATATATATATATATATATATATATATATATATATATATATATATATATATATATATATATATCTTTAATTTACTTTATTAGAGTTTAATTTGTTATTACCAAGAGTATATATTTAATTAATTTGTGTTCTTCAATTCATCCACATAATTATATATATTTAAGTTTAGATTTAAATGAATTATAAATGTAGGAAGCATATTATGACATGCTGGTGAAGTATAGAGACGAGCTAGTGAGACCAATCCAGGAGGCGATGGAGTTCATGGCGGCGATTAAATCTCAGCTTAACCTCGTCTCCAATGGCCGTTCCCGTCTCTATTTTACTTCTGGTATATATATATATATATAATACCCTTTCACTATGTCCTGTTTGTTGTTTGGGCTATTGATCAATTAATCATATCTCTTGTTTTAGGGGTTTGTAAAGTTAAGTGCTGATTTGTTTATATAAGGAGCCAATAAAGACCTAATAATATATAGGAAGCTGAAGTCGGATATGAAACCCTAGTTATTTAAGTCCGTGATCTTATCATATATATGTCGACATTTTGGCCGCAAATTTAAGTCATTGTAAAATATTGGAATAACTCATTTACATATTACTTGACTAGCTATATATATTATCTGCAAAGCTCATTTTCTACTCCTTGTCATATATAAATGTGGACACCTCATTAGGCTCATTCTACATATATACTCAAAATAAACTCCTCCCAGTACAAACTTTTTGTTATTTGTTGTTTCTCAAAAAATGAGAAAACATAACTTACAGAAAGAAGTTCAAACTCGGCCAATTTCCAATGCTATACCTTTAGTTTAGGTTTCCTGTTCAAGAGAAGTAGATATGGCCTTGGTGGGATGTTATCTGTCAGATTTTTTATTTTATTTTTTATGTTGTGGTATTACAGTATTACTTGCTTTCTTCCACAATCCACACCCACATATAGTTTATATTGTTTCCATATAAAATTCATGTTGTTTCAGACAATATATATACATATATATAAAATATAATATAATGTGTATGCATAGAAATGTGTCAGCCTACCTGTTTGTCTTGCAGTTAACTTTGATCTTTCATTCAATGGGACAATACAAATGTATCTTTTTCCTTTCCTGTTTTCATTGATTTTCACTATTCACTTGTGTGTTGGTGAATACTGAATAATGTGTGTGTTTCTTTCTCCATCTTCTTTGACAATGATCTTGACCAGTTTCATTGTGCTCCACCTTTTTTTTTAACCTTAAAATACAATTTGATAAGACCACTCACCCTGTATACAATAACGTACTCAACAATGGCTACAAATATGTGCAATTTACTTGCATACTTAGACACTAATTAATTATGAACAACAAAATTAGATGATAGGTCTGATCAGGGAATTGGTAGTTCATCTGAAGAAGATCAAGAAAACAGTACTGGAGGAGAGGCCCTAGAACTCCCAGAGATTGACCCTGGTGCCGAAGACCGAGAGCTGAAGAATCATCTCCTTAAAAAGTATGGCGGCTATTTGGGAAGCCTCAAACAGGAGCTTTCCAAGAAGAAGAAGAAAGGCAAGCTCCCCAAAGAGGCTCGCCACAAGCTGCTCACCTGGTGGGAATTGCACTACAAATGGCCTTACCCTTCGGTAATATTAATATCAGATTCACAATAATCATGTTGCAACAAATGAATAATTTTTATACATTACATACAAACAATCACATTACATCAGACGAATTGAATAATCAATCGATCTGTTCACAGTCTGATATATGTTTACACTAGAATCATCCCCTATATATATGATAAATAAATGTAAAATACAAGTATATATATATATTAAATTGAGATGCATATATAGATAGTAAGGCGATTCAAGTGAACATATATATAACTCTACACTATGAATCTACATTTATTTATGTATGTAGGAATTTCATCATCCTTTATATACAGGAATCCGAGAAGATGGCACTGGCGGAGACGACAGGGTTAGATCAAAAGCAGATAAACAACTGGTTCATAAACCAAAGGAAGAGGCACTGGAAGCCGTCGGAAGACATGCAAATGATGGTGATGGAGGGGATTCATTCCTATCCCTACCCCCACAAGGCAGCTCTTTACATGGAATCCAACTATATGGACGCAGGCGTCGACACTCCCTTCAGGTTCCGCACTTAGCAAGCCATCGATCTATCATCTATAGGAGCACCTTCGATCTAGCTAGTTCTCAACCATTTGATAAATGCATATATATTTTAATTTGTAAAGCATTAAAACAAACATATATGGATGAGTGAAATATGGAGGCCATCAACTCAATCTTAGCTATAGCTTACTAGCTATATATGTGCTGTATTCTGGCGGGAATATTGTAATATATTTAACTAGCTGCATTAGGCATATATAGTACTATAGTACTATCCCTAATCAGATCTGTAATATATATTACTTACTAGTTATTACTAATGTATATGCATTTTGAATAATAGTCGTCTCTTGTATAGGTTCCCCACTTCACCTAGAAGTGCATTTTTTGGTTTTCCATTGATTATCCAGTACTGCTTGTTGGATTGGATCGAGGACACTAGGAGAGTCAACATGAACTAACTGTCTTGAATTCAACCAAATATCAGAAAATATGTACGTTGAATTCAAGACAGTTACTTGAATTCTCTCTTTCCTTATATTTTCTCTTTTTCAAAGAAGAAATAGATGAACAAAATGGAGGCCCAAAACAGGTTCAAGATTCGAAAGGCCCATTTGTCTTTAAGATAAACTTAAGGTTGATTCTAAAAAGATGGCCTGTTTGGATTTTCCGGCCCAATAAACCGAACCAGCTCTGTAGACCCTTTTAGAACACACAAGCGCTTGCTTCTTAAGGTTTTAATTATTGATCTTTAACTCTTAGGTCCCCGATTCGAACTCCAAAATGATCGTTTTTTATTTACTAATTCAAGGGTATCAGATTAGAAGATTGGTTGAGATTTTTTTTTTTACCAAATACAACATTGACCTTAAAAAAGTAATTTCTTTTAAAAAACTATAATAATTTAATTTTTGAAAGATTTTCAAATATCTAATTTCTTATCTTATGTATAATAGAATAGAAATATCGTTTAACAATAAGTATACCTTACCTAAAAACTATATAATTAAAGAAAAATATCATTTTTAAGATAGATATTCACCATATCTTTGTATTTTTTTTTTAAAAAAATAGCTATAAAAATTTTGTTAAATAACTAACCATAACAACTTGATTCCCTTCCCATCCTATATTAATTAGCTTATGTTACACTTTCCTGCACAATGTTAAAAAGCCTAACAATAAGGAGCTAGATGAGGTGAATTGATGAGAAATCACCCTTTTCATTCTCCAATCCCCCCTTAACCTGTGTTTGGGTTTTTTAGGGGAGGGAAGGGGTGAGAAATTGGAAAAGAGAAAGGAATGGGATGAATTTCACTTTCCCATCAAATTCCACCGTTTTGATAGGGTGTGAAATCCTATCAAATTGAGCAGTTATTCACTTTTATGTTTCCTTTTCTTCCCCTTGATTCTCCACCCAAACACCAATTTTATTTTCCCCTCACTATCCTTTCTAAAAATCCCATCAAATCCCACGTTTCAAACAGGGCGTAAAGAAAGAGAAAATTGTATACTGGAGTATTGCAAAGGAAAATCAATTGATCAAAATATTCATACATGAAAAAGACCACAAAAAAAAACTACAACATATTATATACCGAACATATTATATACCGAATAATCTTTAATCAAACGAGGATGGAAGATATAAAAGAAATGAAAGATGTTTTGTTTTTTCTTTCCCAAAGAAAAAGAAAGAACTTGAGATGGAAAAAAATAAGTGGAAGGTTCCTTCAAATTAAACTTTGATGCGCCGATTAGTTCATCGGGTGTAGCGACTTCTGGTGTAGTGGTACGTGCTCACAGTAGCTCGATTGTTTTCTGTCGTGGTTTGCATTGTGGTGAGATGTCCGCGCTCAAGGCGGAGGCCCTAGCTTTTCACCGAGGCTTGAACGCATCCCGTCAACTCGGGATTTCGAGGCTCGAGGTCGAAGGTAATTGTCTTGCTGTCATTAACGCTATCAACAACGTCTGGAGTTGTCCTTGGGAGATCGAGATTATTATGGTCAATGCTAGGTTGCTGCTTCTGGTCTTCGATTTCATTTCTTGTGCTCATGTCTTTGGGGAGATTAATCGGGCTGCGGATAAAGTGGCGTACCTTCTGCTCAACCATGATCTCCCATGTCTCATCCTGAGATCCAGATACTCATCTGAAAGGACGCTCTTGAGTGATGAGTTAGCAGGGTTGACACCACCCAAACTATTAACTTGTATTAAAAAAGAAAAGGTCATGAAAGAACAATCCACTCACTCCGTCACCCCCACCAACCAACCAATTTAGGTAAGGAGCATAGTTCTCACACGGGAATAGGTGCATTCCATCAGACCGACAATATCTATATTCATATGAACAAGTAATTTTTTTTTAAATTCGAAAGATTTATATATGTCCTCAGGAAATAAAAAATGTAATAACATACGGAGTACACAAACCAGCCAACCACACCCACATATCTCAGGGGAAGGGAGAAAAGGGGTACGGTGAGTGTATTGTGTATTGAACAAATGGGGAGGGTTCATGCGGAAGAAAAGAGGCGGCCTCCTTGATCTCCGGCGTCGGAGATGAAGGTGTCGCAGGAAGGGCAGATGGAGAGGGTAGGTGCTGCAGGGCCAGGGATGGACATGTAGACAGCGGCACCGACTTGAAGGGATTTGAGCTCGGTTAGTTCCTTGTTCAGCCTGTTGTTCTCCTCTGTTAGCTTCTCCCAACATTTCCTCATCATCTCGCACTCCATTTCCGTCTGCTTCAGCTTCGTCCTTGCTCGTCTGTTTTGGAACCACACTTCCACTTGCCGAGGCCTTAGATTTAGTAATTAAAATAGAACGTAGGAAGGATTAAAAAAAACAGCATATATATAGATATGATAATTTGTAATTAATTAGAGAGGAGTAAATATATAAAAGTAAAACATACGTACAGGAGTTAGGGTAGAATGTAGATTGAAATTGTCTTCTAAAACAGAGGATTGTTGTTTGGAGAGCCTGAGCTTCTTCCTGGGACTAGGCTCCTCCTCCTCATGATCCTCATTGCTCACCCTCGAACCAGTGGCGAAGCTAGCCCGTAACATAGGGGTGGGCGAGATTTAGGCTAAAAATTAAATAATAATGAAACGAGTTTTGCTAAAATTTAAAAAATTTAATTGTGAAGGGTTATGTAAAATTTTTTTAAAGATTTATCCATATTATTAGAAGTGAATAAAATTTATAATTAGTTAAAAAAAAATTCAAGGAAACCCCTAATAAATGACTAAAATAGAATTCAAACAATACTAATTAAAATTAATTATTCTCAATTTAAAAAGATATTTGAACTTATATATAAAAAGATAGTTAAAAATAAGTGAAGAAAATGTTAAAAGTGGGAATTGAACCTTGGGCTCTAGATAAAGAGAAAAAAGTTCTCCATTTATACTTTACCAACTAGGCAATGTAAACTTTATGATTCATTTTCATATCTAAATTAATTTAGATATTTTTATTTTTTATTTTTTATATAGTTAACCTTTCGTATTTTTTTCCGGGATTGGGGTGGGCTCGCGCTCATACGAGCCCACCTCTAAATCCGCCAGTCCCTCGAACAAAGCTGTTCCACCTCATCCCCATAACCAAGTGACCCTTTCATAGAATTAGGGGACCTGTTGTTGTTTTTGGAGTACTGGGATGAAGATCCAAGCGGGCTTGTCGTGGAAAGGCCAGCCTGATCGAGGAGGCCCAATGACAGGGACGGCAAGACATGATCAAATTGGAGGCATGAAAGGGAGTGGTTGTGGTGGTCCTTGTTGTTGGAGTTGGTGAAGCCAAGTAGGTCAAGAGAGAGGCCGGTGTTGAATGCTTCATCTTGATCGTCTGAATTCATTTAATTTATATGATGATTGATTGATATATAGTAATTATATGTAAATGGACAGGGCAATTGAATTGGTTGAGCTAGTACGTGATGCGTGATGTAGGGGATCGGATCGATGGAGATTGGGAAATTGAAACCTATCTAAGCTTCAAGGGGAAGATAGATATAGGTAATTTAGGAGAGGAAGAGGAAAGGGATCTCAATTCTCAACGTTGAAAGAGGTGGGGAGAGAGGTTTGCTTTATGGTCACTGCTTCGTATAAACTATAAAAGCTATAAAGTGACGGTTTGTACGTGGTAATCAATTATGATATTTTTGAAAGGGAATTTGTCGTAAAATGATGGCGGTTTTATTGTCAAATTTAAGTCGCCTAGTTTCAATAAGTTTAAAGCGCGTATACGTACTAGTGAAAAATTATGTGCGGACACATATAGAATAAGTAGGTGTAATATATAAATATATCAAATTTCTATATAATCTTGAAATTAATTAATTGATAATAAAAACGAGTAATCTACATTAAAATTTAAGATCTTTACTTACTATTTAATTCTGTTGCGAGAATAGTATTATATTCCAACACTTGCACTTTCAGAGTGCTCATTTTATTAGGAATTCCATCTTTTACCAATCACAAGTTGGTGTAGTGGTTAGGATCTATGGGGCTACATTCTATGTCTCGAGTTTCGAAGTTCAAATCCCGGTGGAAACATGGAGACGCTTGTAGGTGGGAGGATCAACCCCTTAATGGACCTACAATAACCCGATCCAGATGTAGAGTGGGCAAAGCCCACTTGAACTGGTAAGGAAAAAAAAAAGGAATTCCATCCTTTTGTTTGTTTTTCAATTCCTTCGAAGTTATAATCAAGGAAAGTTTGTAAAGTGTATAATGATATATATTGCTATGTAAGCCTAAGGAAAAGATATATACGTAGATGTGTGTTTTGGGCTTGAATATATCTATCTTAATATATCATATAGATCTTTAAAATATGCAAGGATACCTTATACGTATTAGGTATGACTTATGAGGGGAATGGAATTCTGTGTCTGTTGGAAACCATGGATTGGAGGAAGAAAAACCAGAAGGAGAGAAAGAGAGCAAGAGAGAAGACGAAGGTGTCTTGCTTGATTGAATGAAAAAAGGCGCCAATGTTTGTTACATATACAGCTACCACGCACGTGACAAGCATGCAGGCTTGGAACGCTGCGTTTTATTACAGCACAGGAAAGAAGATCTGGCTACAGGACGACGTCGTATCACTCGAAGTGCTAACCTCCTTGTTCCGGTGTGCCAGATACTCAGATACTCCAACACCCCCCCTCAAGTTGAAGGTGGGTGAACCATCTGCAACTTGCAAAGCATATCAGTGTGGCGGGGTCCTGGAAGAGACTTAGTGAAAATGTCCGCCAATTGGTCTTTAAAGAGGAACTCTCAACTTTATAAAGATCCAGACTAGCAGCTAAGGGAGCAGTAGCAGTGCCAGAGTGAACATTGAAATCATTAAAGAGATCTGCTATGAACTTCTTTTGGCATAAGACCATGCCCTGGGGAACTTTGAGAAACTCAATTCCTAAGAAGTAATGCAGATTGCCCAAGTCTTTGATCTTGAATTGATCATCTAGAAAAGACTTTAAATGTCATAACATCCAAATCATTCCCTGTCAGCAAAATATCATCGACGTAGATGGCCAAAAAAACTACTGAATCACCAGATCGACGAATGAACAAGGAGTGGTCATTAGGGGAATGAGTGTAACCCCGAGTGCGAAGTGAATCAGAAAGTTTTGCATACCATTGCCCGGAAGCCTGACGAAGACCATACAGGGATTTGTTGAGGCAACAGACTAAGGTAGGATCGGAAATAGAGAAACCAGGGGGAAATTCATGTAAACCTCTTCATGGAGATCCCCATGAAGGAAAGCATTGTTTACGTCAAGCTGAAACATGTGCCAATTCCTTTTCAAAGCAATGGAAACAAGCACTCGGACAGTGGTCATTTTAATCACTAGGGAGAAAGTCTCAGTGAAGTCAATTCCTGCCTTTTGAGTGCAGCCTCTGATCACCAATCTTGCTTTGTGCCTCTCAATCGTGCCATCAGGTCTGAGCTTCAATTTGAAGACCCATTTGCAGCTAATTGGTTTCTTACCACTGGGCAAAGAAACAAGGTCCCATGTATTGTTCAACTCGAGTGCAGCAAACTCCTTATGGACAGCCTCCAACCAAGCAGGTGATTGAGCAGCTTCTGCATAAGTAGATGGGTCATGTGCAACAAAGAGATTAGAAAGCAAATGGTGATCATTTTTGGATAGGATACCAGCACAAATTGAAGGGGATGAGAAACAAGCAGAGGTGATTGTGTTTGAACAAAAATTGTGGGTGTCAAAGGCAGAGTTACAAATGAAATCAGAAAGGTAAAAAGGTTGGCGATGCACCCTAGATGTCCTTCGAATAGGAGGGACAATGGGAGGATGAACTGGTGGGTCAACCTGTATATCATGGGAGACAACAGGAGGGTCAATTGATGGGGAAATTGGATGTGGTGATGGTGGGACAGGTTGAGATGGTAGCTCAAAAACTGTGTCAACCTGATCATCAGGAACAGGGCAAGGCAAGTGATGTCAGATGAAGAAATGCTTGATGATTTGAAGGGAAAAATTGTCTCATAGAAGACCACATTTCTAGATATGATAATAACTCGTGAGGAAATGTCAAGAAGCTTATAAGCTTTCTTCCCAAAGGGATATCCCAAGAAAATACAAGCTTGAGCACGAGGCTTGAACTTGTCCCCATCACGAGGGGATACAGAAGCATAACACAGGCACCCAAAGGGCTTCAGGTTTGAATAGTTTGGGGTAGTGGAAAAAAGTTTCTCAAAGGGACTGATATTTTGAAGGAGTTTAGAAGGAAATCTGTTGATCAAGAAGGTGGCCATAAGGATGCAATCACCCCAGTATTTGATAGGGATATGGGATTGAAACATCAATGCTCTAGCAGTCTCAAGGAGGTGCTTGTGCTTCCTCTCAACCACACCGTTTTGCTGGGGTGTGTGAGCACAGCTGGTCTGGTGCAAAATGCCTTGAGAGGCAAAAAACTCAATGCCAGTATGGTTGGAGCCAAGTTCAAGGGCATTATTTGATCTGATGATTTTGGGAGTGGTATGAAACTGGGTTTGTATCATGGTAACAAAGGCTGTGATGATGGAGAAAGCACTGGACTTGTTGGATAAAAGGTGAGTCCAAGTACACCTTGTGAAATCATCAACAAGGGTCAAAAAATATTTGTGGCCAGTATAAGTGGGTGTTTTGTAGGGTCCCCAAACATCAATGTGGACAAGGTCAAAAGGGAGTTTAGTTTTGATGGAGCTGTGGGGAAAGGGTAGAATGTGTTGCTTTGCCTTGTGACACACATCACACACAAAACCAGATTTATGATCAAAAGAAACATCAAGCAATCTCATGGATTTGAGTTTATCAAAGGGCATATGTCCCAAACGTAAATGCCAAAGCATGATAGGGTCAGAAACACAATTGAAAGTGTTACAATCTGCAGAAGAAACATAACTAGAGTGCATCAAAGAAGAAGAAGCATTTTGTGGTTTGCAATGCAGCAAGTAGAGACCATTATGCTGCTCACCAAGCACCAGAGGCCTCGTCAGTGAAGGGGCCTGCAATAGGCAAGATTTTGAGGAAAAATTAGCAACACAATCCATTTGAGAGGTCAATTTGCTAATGGATAACAAATTGAACCTAAATTCTGGGATAAAGAAAACATTATGCAGAATAATATCTGGTAAAATTTTAACAGATCCCTGGAATTTGACCATGATAAAAGAAGCATCAGGTAGGGTAATTTTGTGAGGTTGGGTCAAGGGAGCAAGGGACATAAAAGATGCATGATTAAAGCACATATGGTCTGTGGCACCGGTATCCAATATCCAAATATGTCCATTATTTTTCAAATCAAACTGTGCACTAAGAGCCAAGTACTTAGGGTAATTGAGAAGAGTCGAAGAGTGGATACCTGCCATGGAGAATCCAGCCAACTCAGTCTTGTGTTGAGAGGATCCCTTAGTCAACATTGAAAGAAGCTGAGAACATTGCTCAGCTGTAAATCCAGGGATAGCAGACACTGAATCATTTCCAACTTCTTCAGTTCCACTGGCACCTGCAAACTTCCTTTCTTTAGGTGCCTTGGAGTCACTCGGATAGCCGATCAACTTGTAGCAGAATTCAACCTTGCATCCTGTCTTTTTGCAGTGAGTACAGACATATGAAGGGCGCTTGCTAGGGATTGAAGTTTCTTGTTTCTCTTGCTTGGGTTTCTGACCAGAATTCTGAGATTGAGGAGGATTACTGCCAGCTCTACGACTCTACGTGTTCATAGCTGAAGAATCTCCAGAAAACTGACTTGTAGACTTGAAATTGATCTGTTTCTCTTCTCTACTGATCATGGAGTAAGCTTCTGCAATAGACGGCGTTGGTTTCATCATCAAGATTTGACCACGAAGGGGAGTAAAGCACTCGTTTAACCCCATCATCAACTCGAGAAGGCGCTGATCTTCTTCATATTTGCAGATTTCTGGTCCAACACCACAAGTGCAGCGGCAAGAACATCTAGGCCTCACCTGCAGTGCCTTCAGTTCATCCCACAACTTCTTGATTTTGGTTTAGTAAGTAGCAAAATCAACGCTACCTTGCGAAATGACAGCTAATTCTTTTCGGAGAGAAAATCGTTGAACAAGATTAGGTTGCTCAAAACGAGAACATAGATCTTTCCAGATTTTGACAGCTAATTCACTATAGATCACGCTTTCCGTGATTTCCTTTCCTAAGGCATTCAAAATCCAAGACACTACCATATCATTGCATCGTCGCCAATCATCAAAAGTCAGAGAATCAGGTTCAGGAGACGGAATACCTCCATTGACGAATCCAATCTTGTTTTTCGCCGAAAGAGCGATCAACATTGATCGCTTCCAGGTACCAAATCCCGATCCATCGAACACTCTCGAAACCAGGACCATTCCCGGATTATCAGATGGATGCAGATAAAGCGGATTCCTCGCATCAACAATTGCAGGTCTCTGATCGGCGACTGGATCGACGACTTGCTCCATTGAAGCGAAGGCGAAAGAGAAAACAGAGATTTGCGGAAGAAGAGAAAACGAAAAAAAGCTAGGGTTGCTCTGATACCATGTTGGAAACCATGGATTGGAGGAAGAAAAACCAGAAGGAGGGAAAGAGAGCAAGAGAGAAGACGAAGGTGTCTTGCTTGATTGAATGAAAAGAGGCGCCAATGTTTGTTACATATACAGCTACCGCGCACGTGACAAGCACGCAGGCTTGGAACGCTGCGTTTTATTGCAGCACAGGAAATAAGATCTGGCTACAGGACGACGTCGTATCACTCAAAGTGCTAACCTCCTTGTTCCGGTGTGCCAGATACTCAGATACTCCAACAGTGTCTCCAAAATTGCCCCGCTTCTGTCCCCAGTCCCTCCTCCTCACAAGTCACAATTCTTAATTAAAAAAAAATTAAAATAAATAAATAAATAAAAATAGATTAAAAGAAAAATAAAAAAGAGTTTTTGTGAGAGGAACAGGGAAGCACCGTAGCCGGGAGTCCGGGACAGAGGATTTGGACCCCTTATGGCTTATGAGGTAGCCCAATAAAAAAGGGTACGTACTAGAGGATTTAGTGCGAAGTGAAGGAAAAAAAATAGTGCTAAGTAAATTAAGTTGAAAATAGGGCAATCCACTAAAAGTGGACGGGTTACGACTTACGCCCAACGAACGCTTTAAAAAAAAAAAGCTCTCGGTGAAAAAACACTCTCAATGAAAAAACCCTCTCCCCCCACTACACAGTCTCAGGGAGGAGACCCTAGCCCCAAACCCGCCGCCGCCACCACTGGTCCCGCCCAACCACCCCGACGAGCACCGCCACCAACCAGAACCACCTGCAAAGGTTTGCCCCAAACCACCAATGCCCACCAAAATCGAACCCAAACTCCCAAACAAGACCTGAATGAAAACCTTCCACTCCCAAATCATAAGATCCACACGATAATCTCCCAGATCTGTCTCCTAAAATCTATTACACATGGGAAAAGAAGCGAGAGAGAGCCCCAATTGCTCAATAAAGTGGAAACAAAGCGGGCGAAAAGCAACAAAGCTGATAGAAATTTCAAGAAAAGGAAGAAGGGAGCTCCAATCCGGGGGTGGTGGCGGCGATTTCCGGTGGTGCAGCGGCTGTTGTGGGCTAGTGGTGGTGGAGGTGGTGTGCGTACGGGCGATCTGCTTCTACCTACAAATATCATCTCGTCCTTTCGATTTCTCTTCGGAGTAAGCCGTTCGATCGATGTTCTGTGTTTTCGCTTGATTCGCTGTGGCACGACATCGGTAAACTGGTACGTTTTTCTGAAGGGTGGTGCTACTGGCTCTCCCTTACCTTCCCCTCAAATCTCATTAAGGAAGCAGCGGGGTGTGATTCTTTCTCACACTCTTCTCATCTCTCTTTCTCTTGCAAATCTCTTTTATTGTATAACTAATCTCTTCTTTTATCTCTATGTTTCAATGGCCTCATCCACCTTGGACAAAGACAAAAAACCCTTGGAGCACGATTCTTTCGAGCTTCCAAACACAAACTCCCGAAAGGGCCCAAAAATCTCTGCTGATGGCTGTCCTTTTGAGGGGATTTCGATTCCTTCAGGGGATCTGTCTAAGGCAAACCAAAAACATCTTGAGAAGAAGTCGAAGATCGATGTACAGGCGCCGAAAGAAATCCAATCTAGTGTCCAGGAAAATAGTTCATGGACCCTCAAGGTAACAGTGCACGTCGTGCTGTATGTATGTCTATGTTTGTCAGTCCTTGACTCATTTACCAGTACTGTTTTGACCCTCAAGGTAACAATGCACTTACCTCCTTTGAAGATCTATGAACAGCTAGAAGCAGGAAAGTGTAAGCTTCTTCTTAGGGAAAAATGGTGGATTGTCGCCTATAAGCATAAACAGATTTCTGGATTAGTATGGTTTTGGAAAAACCGGCTTAGCAGGATTGGGCTCCCTCTTTTACATATCTATTTGATTAAAAGGATTAAATGTCACTTAACCATGATTAGTTTTAAAAGTTTTGATCAAAATAATAAGTATGAGCTTGGGGATTCATTACTCGATTATCCCCTTTCATATAAATGTAAATTTAAAATGCTAGCAACTGTATTTATCTATGACTTGGCCTTTGTCATAGTTGTGATTCAAAGATGCTGGTATACACATTTTGGAAAGGTAAGTGCTTTAAAGAATAGATTTAGCCATATTTCAGTGTGGTTACATAAATATTTAGTGAAGAAATCCAATTGCAATGAGTTGCTGCTGCATGTTACTAGCCTTTCCTCATCCTCCTTTGTGAGTGTATCATGGTTGATTATGAGTTTTAATTACCAAATATTGATATTAGTGTATGCTATATTTATATGGGATATTGCAGATTATGAATTTATCAAATTGATTCCTCTGTGTGATACGAGGTTTAAGTATTTTGATAACATGCTACTGCTTAAGAACCCTCGATGTAAATTATTCTTAAAGGTTATTCCCACTCTTTATGTGTGCTCCTTCTTTATGCATCTTCCTTCGTTCAGGTTAATTATTGAGCTCAATTGTTTCTCTGAGACTTTCTTGTTGCCCTCCTCAATTGTGGAAACTAGGAGTAACTCTCCTTGGTTGGACTACTGGCAATTTCAGCTGGTCCAGGAATCCTCATCAAAACGAGTGACTTCAAGTCAATCCCAACCCAACCTCCGAAAGGGTACTCAAATCCTTGTTGAAAACAGGTCATCTGAGAGGGCCTATGACCTTGATGATCGCACATAACAACCTCTGGAGGTTATGGCAGCCCAGAGAATGCTCAGGTACGTCGGGGAACTTACTTCTAGTATCCTCAATGATGCATATCGGGGTCTTGAGAAGCTAAGTTCCCTTGAAACCACTCATTGCATCCCTAATGAGGTAAGAAATTTATCGTGTTATGATTTTGAATTGGTAAAATTAAGCCTCAGCAAGATGTTGGATCGTATGTCTCATGGGACTTCTGATGGTTTTTCCGTCATTATCTCCTCACCTATTGAATTCCTTGCCTGTATTCTGAGTACACCTTTCAGGTTTGCTGAACTGCCCCCTGTTCCTATTGCTGCTCCTCGTGCGCCCCCTTCGGTGGTGCATGAGTCGACGCAGCTTGGTTTGGGTGCTTTTTCGACCTCCACCATAATCCCTTTCGTTTCAACTCATTACGGTACAAAAACCAATGCTAAATCTCAAATTTATATACTAGAATTATTAGTGCAGAGTGGGGCCAAGGGGAATAACTCTCTCATCTCTATCGAAATCAATTTTGTAATTAGCTTTCAAGTAGTTGAACCGAGTAATTTTGAAAGTTGCAATAGTACTAAAAACACTTATAAGAATCTCAAGCAAGAACTCTACCTTAAAAAAGATAACAGAAATCACAAAAAGGGTATAGTGTTGGTATGGGAGGGTTACCTTTTGCCCGCCCATGCTAATACAATGTGGACTGGGAGTAATGCGCAGAAGCAAGAAAAAGTGGGACATTTCAACATCCTTAGAAAAACTCGAAAGGAAAATACACAAAAGTCACATTCGATACATAAAAGAACAAACATTAAAAGAGCAATAAATGGGTATGGGAGAGATCACCTTAAGCTCGACCGTACTAAAAAGAGGAAGTCATGATTATTCGCTTCTGGAACTGTAGAGGTATCGGAAAAACAACCTTGTGGACAAATATAAGCGCATGGAACAAGGTGGAACACATCCAAATGGTTATATTGGCAGAAACCAAAACTGATAAAGAACCAAGCGACTCGTTGTGGAAAAATGCAGGATACACTAACGCTTGTTGGTCTCCAGCTGTAGGGAAGTCTGGGGGAATTGGACTCATTTGGAACGAAAACGCACTAAAGAACGAAACAATCTCAATCATAACTCATCTACCGAGAATAATTGGTGTGCAGTACTCAAATCTGAAAACAAATTTCGAGTGCAGAATGTTCTTTGTCTATGCCCCCCTAATGCTAGTGATAAGGATGCGTTCTGGTCTGAACTCTCGGTAATCATTAACCAACAAAGCACACCCTGCTTAATTATGGGAGACTTGAATGAAATAGCACAACCCTCAGACAAGAGTGGTGGGGCGGAAACCCTGCCAGGTAGATTTCTGCGGCTTTCGGACTTCAAGAATGCTTGCTCACTAATCGACATCCCATCATTTGGAAACCCATTTACTTGGAGGAAAAAAGCTTCAGGGCCAGATAATATTCATGAAAAAATTGATAGAGTATTAGTCCATCATGACATTATCCAAGCTTACTCAGATCTCGCAACCAAGAATGGTGCATTCTCTTCCTCGGACCACTGTCCAATAACGATCTGTCTCTCACAGAATTCTAGTTTCAAAGCCCCTCCCTTTAAGTTTGAAAATGTCTGGCTTGAAAGAAAGGATTTTAGAAACATTGTTAAGCAATCCTGGAGAACATTGTGTGTCGGGTCAGCCATGTTCCGGTTGGTCCAGAAAACAAAAACCCTTAAGAAAAAAGCAAAGCTATGGAACAAAAAAACCTTTGGAAATATCTTTCGGCAATTACAAGAAGTTGAAGACGCGCTTCTTGAAATACAATCAGCAAATAACGACCCCCAAAATGACAGAGAAAGGATTAAAGAAAAAAACTTAATAAAAAAGAAAGAACAGTTGCTCCTGTTTCACAAGACCTTCTGGCTACAGCGAGCGAAATCAAAACACCTTAAACTAGCAGACACCAATTCATCCTACTTTCATAGAGTAGCATCAGGTAGAAGGAATCGAAAAATTATTCGATCAATTACGTCAGCAGAAGGAACGCAAATCATCGGTGAAGAAAATGTGAAAGAAGAAATTAAAAAAGACTTTGAAAGAAGATTCTCTAAGGAGCAAACTTACTCAAACAACAGATTAGAAGAGTATATTGCCCTAATAAACCCAGCAATCACAGCCGAAGAAAATAAAATGCTAATACAACAACCGTCAAATAGTGAAATTAAATCCGCCGTTTTTAGTTTGGGAAAGAACAAGTCCCCGGGACCAGACGGAATGACAGCAGAATTTTACAAGGAATATTGGGACATAATTGGAAAAGATATCATACGAGCAGTCAAAGCTTTCTTTCACACTGGAAAACTTCTCAAACAAATAAACCATACATTCATCTCGCTAATCCCAAAAAATAATAATCCTTCTACGACAGCTCATTATAGACCAATAAGCTTATGTTCGACCATCTACAAAATCATCTCAAAAATAATCACTGAACGCCTGAAGACCATAATGGGAAAACTAATTCATCCCCTCCAAGGGGCTTTTGTGTCTGATAGAGCGATTCAAGACAACATACTCATAGCGCATGAACTCTTCCACTCCTTCCGAAACCGTAAGGGTGTCCAGGGATGGATTGCAATGAAGCTCGACATGGAAAAAGCCTACGACAGAGTAGACTGGAATTACACAAGACACATTCTACAAAAGTTTGGCTTTCACCCACATTTAGTAAATATGATTATGGAATGTGTGTCCACTGTCTCCTTCTCTATCTTAGTAAACAATGGCCCTTCAGAGCCGTTCATACCCTCCAGAGGGCTACGCCAAGGAGACCCCCTGATAAGGCATGTTTCCAATAGGCATTATAGGTTAGTTTAGTTGCATTTCATTGTTATATAATCATGTTTTAGTGTTAATTAGATTAGCATTCATTTTGTGGGAAAGTTCGGAATCTACGCTATTTCGATGGTTTTATGTAGATTCGTAGATCTGAGGCAAAGAACACGAGGAACGGAGCTAAGTAAGGCTAAGGCGAGACTTGGGAGAGCTTAAGGAAGAAGTCCCGAAGAGAATGGAACAACCTAAGGAGCAACGGAGAACGAAATCGAGGTCTAAGAGCGAAAACAAGGACGAGTCGCGAAAGCTGTCCGCCCGGCGAGCTGAACTTGTAACGCACTTTCCGGAGGCCTCGGATGTCCGATCGACGCATATGAGCATGCGTTGGAAAGCTCTTTCGAAGATCTACGTGATGGTGTTCTGTTGGATTTTCGCTGCCAGCGAATGCCTTTCCGCTGCAGCGAATCAAGTCAGCAACAACATGTGCGAGAAGGTGGCCGGCCTGAGCATGAGTCGCTGCCAGCGAATGGCATCTCGCTGCCAGCGACTGGAGTTAGCGGGAGCATGTCCAGGAGCAGCATGACTCGCTGCCAGCGAAAGGAAACTCGCTGCCAGCGAATGGAGTCGCTGCCAGCGGACGACCGGATTCGCTGCAGCGGATGTAAGCTTTCGCGGCAGCGAATGGAGACTCTCGCGACAGCGGAAGGGTGGACTCGCGGAAGCGGAATCGAAGAAGCTTGAAAATATTCTAAGGCATGGACATTCGCTGCCAGCGAGTGTGGTAGCGAGTGTGGTAGCGAAAATCCAACAGGAGCTTGATTGAGGCCATTCGCTGCCAGCGGAAATTTCTCGCTGCCAGCGGAATCCGACGCTGAATTAATTTAGGAAAGTTCTATCTTTGATCTAGTTTGTTTAGGAAATTTCTATCTTTTATCTATCTTTTATCTACCTTTTATGGAAGACATTAGGCTTATAAATATGATGTTCTAGGGTTAGTTTAATTAAGTTTTCAATTGGAGCAATCACCATAGAAGAGAAGAGAGCTTAGGTAAGCCATGAGCGGCTAATTTTCCTAGTGTTTCACCTACGTTTTCGGAGACTTGGTTGGTGAATTGTGAGTTTTTAATTCAAGTTATCTTTCCTCTATTATAATTCCTTCAACTTCCTTGTGCTTATTGTTATGTTATTGATGTTATCTTGCTTGGCCGACTTGATAATATTGATTTCGTGCTAAGATTTAATGCTTTCGTATTTGCGTTATTTCTATAGTAGCATGCATAGGATTGTGGATTCCGTGTTTGAAGCATGATTATGTAGGAAGTTGACGTATATCTTAAACATCGATTTACCGTGTTTAATTGGTGTTATTTATGTGCTCAAGTTCTTGGGATATTGTGCTATCTCCTTGTTAAATCTTAACCGTGTTATGATTGCATTGAGGTGTAAGGGATTAATTGGACTCGTAGGACTTTTAATCCATATAAACCAAGACGAGAGGAATTTGTAGGAAAGTTAATAGCTTGAAAAGAATTCGATGATCGATAAGCCAACCAATGTCAAAGAATTCGTGGGTGGAACCGTTCTCTACTCTTGATTTTACAACAAAATTCCATCTTTACTTTACATTACTTGTTCTTATTTAAAAGTCGCATCTTTTCCCACTTTTGTTACTTGTTGGTGATCAAATTGCATTGTGAAATCTTGAATCTCCCGAGGATTCGACCCCTTTCTTGCCAATTATACTAATTTGTGAGAGTGGGAACTACTTGATTGGGAATCAACGATTTTCATCCCACCACCCCCTCTCCCCATTCCTATTTCTCCTTGGGGCGAAAGTTCTAGCTCGAAAACTCTCTCTAGAAATGAACACTAGTAACAACGGTGTGGGATTCAAATTCGGCAACTCCGGCCCTAAAATTCCTTTTCTAGCATTCGCGGACGACATAATAATCTTTAGCAAAGGAAATAACTCGTCATGCTTAAAAATTAAGGAAATTATTGAAGACTATTGCAGATTCTCAGGTCAAAAAGTCAACTATCACAAATCCGCATTTCAAACCACCCCAGGCATCTCTAGAACAAGAGCACGAGAAATTGAAGGCGTCCTTAATATCCCTTTTGAGAAAAGCCTAGAGAAATACCTTGGATGTCCTATCATCAATGGACGCGTGGCAAAGGATACCTTTGGTGATCTAATCTGCAAATCAAAAGACCAACTAAGTAAATGGCGAGCAAATGCGTTATCCCAACAGGGCAGGGCAACTCTAATAACCTCCAATTTGTCATCAAAACCGTGAGACTCGCTGCCAGCGAGCAAATGCGTGAAGAGTGAGACTCGCTGCCAGCGAGTCTCACTCTTCACGCAGCAAGTCCGGAGCTCATCGGCGTACCCAAGTCGCTGCAGCGAGTCCCTTCGCTGCCAGCGAGTAACCTCACCTCCGCGAGCAGAGCCCTCGGCTTGACTCGAGTCGCTGCCAGCGGGATTCCATTCGCTGTCAGCGAAAATCCTGCAGTAAGTCGACTTCTTTGTGAGTTCTCGATCTCCATCCTTTGATTATAATTTTTATGGCTTCTCCACCAATGGTTAGGCCTAGAGGATTGACTAGAGCTCAAAGGACTAGATGGGATGATCTTGATGCTCGTCGGTATGTTTCGACGAAATTTTTTGATATCCCCACATTGAGATTATTGGGACTCGAGGAGAGTGTGCGGACATTTATGGGCATTGGAGATATTGATGGCTTGGTAGACAAGTGTGTCCGCACTTATCCGGATTTGGTTAGGGAGTTTTTGGCTACATTTGCAATGGTTAGTGAGGATAGTTTTACTTTTCGTTTGGGTGGGGCAAATCAAGCTATGACTTTTGAAGAATTGAAGAATGTGTTTGGGATCACGGGCAATCCCTACGCCCGTTGGTCTGAATTGCCTCGTCGCTCCATCCCTCAACAACGATGGTTTGAAGTCACCCAAAAGGTCATGACCTCCGGCAATGACTACAATTATAGCATTATCCACCCTTCTCTTAGACTTTGCCACAAGGTCTTGAACAACACGCTTTTCGGGCATGCCAAGATCAACAAGGTTTCCAAGGGAAGTTGGGCTTGGATGACTTGCTTATTGCCCGAAGCACATGAGACGCCGGATTGGGTAGAGCTTTTCTTTACCGCTTGTGGTGAGGCTACTAAGAAGCATTCTAGAAAGGAAGAGGTGAAGATTGGTTTCGGAGGCTTAATTACTTTGCTTGCTTTGGAGCTTGACATTGATTTGAATGCCTATATCCCTTGTTCGGACAACTATAGGCTCAATTTGGCTTCACTCAAGAAGGCTAACATATTGAGGGAAAGTGAATATGCGGGGAGCTTCATTTGGTATGCCGGGGTCAACAGGTCCCACACTTTGGTACTCCCTCGCCCACTTCCCACCGGTCCGTCCCCCGCCGATTTATTTATTCCATCCGACGCCTTACCATTGGGCCCACCTCCGAACGCCAACGGCGGAGATGCTAATGAGGAGCCTTCTGAAGAACCCACGGAGATGGAGTATGAACCGGTAATGCAAGTGGAGACATCCCATCCACGAGTGACTTATGGCGGGGGAGTTAGTTCTTCACATGGAGGGTACCATGGCGAGTCCTATGATGGCTTTCTCTCTCATGGCTATTTTGAGAGTGCTTTCCATCAAATCACCGAGCGTCAAGATGCCACGGACCGGCAAATTGCGGAGAACCATAACATTCTCATGGAGCAACAACGAAGGAACCATGAGGAGATCATGGCCCAATTCAACGTTTGGGCACCCTTTGGGTGGCAAACCCAATTTCCACCACCACATTGAGCTCGTGAGTTCCCTTCTCCCTCACCTATTTCAATTGTTTAATTTTTGTTGTCTTTATTTCATTAGGGACAATGAAATATTCAAGTGTGGGGGAGGGGTTTAGTGTACATATTGCATTAGTTAGGTCATATTTAAAATTTTCACTTGCATATCATGTTTATTTTTTTCGTTAATTTATTGCATTAGAAAATGAAAAAAAAATGAGAAAAAAAATATCCAAAAAGAGCATGCATTGCATATATGTGTTTTTCAAATACCCATCTTGCCTTAGTTTGTCCTCTATTTTGTCTTTATGAGTTTTACCATATATGTTCCATAGTATGTTTGAATTGTCTAGCCTTGTCACATATTTGAAATGATTTTTATTGGGAGCTTGACTTGTTAGTTCAATTGAGAAAGTATGATTCTTAGTCTTTGGCATTATTGAAATCCAACAAAAACTTGTCCAAGTGAGAATTTTGGCCTTATAGGGATATTTGATATATTTATTCCCTTTTGCTTTCTTGTGTGACATTATACTCTCCTTATGCAATTACCTCTTGAGATTGACATTGTTATCTATATTTGAGGCCGAATTTATATGTCTATTGCTTATGAGTTTCAAATGATAGAGGCATGATTTTCTTAGCCATATTATTATCCATATCCACCCTACATATGTGTCCTTTGCTTGTAGCCAAATTTGAGCCTTAGCCTTTTCTTTGAAGCTCCACAAAATTTATCCTAACCGATGATAAGCCTTACCCAATCCGGGAATTAGGATTAGAGTTGGTGAATGATTGATGTGGTTGAGTGGAAAAGAAAATATTGTTAAGAGAGTTACGAGTTTTGGATGATTATGTAATTTTGGTTTTATTCCTCACATTGCGCATTATTGTATTTTTGGCTCTAGAAAAAAAATGAAAAAAGAAGAAGGAAAAAGTCAAAAGAAATAGAAGAAAAGAAAAGAAAAAAAAAAGATGAATAAAGAGCCTTTTATTTTCATTATGTATGTGAGAGTTGAAAAAAATGTATGGTTGAGAGAAAGTTCTTTTGTTGAGTGTTTTAAGAGTGAAAGTTTGAGTTATCTTGGTTTTGGAAGTATTTGGTTTTTGATGTTCTTCCGGTTGTTCTTAGGGATCCCTTTTTCCCGGATTTTTAGCACCACAAGCCTAAGTATTTCCTACCTTAAATTCCTTACCAAGCCCCATTACAACCTTGATAAAAGACCTCTTGATGTTTCTTATAAGTGATGGCATCCACGGTGGAGAATATGTGATATATGTGTCAATTTCTATGTAGCTTTTTGCATTTTGGATTGAGTTGAGAGATTGCATTTTTAAGCCTAAACACATGAGAGTGAGAGCAAACACATTATCCCGGTGAGGTTGGACTAGATGTGCCTTTTACTTTGAATCACTTTTATACTTGCTAGGATGCTAGCTTTCATGTTCACGACTCCTCCACTTTGATGTTGCTTTTGACAAGGTTAGTGCTTGAAGATCATATTTGTGGTATGATGGTTTTGCTCTTGTTTTTGTATTGCTTGAGGACAAGCAAAAGGTTAAGTGTGGGGGAGTTTGATAAGGCATGTTTCCAATAGGCATTATAGGTTAGTTTAGTTGCATTTCATTGTTATATAATCATGTTTTAGTGTTAATTAGATTAGCATTCATTTTGTGGGAAAGTTCGGAATCTACGCTATTTCGATGGTTTTATGTAGATTCGTAGATCCGAGGCAAAGAACACGAGGAATGGAGCTAAGTAAGGCTAAGGAGAGACTTGGGAGAGCTTAAGGAAGAAGTCCCGAAGAGAATGGAACAACCTAAGGAGCAACGGAGAACGAAATCGAGGTCTAAGAGCGAAAACAAGGACGAGTCGCGAAAGCTGTCCGCCCGGCGAGCTGAACTTGTAACGCACTTTCCGGAGGCCTCGGATGTCCGATCGACGCATATGAGCATGCGTTGGAAAGCTCTTTCGAAGATCTACGTGATGGTGTTCTGTTGGATTTTCGCTGCCAGCGAATGCCTTTCCGCTGCAGCGAATCAAGTCAGCAACAACATGTGCGAGAAGGTGGCCGGCCTGAGCATGAGTCGCTGCCAGCGAATGGCATCTCGCTGCCAGCGACTGGAGTTAGCGGGAGCATGTCCAGGAGCAGCATGACTCGCTGCCAGCGAAAGGAAACTCGCTGCCAGCGAATGGAGTCGCTGCCAGCGGACGACCGGATTCGCTGCAGCGGATGTAAGCTTTCGCGGCAGCGAATGGAGACTCTCGCGACAGCGGAAGGGTGGACTCGCGGAAGCGGAATCGAAGAAGCTTGAAAATATTCTAAGGCATGGACATTCGCTGCCAGCGAGTGTGGTAGCGAGTGTGGTAGCGAAAATCCAACAGGAGCTTGATTGAGGCCATTCGCTGCCAGCGGAAATTTCTCGCTGCCAGCGGAATCCGACGCTGAATTAATTTAGGAAAGTTCTATCTTTGATCTAGTTTGTTTAGGAAATTTCTATCTTTTATCTATCTTTTATCTACCTTTTATGGAAGACATTAGGCTTATAAATATGATGTTCTAGGGTTAGTTTAATTAAGTTTTCAATTGGAGCAATCACCATAGAAGAGAAGAGAGCTTAGGTAAGCCATGAGCGGCTAATTTTCCTAGTGTTTCACCTACGTTTTCGGAGACTTGGTTGGTGAATTGTGAGTTTTTAATTCAAGTTATCTTTCCTCTATTATAATTCCTTCAACTTCCTTGTGCTTATTGTTATGTTATTGATGTTATCTTGCTTGGCCGACTTGATAATATTGATTTCGTGCTAAGATTTAATGCTTTCGTATTTGCGTTATTTCTATAGTAGCATGCATAGGATTGTGGATTCCGTGTTTGAAGCATGATTATGTAGGAAGTTGACGTATATCTTAAACATCGATTTACCGTGTTTAATTGGTGTTATTTATGTGCTCAAGTTCTTGGGATATTGTGCTATCTCCTTGTTAAATCTTAACCGTGTTATGATTGCATTGAGGTGTAAGGGATTAATTGGACTCGTAGGACTTTTAATCCATATAAACCAAGACGAGAGGAATTTGTAGGAAAGTTAATAGCTTGAAAAGAATTCGATGATCGATAAGCCAACCAATGTCAAAGAATTCGTGGGTGGAACCGTTCTCTACTCTTGATTTTACAACAAAATTCCATCTTTACTTTACATTACTTGTTCTTATTTAAAAGTCGCATCTTTTCCCACTTTTGTTACTTGTTGGTGATCAAATTGCATTGTGAAATCTTGAATCTCCCGAGGATTCGACCCCTTTCTTGCCAATTATACTAATTTGTGAGAGTGGGAACTACTTGATTGGGAATCAACGATTTTCATCCCACCAAGTTTTTGGCGCCGTTGCCGGGGAGATTTAATTCGATTTCTTTGTGTAGTTTAATCATCAACTTTTTATGTGGACCACTCGCATGGTCCACACCCGTTCTACTAATTCCAATCTCTTACTTTTTGATCCAGAAATTGAAAGAACGACTTCTAGGTTGCGAAGAGAGCACTCATCCAACCCGGAAAACGAAGAAGAGATGGGCGACAACAACGGAAACAACAATCAACCGCCGCCGAACGACGGCAATGTGCTCGTGATTCCACAACGACGCACTTTGAAGGAGCTAAAGGAGCCAAATTTACAAACACAACCATTGGCTATTAGGCTCCCACCACTCCCGGAGGGCACCAAGTTTGAATTCAAGTCACCATGGGTCCATCTTTTGCCAATGTTTCATGGCATGAGTGGAGAGGACCCAAACAAGCACCTTGCGGAATTTCATGGAATATGCGATCGTTTGAGACCTCACGGCATCACGGAGGATCAAATGATGCTAAGGGCCTTCCCATTCACTTTGAAGGATGCGGCCAACGATTGGCTCTATTATTTACCCACGGAGAGCATTACTACATGGATGGAGATGAAAAAGGCCTTCTTGCGCAAATACTTCCCCGCCACTAGACACAATATTTTGAAGAAGGATATATCAAGCATTGAGCAATCGGCCACGGAGACTCTCTACGAATATGTGGAGAGATTCAAGAAGCTAAAAGCGAGTTGCCCCTATCATGGCTTTTCGGATGACGATTTGGTCCTATATCTTTATGAGGGGCTACTCGATAATGATCGTGGGACGGTTAACTCGGCTAGTGGAGGGAACATCCTCAACAAAACACCGGAGGAAGCTATGGAGATATTCGAGGAGCTTGCTAATGCTTCTCAACAATATCGACGGTCTCATAGAGCTAGAGGAGTCTTACACTTGGACTCCCCAACATCAAGCATGCAAAACGAGCTTAAGGAGATTAGAGAGGCTCTAAAGAATCTAACTTTGCAAAGAGGTCAACAACAACAACTCAAAGCATGTGGGTTGTGTGGAGACCCATCCCATCCTATGGATCAATGTCCCGACGTGCAAGATGGAACCATGGAGGTCAATGCTATGGGAGACTACGGTCCACGCCGCAACTATGGTAATAATCTCTATAATTCTAATTTTCAACAACAAGGTTATGGTGGCCGGTTCAATCAACAACAACAACCTCCCTATCAACAAGGAGGACCCCAATATAGAGCACCCTATGATAATCGTCAAAGGGGGGCTCCTCAAGCTAATCAACAAGGTGAGGATCCATACAAGCTCATTCTAGAAACCCTCAAAGCTCAAACGGAGAAGATGAATGCACAAGAGAAGATGATGGGCCAAATGGCTCAAGCAATTGGAGAACTACAAGCAAAGGACTCGGGCAAGCTACCACCACAAGTGGTGGTCAACCCAAGAGAGAACATGAGCGCCATCACCCTAAGGAGCGGTAAGGAACTGTTTGTCGCACCTAGGGGTGAGAAAGAAGCCTTAGAAGAAATCATGGAAAAAGGCTACGAAGAAAACAAGGAGGAGACAAGTTCTGTGCAATTTTCGCTGACAGCGAAATCAGACTCGCCGGAAGCGAATGGGGTGAATGCATCTGCTGAACCAGGAACGATCCCAGTCGCTGCCAGTGGGATCCCACTCGCTGCCAGCGAACCTGACTCGCTACCAGCGAAACACGACTCGCTGCCAGCGGATTCTGCCCAGAAAACTGACGTCCCCAAGTCCGGACACGCTGTTGCCGATTCCAATCCTCCTCTTGACGATTTTAAGCCGGTGGCACCCTTTCCGGAAGCTTTGAGGAATCCAAGGAGGCCGGAGAGCGACACCGAACTCTTCGAAACATTCGCCAAGTGTGAGGTAAACATTCCCTTACTCAACCTAGTTAAAGCTATTCCTCGTTATGCAAAGTTTTTAAAGGAATTATGCACGATCAAGAGGAATCAAAAGTTGAAGGGAAAGCAAAAAGTTCAAGTAAGTGAACATGTCTCCGCTATGTTAGAAAGGCGTATGCCCAAAAAGTGTAGCGATCCGGGTATGTTTACTATTCCTTGCACAATTGGAGATGCTAAATTTAATCATGCTTTGCTAGATTTAGGAGCATCCATCAATGTTATCTCATACTCCCTCTATAAATCGCTTGGTCTTGGTGCTTTGCAAGAAACAAGAGTTGTGATCCAATTGGCAAATCGTTCTCAAATCTATCCTAGGGGGTTTGTAGAAGATGTTTTAGTTATGGTGGACAAGCTAATTTTTCCCGCAGATTTCTTTGTTTTGGACATGGAGCATGGAGTAGCGGAGGCGCCTATCCTCTTGGGTAGACCCTTCCTAAGGACCGCCCGAACAAAGATTGATGTTTATGCCGGTTCACTTACTATGGAGTTCGATGGCGAAAAGGTAGAGTATTGCATATTTGATGCAATGAAGTATCCTCATGATGAACACTCTTTATTTGCTATTGATACTATTGAACCTTGTGTGGAAGATGTTTTTGAGCTTAATGGAAAAGATGAATTGCAAGTAGCTTTAGAAACCCCTCTAGATGAGCTTAAACTTGAATATTCTATTTCACCTTACTTGCATGAAGTTTTGGGAGCATTAGAGGCACAACATACTCACCAAAGAAATGATGCCTTAACACTAACCCTCCCAAGCGAGAGGCTTTTACCTTCTATTATTCAGGCACCCGTGATAGAGCTTAAACCATTGCCGGATCACCTCAAGTATGCCTTCTTGGGTGATGGAGATACCTTGCCAGTCATCATATCAAACAAGCTCACTCTTGAGCAAGAGGAGAGGTTAATAGCGGTGCTTAAGGAACACAAGACGGCCCTTGGATGGACAATTGCGGACATCAAAGGAATAAGCCCAACCATGTGCATGCACCGCATACTCTTGGAGGAAGGAGCCAAACCATCAAGACAACTCCAAAGGAGACTCAACCCACCAATGATGGAGGTGGTCAAGAAGGAAGTTCTAAAGCTACTACAAGCCGGTATGATCTATCCTATCTCCGATAGTAAATGGGTTAGTCCTACGCAGGTGGTTCCAAAGAAAGGAGGCATCACGGTCGTAGAGAACAAAGAAGGAGAGCTAGTGCCCACGCGAGTCCAAACCGGATGGAGAGTTTGCATCGACTATCGCAAATTGAATGCGGAGACTCGCAAGGACCACTTTCCTCTCCCATTTATTGACCAAATGGTGGAGCGCCTCGCCGGAAGAGCTTACTATTGTTTCTTGGATGGCTACTCGGGCTACTTTCAAATTGCCATCACACCGGAGGACCAAGAGAAAACAACATTCACATGCCCTTTTGGCACTTTTGCATATCGCCGAATGCCTTTTGGACTATGCAATGCTCCGGGCACATTCCAAAGGTGTATGGTAAGTATTTTCTCCGAGTATATTGAAAAGTTCATTGAAGTTTTTATGGATGACTTTACCGTTCATGGCGATGACTTCAACTCTTGCTTAGACCATTTGGCATTGGTTTTAAAAAGATGTGTTGAAACAAATTTGGTTTTGAATTCCGAAAAATGTCACTTTATGGTTGAACAAGGGATTGTTTTAGGTCACATTGTCTCCCGAAAGGGAATTGAGGTTGACAAGGCAAAGATTGACATCATCCAATCTTTGCCTTGCCCTACTAATGTGCGCGAAGTTCGCTCTTTCCTTGGTCATGCAGGATTTTATCGCCGATTCATCAAGGATTTCTCCAAAATCACCGCACCTCTTTGTGAACTCCTCAAGAAGGACACCATCTTTGAGTTTGATGAGAAGTGTAAGGAGGCTTTCCACGAGTTGAGAAATCGTCTTGTTACCGCACCAATCATTCAAGCCCCGGTGTGGACCCTCCCATTCGAGCTAATGTGTGATGCTAGCGACTACGCCGTTGGAGCGGTTCTTGGACAAAGGATGGACAAAGCCTCACACGTCATCTACTATGCTTCAATGATGCTAAATGAAGCCCAACGGAACTATACAACCACGGAGAAGGAGCTATTGGCCGTGGTGTTCGCCTTGGACAAGTTCCGCGCATACTTGCTAGGCGCAAAGGTAATAATTTACTCCGATCATGCAGCCCTTAGGTACCTCATGAAGAAGAAGGACGCCAAACCAAGGCTTATTCGGTGGATCTTGCTTTTGAGCGAGTTCGACATCGAAATCAAAGACAAGAAAGGCGCGGAAAACTATGTGGCCGATCACCTTAGCCGCATTGTGCACCCAAATAATGTGGGGGAGAAGCTACAAGCACTTGGAGAATTTCCGGACGAAACTCTACACTTCGTTTCGAGTCATGCTGAAGACTCGCTGACAGCAAACGCTCCTGTAAGCCAGCGGACACCATTCGCTGCCAGCGAACCGAACCCGCTACCAGCGAGTCAAGTCACCAGCGAACCTCTCCAGTTGCCGGCACCAGCTCACATCCTGACTCCATTCGCTGCCAGCGAACCCGACTCGCTGCCAGCGGATTCTGCCCAGAAGGTATGTCCGGACTCTTTTCCTCCTTTGTCTTTGATGGCAGCCAACGTTCCTCGGCCATGGTTCGCGGACATAGTCAACTTCCTTGTCACGAAGGAATTTCCACCAAATTTTCCCAAGTACAAGAAAGACAAGATTCGCCACAACGCCCGATTCTATGTTTGGGACGACCCGTTTCTTTGGAAGCATTGTGCGGATCAAATCATTCGGCGATGCCTTCCGGATAATGAGGTAATGTCCGTCCTTAGCTTTTGTCATTCTTATGCATGTGGAGGACACTTTGGACCAAACAAAACGGCTAAGAAGGTACTTGATTCGGGATTCTATTGGCCCACGATTTTTCGTGATGCGTATGCTTTTTGTAAATCTTGTGATCGGTGCCAACGCATGGGGAATATTGCAACTAGGAATGAGATGCCTCAAACTAGAATGATGTTTTGTGAAATTTTTGATGTATGGGGGATTGATTTCATGGGACCTTTTCCTAGTTCCTTTGGGAACCTTTATATCTTACTTGCGGTGGACTACGTCTCCAAATGGGTGGAGGCGAAGGCCACCAAAACTGACGATTCTAAAGTGGTTTCAGGATTCCTTAAGGACTTGTTCACTAGATTTGGTATTCCACGTGCATTAATTAGTGATCGAGGTACCCACTTTTGCAACAAGACGGTAGCCGCTCTCTTGAAGAAATATCATGTCACACATAGGGTATCCACCGCCTATCACCCTCAAACCAATGGGCAAGCCGAAGTGTCAAATAGAGAGATCAAGAGAATCTTGGAGAAGACGGTTGCACCAAACCGAAAAGATTGGAGCCAACGGCTAGATGATGCTCTTTGGGCCTATCGCACGGCCTACAAAACACCAATAGGTATGTCTCCTTATCGCTTAGTTTATGGAAAAGCATGTCATCTTCCGGTAGAACTCCAACACAAGGCCTATTGGGCGGTGAAAGAGTGCAACATGAGAGTAGATGAGGTTGGTGAATTCCGCAAGCTCCAAGTTCAAGAATTAGAGGAGATTCGTTGGGATGCATATGACAATGCCATCACTTACAAAGAAAAGACCAAGGCATGGCATGACAAGCACATCTTGAGAAAGGACTTTAAGGTAGGCGAAAAGGTACTTCTCTACCAATCTCGCCTCAATCTTTTTCCGGGAAAACTATGCTCAAAATGGAGAGGTCCCTACATCATCATGCACATATATCCACATGGAGCGGTAGAAATCAAGGATGAGGAGAATGCACACGTGTTCAAAGTAAATGGCCACCGGCTAAAACGCTACTATGATGGCTTCTCCGACAATATCATGGAGGAGATGAACCTCCAAGAGCCTCCAAAGGAGACCCATTGAGGGGTCATACCGTCGAGCCTACGACATAAAACAAGGGCGCTTCTCGGGAGGCAACCCGAGGTATGTTTTTGTCTTGCAATTTTCAATTAATTTTAGTTTATTTATTTATCTAATTAGGCTAGAAATTTCCTTATTTTATTAGATAGATTTCTTTTCGGAGAAGTGTGGAGCTAACCTTGCAGGGGTAAGAAAATAAGTCGGAAAAAGGTAACACTGGGCAATTTTCGCTGGCAGCGAACCCAATTCGCTACCAGCGAGAGCAACCAGCAGCAACAAGGAGGAGCCGGACACAACAGCACGACTCGCTGCCAGCGAACCCAACCCGCTGCCAGCGAGTCCCTTCGGCCTTCCATGACGACCTGGGAGCCCCATCCGGATTTTCTTAAAAAAAAAAAAAAAAAAAAAAAAAAAAAGAATAAATTCTTTTTGGAAATTCCATTTACTTTTTTTTTTACCCACTTACCTTTTAACCACTTTCCTTATTACCCTTTATTCATATTTCCCCCACCTTCCATTTTTACCATCTTCTTCCTCCTCCATCTTCTTCCTCCCCCATTCAACCTCCATTGAAGAACCTCCAAGCTTCCCACCTCCATAGCCACCTCATCATCTCCACCACCCCGATAACCAATTCCGGCACCGGATTCCGACTCCCGACGTGCCGATCTACGCAACCACACCACATTTTCCACTTTCCGACCACCCATCAACCACCACATAACCACAAAATCACCCACATCCCTTTTATTCTTCCGCCATTGCGTAGATCGGGTCGAGTTGGGCGACTTTCGTGAAGGAATTTTTGAATTCCGACGTCCGGACAACGACGCCGGAGTCTCGGAAGCTCCGACTCGCTCCCGCGGAATAGGAGCCGCCACCACAGCCGCCACCAGCGACACTGCACAACCGCCGAGCCCGAAAGCTGATCCAAGTCGCTGCAGCGAAATACCACTCGCTGCCAGCGAGTCTCACTCTTCACGCAGCAAGTCCGGAGCTCATCGGCGTACCCAAGTCGCTGCAGCGAGTCCCTTCGCTGCCAGCGAGTAACCTCACCTCCGCGAGCAGAGCCCTCGGCTTGACTCGAGTCGCTGCCAGCGGGATTCCATTCGCTGTCAGCGAAAATCCTGCAGTAAGTCGACTTCTTTGTGAGTTCTCGATCTCCATCCTTTGATTATAATTTTTATGGCTTCTCCACCAATGGTTAGGCCTAGAGGATTGACTAGAGCTCAAAGGACTAGATGGGATGATCTTGATGCTCGTCGGTATGTTTCGACGAAATTTTTTGATATCCCCACATTGAGATTATTGGGACTCGAGGAGAGTGTGCGGACATTTATGGGCATTGGAGATATTGATGGCTTGGTAGACAAGTGTGTCCGCACTTATCCGGATTTGGTTAGGGAGTTTTTGGCTACATTTGCAATGGTTAGTGAGGATAGTTTTACTTTTCGTTTGGGTGGGGCAAATCAAGCTATGACTTTTGAAGAATTGAAGAATGTGTTTGGGATCACGGGCAATCCCTACGCCCGTTGGTCTGAATTGCCTCGTCGCTCCATCCCTCAACAACGATGGTTTGAAGTCACCCAAAAGGTCATGACCTCCGGCAATGACTACAATTATAGCATTATCCACCCTTCTCTTAGACTTTGCCACAAGGTCTTGAACAACACGCTTTTCGGGCATGCCAAGATCAACAAGGTTTCCAAGGGAAGTTGGGCTTGGATGACTTGCTTATTGCCCGAAGCACATGAGACGCCGGATTGGGTAGAGCTTTTCTTTACCGCTTGTGGTGAGGCTACTAAGAAGCATTCTAGAAAGGAAGAGGTGAAGATTGGTTTCGGAGGCTTAATTACTTTGCTTGCTTTGGAGCTTGACATTGATTTGAATGCCTATATCCCTTGTTCGGACAACTATAGGCTCAATTTGGCTTCACTCAAGAAGGCTAACATATTGAGGGAAAGTGAATATGCGGGGAGCTTCATTTGGTATGCCGGGGTCAACAGGTCCCACACTTTGGTACTCCCTCGCCCACTTCCCACCGGTCCGTCCCCCGCCGATTTATTTATTCCATCCGACGCCTTACCATTGGGCCCACCTCCGAACGCCAACGGCGGAGATGCTAATGAGGAGCCTTCTGAAGAACCCACGGAGATGGAGTATGAACCGGTAATGCAAGTGGAGACATCCCATCCACGAGTGACTTATGGCGGGGGAGTTAGTTCTTCACATGGAGGGTACCATGGCGAGTCCTATGATGGCTTTCCCTCTCATGGCTATTTTGAGAGTGCTTTCCATCAAATCACCGAGCGTCAAGATGCCACGGACCGGCAAATTGCGGAGAACCATAACATTCTCATGGAGCAACAACGAAGGAACCATGAGGAGATCATGGCCCAATTCAACGTTTGGGCACCCTTTGGGTGGCAAACCCAATTTCCACCACCACATTGAGCTCGTGAGTTCCCTTCTCCCTCACCTATTTCAATTGTTTAATTTTTGTTGTCTTTATTTCATTAGGGACAATGAAATATTCAAGTGTGGGGGAGGGGTTTAGTGTACATATTGCATTAGTTAGGTCATATTTAAAATTTTCACTTGCATATCATGTTTATTTTTTTCGTTAATTTATTGCATTAGAAAATGAAAAAAAAATGAGAAAAAAAATATCCAAAAAGAGCATGCATTGCATATATGTGTTTTTCAAATACCCATCTTGCCTTAGTTTGTCCTCTATTTTGTCTTTATAAGTTTTACCATATATGTTCCATAGTATGTTTGAATTGTCTAGCCTTGTCACATATTTGAAATGATTTTTATTGGGAGCTTGACTTGTTAGTTCAATTGAGAAAGTATGATTCTTAGTCTTTGGCATTATTGAAATCCAACAAAAACTTGTCCAAGTGAGAATTTTGGCCTTATAGGGATATTTGATATATTTATTCCCTTTTGCTTTCTTGTGTGACATTATACTCTCCTTATGCAATTACCTCTTGAGATTGACATTGTTATCTATATTTGAGGCCGAATTTATATGTCTATTGCTTATGAGTTTCAAATGATAGAGGCATGATTTTCTTAGCCATATTATTATCCATATCCACCCTACATATGTGTCCTTTGCTTGTAGCCAAATTTGAGCCTTAGCCTTTTCTTTGAAGCTCCACAAAATTTATCCTAACCGATGATAAGCCTTACCCAATCCGGGAATTAGGATTAGAGTTGGTGAATGATTGATGTGGTTGAGTGGAAAAGAAAATATTGTTAAGAGAGTTACGAGTTTTGGATGATTATGTAATTTTGGTTTTATTCCTCACATTGCGCATTATTGTATTTTTGGCTCTAGAAAAAAAATGAAAAAAGAAGAAGGAAAAAGTCAAAAGAAATAGAAGAAAAGAAAAGAAAAAAAAAAGATGAATAAAGAGCCTTTTATTTTCATTATGTATGTGAGAGTTGAAAAAAATGTATGGTTGAGAGAAAGTTCTTTTGTTGAGTGTTTTAAGAGTGAAAGTTTGAGTTATCTTGGTTTTGGAAGTATTTGGTTTTTGATGTTCTTCCGGTTGTTCTTAGGGATCCCTTTTTCCCGGATTTTTAGCACCACAAGCCTAAGTATTTCCTACCTTAAATTCCTTACCAAGCCCCATTACAACCTTGATAAAAGACCTCTTGATGTTTCTTATAAGTGATGGCATCCACGGTGGAGAATATGTGATATATGTGTCAATTTCTATGTAGCTTTTTGCATTTTGGATTGAGTTGAGAGATTGCATTTTTAAGCCTAAACACATGAGAGTGAGAGCAAACACATTATCCCGGTGAGGTTGGACTAGATGTGCCTTTTACTTTGAATCACTTTTATACTTGCTAGGATGCTAGCTTTCATGTTCACGACTCCTCCACTTTGATGTTGCTTTTGACAAGGTTAGTGCTTGAAGATCATATTTGTGGTATGATGGTTTTGCTCTTGTTTTTGTATTGCTTGAGGACAAGCAAAAGGTTAAGTGTGGGGGAGTTTGATAAGGCATGTTTCCAATAGGCATTATAGGTTAGTTTAGTTGCATTTCATTGTTATATAATCATGTTTTAGTGTTAATTAGATTAGCATTCATTTTGTGGGAAAGTTCGGAATCTACGCTATTTCGATGGTTTTATGTAGATTCGTAGATCCGAGGCAAAGAACACGAGGAATGGAGCTAAGTAAGGCTAAGGCGAGACTTGGGAGAGCTTAAGGAAGAAGTCCCGAAGAGAATGGAACAACCTAAGGAGCAACGGAGAACGAAATCGAGGTCTAAGAGCGAAAACAAGGACGAGTCGCGAAAGCTGTCCGCCCGGCGAGCTGAACTTGTAACGCACTTTCCGGAGGCCTCGGATGTCCGATCGACGCATATGAGCATGCGTTGGAAAGCTCTTTCGAAGATCTACGTGATGGTGTTCTGTTGGATTTTCGCTGCCAGCGAATGCCTTTCCGCTGCAGCGAATCAAGTCAGCAACAACATGTGCGAGAAGGTGGCCGGCCTGAGCATGAGTCGCTGCCAGCGAATGGCATCTCGCTGCCAGCGACTGGAGTTAGCGGGAGCATGTCCAGGAGCAGCATGACTCGCTGCCAGCGAAAGGAAACTCGCTGCCAGCGAATGGAGTCGCTGCCAGCGGACGACCGGATTCGCTGCAGCGGATGTAAGCTTTCGCGGCAGCGAATGGAGACTCTCGCGACAGCGGAAGGGTGGACTCGCGGAAGCGGAATCGAAGAAGCTTGAAAATATTCTAAGGCATGGACATTCGCTGCCAGCGAGTGTGGTAGCGAGTGTGGTAGCGAAAATCCAACAGGAGCTTGATTGAGGCCATTCGCTGCCAGCGGAAATTTCTCGCTGCCAGCGGAATCCGACGCTGAATTAATTTAGGAAAGTTCTATCTTTGATCTAGTTTGTTTAGGAAATTTCTATCTTTTATCTATCTTTTATCTACCTTTTATGGAAGACATTAGGCTTATAAATATGATGTTCTAGGGTTAGTTTAATTAAGTTTTCAATTGGAGCAATCACCATAGAAGAGAAGAGAGCTTAGGTAAGCCATGAGCGGCTAATTTTCCTAGTGTTTCACCTACGTTTTCGGAGACTTGGTTGGTGAATTGTGAGTTTTTAATTCAAGTTATCTTTCCTCTATTATAATTCCTTCAACTTCCTTGTGCTTATTGTTATGTTATTGATGTTATCTTGCTTGGCCGACTTGATAATATTGATTTCGTGCTAAGATTTAATGCTTTCGTATTTGCGTTATTTCTATAGTAGCATGCATAGGATTGTGGATTCCGTGTTTGAAGCATGATTATGTAGGAAGTTGACGTATATCTTAAACATCGATTTACCGTGTTTAATTGGTGTTATTTATGTGCTCAAGTTCTTGGGATATTGTGCTATCTCCTTGTTAAATCTTAACCGTGTTATGATTGCATTGAGGTGTAAGGGATTAATTGGACTCGTAGGACTTTTAATCCATATAAACCAAGACGAGAGGAATTTGTAGGAAAGTTAATAGCTTGAAAAGAATTCGATGATCGATAAGCCAACCAATGTCAAAGAATTCGTGGGTGGAACCGTTCTCTACTCTTGATTTTACAACAAAATTCCATCTTTACTTTACATTACTTGTTCTTATTTAAAAGTCGCATCTTTTCCCACTTTTGTTACTTGTTGGTGATCAAATTGCATTGTGAAATCTTGAATCTCCCGAGGATTCGACCCCTTTCTTGCCAATTATACTAATTTGTGAGAGTGGGAACTACTTGATTGGGAATCAACGATTTTCATCCCACCACCCCCTCTCCCCATTCCTATTTCTCCTTGGGGCGAAAGTTCTAGCTCGAAAACTCTCTCTAGAAATGAACACTAGTAACAACGGTGTGGGATTCAAATTCGGCAACTCCGGCCCTAAAATTCCTTTTCTAGCATTCGCGGACGACATAATAATCTTTAGCAAAGGAAATAACTCGTCATGCTTAAAAATTAAGGAAATTATTGAAGACTATTGCAGATTCTCAGGTCAAAAAGTCAACTATCACAAATCCGCATTTCAAACCACCCCAGGCATCTCTAGAACAAGAGCACGAGAAATTGAAGGCGTCCTTAATATCCCTTTTGAGAAAAGCCTAGAGAAATACCTTGGATGTCCTATCATCAATGGACGCGTGGCAAAGGATACCTTTGGTGATCTAATCTGCAAATCAAAAGACCAACTAAGTAAATGGCGAGCAAATGCGTTATCCCAACAGGGCAGGGCAACTCTAATAACCTCCAATTTGTCATCAAAACCGTTGTATTCTATGCAGAGTTTCATGCTCCCTGCTTCGATACATAAACAGCTTGACCAAATAAACAGAACTTTCTTCTGGAATAAGGATGCACAACATAGCCCACTTATAGGGTGGGATAAAGTCTGCAAGTCAAAAGCTGCTGGGGGACTAGGCATACGTAAAACCAAAAACATGAATGAAGCACTTCAATTAAAACTTCTGTGGAAAATACTAGCGGAACCAGACAACCCCTGGGTTCAAATTATCCAATATAAATACCTAAAAAATGAACACATTCTAAACTATAAGAAAAAGGGAAATGCTTCTTGGCAATGGACCAAACTACGCTCATTAACAGAAAAATTCAAATCTGGGCTTATTTGGTCTGTGGGCAATGGAAAATCTATCAATTTTTGGAAAGACAACTGGATAACAACCAACTCCATTAACAACATAATGAATACCCAAAATTATGAAAATGAAATTGTAAGTGATTATATTTTGGACGGTCAGTGGTGGAAAGAGAAATTAGAGTCGGTCCTACCAGAAAACATCGTTGAAGATATTATTAAGATTCCACTACCGATTAACAGCTTCGAGGATAGACTCTATTGGTGGCCAGATAACAAAGGATGGTTTTCAAAGAGTAGCGCCTACAATTTAGTTTCAAACTCAACAAACATAACTACGACAGACTATAATTGGATATGGAAGATTGACGCTTCTCCGAAAGTTAAAAATTTTCTATGGAAAATTAAGCAAAATGGGTTTCCAACGGCTTTGCGACTAGCTCAAAAGGGTATTGCAGTACCCACTACATGTACACTGTGTAACTATGGTCAGGAGGACGATATCCATCTTTTCCTAAAATGCCCCTACAATAACTTCCAAGCACAATTTCCTCAAAATATTGCTAGGGCAATTGACACACTTATATCCCAAAACAGAGATATGGACCAAATCATGCACTTTCTTAGTACCAATCTTTCTAAGGAAAACAAGCAAAATCTAGCTTTCAGGTGGTGGACCATATGGCATACGAGAAATCAAGCAATCTTCAGAAATGTTCCAATTCCGTTCGCGGAAAGTATTAAAAAACTCATCTTAGGAAACGTAGAAAATTGGAAGAGAGCTGACAAACTATATCCACCCAAAAAGAATACAAACATGCAACAGGAACAAAAACAGTTGAGATCCCAGGGAAAAAGGAACCTATGGAAAAAACCACCCATTGGCTGGCTTAAGTTAAACTTTGATGGCTCATCTATCTCGTCCAAAAAAAGCTCGATAGGTTTCATTTATCGCGACTGTCTTGGGAACCCTGTCTGCATAGGAGGAAAAATGATGGGCGGTCATACGCCACTAATGGCAGAAGCAATTGCGCTAAGGCAAGGGATCGAAAAGGTAAAGGAACTCAACTTAAACAACTTAATAATTGAGGGTGATTCTAAGATAATTACGGATGCCTTACGAACAAACACCAAATGTCCCTGGGAAATTGAGCTTATATTGGCTAACATTCGAACCCTTCTTATGGAGTTAGAGAACGTACGAATTTTTCACATTCCCCGCATTGGTAACCGAGTGGCAGATAAGGTTGCACACCTTAGCTACTCTATCAGGGGAACCAATTTCTATACTGATACAGGTCTCCTTGATCTCATCCGGCATGATGCTTTTAGGTAGAGGGTCCCGTGCCCCATCCGAATTCTTACCTAATCAAAAAAAAAAATGACTTACGCCCAACGCTTAATGGAGTACACAAATTTTATGATGGAAATGTGTGACCACTGCTACTAAACAATGACCAGAAATTATATACCTTTTGGGTACAAAATACGATTGAATGAAGTCCACGGCCAAATCATACCAACCCAAATCACGCTTATAAAAAAAATATCACATCTTAAGACTAACTCTCCAATTGTATGGTGCAAATGCTTAAATATGCACATTTTGATGCAAATTGTGCTCTAATGGTTACTTTTGAGTGTTTAAAATGTGCACATTTGCACACAAAGTGCTCAAATATAAGCACATCACTTCCGCATGTGCAAAAACTTTTTATCACTTTTCAATAAAGTAAAGTCATTTCTATTGGTTGTTTTTAAGTTTTTTCTTTTCCTTTTTAATTTAATCACAATTACTTAGAGATAGGTATGTATAAAATGTACATATAACCAATGGAGTGAAATATCAAAAAGTGATGTGCATTTTTAAACACCTTGTGCAAATATGTACATTTGCACACTTAACCATTGAAGTTAGTCTAACAAGTGGTGTCACCAATATATATTATATTATTATAGTATATAATAGGGAAAACTAATTAAAATACCCCACCTTTGGGGTTATGGTAAAAATATATCTTCAACTTTCAAATATAATTAAAATATTCCGACCTTTAATGGTAGTGGTAACATATTACCACGAGTTTTCTCATGGGTGAAAAATGTTGACAATGCAGCCTACGTTGATTTTGTTTTTGACAAGGCATCATGCGTGGAAGTCTTTTTACAAATTACTAAAATCGGATTTTCTTAAATGGTCTCCTTAGGGAAAAAATGCACCGACAACAAAATTAAACCCGAAAAAATGAAATTGATTCAACCAAGCAACTAATCCGGTCAAAATTGCCTCAAATTAACACAACACGACTATTCCTAACACCAAACCGACAACTACAAAACTAAACCGAAAACAAAAGCAACAACAAAGAGGGAAAAAAAACTTATTCAGCTAAGTTTGTGAACGAATCAAAGAGGAAGAAGATGTGAGAGAGACAATTCAAGATAGCTGACCACGAGGGAGGGACACTGTCATTGAAGAGGAACTATGAGTTGCCTGGAATACCGGAAGACAGCTCAAGAGGCGATCACGAAAGAAGATAGGAGAGAGGAAAAGACGTGGTGTATGAACCCGGTCCAACTCTTTATTTTTTTCCTAAGGAAACCGTTCAAAAAAACTCTTATAAAAAATTAATGTAGGATGTCTTGTCAGCATTTTTGACCAGTGAGAAAAATTGTGTTAATATATTACCACTACTATCAAAGGTCGGAATATTTTTATTACTTTTTAAAGTTGAGGATATATTTTTACCATACCCACACAGGTGGGGTATATATTTTAATTAGTTTTCCCTATATAATAATGTGACTAATTAAAGGGCGTGAACTAATATTTTAGCTTAATTGGTACGTAGAGTAAGTGAAATAAATATATGTTTTGAGTTCAAACTAAGCTCAATATAATGTGGTTTGATATTCTTTTTGTTACAATTTTGTTCCTTTTGATTAAAAAGGACATATTTTGATGATAAATTAATTTAACGTTATTTAAAAATAAACACCTTCTTGATAGAAATCCTGACTCCGCCATTGAGTATAACACCAAGTTACACAAGTTACACAATGTACAATAGTTAATCTTCACTCACATATCTCTCATATACAAATGGAGTATATGTGGAATATATTTTGTGCCTATCGCTTTTTTTCTAAACGGTCTTTTTATCCCAAGCTCTGGGTCTAAGTCATAGGATAAGAAAATATTCTCTACTAAAAATAAGTGAACCCTGAGGATTTAATTTAAAACTAGCCTATAACCCGTGCGCAACGTACGGGATTTTAAATTAATCTAAGTAAACTAATCTTATTTTTCGGATGTTATCGTATTATTTATTGCCGTATTATGTAAATTTTTCTAATAATTTAAACTAATAAAACGATATTGCTAACTATTTTAATAATTTACTAATAATTTTAATAATTTTCTAGTACGTTATGATTATTATTTGCCTACTCTATTTTTTTATTAAGTTAAGAACATAGGCGTATTATTAATTAATTTGCATTATATACACATAGAAGAATTAATTTGCATTATATACACTTAGAAGAAGGATTTTTTGTTTAATATTCACAATTAAATAAATTAGCAAAATGTTCATGATTTTAAAATATTTACCAAAATGTTAAATAATTGCAGGTCCGATAGAAACACGAGATTAAATCCGCATGTTACAGGTAAATCCAATTTTTGAACCCGGACTTGGAAGAGATATGTACTTTTCTTATAGACACACGGATGAAGTTTTCATAATACATATAAACAAAGTTTAATTAGTTAGATAAAAAAATAAAATAATACTTTTCTTCATTATTTAAAAACTAGTTGATCATCTAAAAGCTAGTGAATGTGATCGCATCAGTGGGTGTAATCTGTATCTAGTTGTGCAACTGCGGTAAAAGTCTTAATATAGTATTTGATAGGTATATTTTTCAACTTTATCACTAGTTGTATTTTTTTTTTCAACTTTATCAAAGCATACTTGATATATTTAATTTCATTAATTATAAATAAATAAAATTTATATCAAATAACTTACATTTTCAATATATATATAAGTTATATAATTTTTTAATTATAATATATTTACAATTTTATTTACATTTATAAAATATATGCTAAATAAAAGTATCTACTACGCATATATGATGGTTGAATATTATATGAAAAAGCAATAAAATTTATTTCACTAATATATGGTTGTAAAAATAACATTTGAAATTTGATTCATTCAATTCAAAATTTCAAACGGTTTAAAAAAACGGTTTTTTTTCATTAAAAAAAACATTTTTTTTGCATAAAAAAACAGTTTTTGAAATACTGAAAGTTGTAGATTTTTTTTTAAAAAAAATCTCTAAATACACATGTCAAAATTTAATTGGTGGTGTAGAATTATGTGTATCACCATCCGAGAAAGAGAGGGGCACAAAATAAGAGTTGATTAAGAAAGGGAGGGGTAAAATTGAAAAAAAAAAAAACAAATTAGGCCGCCACGTGGATAGCCTAACTATCCTCTAAAGTACTCAGCTCAGTGGCGGAGCCAGGATTCTCGGTCAGGGGGTGCTAAAAAAATTTCGTGAAATATTGTTTTTTGGTGTATACTTACTAAGAATATTTTTAAAAAATATATATTGAAAAAACACTAAATTTGTGATTTTTGGAAATGTTTTTTTGTATTTAAATAGTTGAGAGTAACCAAAAAAATAGAAGAGAAACAAACAATATTGAAAGAAAATGTTAAATGTATAATTTAAACATAAATATGTCATTTTTTAATAAAATAGTTAATAGAAACAAAAAAAATACAGAGAAATGAAGAAGAATTAATGCTATAGTAAAACAAAGAAAAAGGGATGGTGTTGAAAATTGAACCCAAGACCTTTAGAGCATGTGCAATGGTGAGCCTTAGGGCTCTTATAGTTGCCACATAGGAAAAAAAAATAGGGGAAAATAAAATTTTAATATAAGTGCTCATTGTTTGGGGCTCTTATATATGAGACCCAAAAAGTAGGGCTCATAACTGGCACATGGCGGAACTTATGTTTTATTTACTTTTAAATGATTTTCGGTTGTTTTTCATTTGTTTAAAAAAAATAAAAAAATTATTTTTGAATTTAATTTATTTTTATCTACACATAGACACCCCTCTTGCATATGTTTGTTGAAAAAAAATTCATTTGAATAATACCCATATTTTCCTTTTTAAACATTAAAAAAATAATTTTTTAATGCTATGTTATTATAAATTAATTACTTAATATTATTATTATTAATAATAATAAAAGAATTGAGTAAATAAAAATGAAAAATAATAAAAAGGTAATTTAAGGGTCCAAGACTTGGGCTCACGAATGGAGGTGAAAAATTAAAAAGTTAGAATGAGGCTCTTAAGCTGATGTGGCATAAGAAAAGTAAGTTAAGGGCCCGAGGTTGGGGCTCACCATTGAACATGCTCTTAGATTTTAATGCTCCTTCCATCATTCCTTCCTTACCACTTGAGCTAGATAAGACTCTTGTTTCAAATATCATTTAAATATGTTTTATTACCTTAAAAATACTAAATATATGTAAAAAAATTATTTTTTTTTTGTATTTTTTTTTCCGACAGGACTCTTGTTTAAAATAGCACCCTCTGACTCCGCCACTGACTCAGCTTTAAGATATAGGAGGATTTAGCTTACACATTTTCATTATAGATATATTTTGTCTAAAACAAGACCGTTTTGGCGTTTTCCTAATTTTCCGGTAGCACACTAGTCTATGTTTTTTAATTAGTTACAAGAGTATTAAAAATTAAACAGGATTAGTTATTAAAAACGCGTTAATTAGACCAGTAATTAGGGGAGCGGTTTGGACTTTGGATAATCTTGATGAGCGCCTGAATTTAAGGCCCCCGTCTTTCGTAATTATGTGACGTTTTTTCGTGGGAGTATTGAAGACATTTGATTTAAAAAAAAAAAAACTGAAAAGCAATTGAGGTCTATGAAGTTGGGACCCATCCGTCCAATGAATCCAGAGGCCAAAAATCAGCGATCGACAAATCTTCATCAACACAACCAAACAAAGACAAAAGAGTATATTTTACTCATCCTTGCAACTTGTAAGACCATCTCAAGAGTTTGAAGAATTTTAGAGAAAATGAGAGATTTTAGAGAAAAAAACTATTTTTTCTCCCCAATAGCTTTTTTAAACTCATCTCTAAAATAGAAAAATTGACGGAGAGATGGAAAAAATATCTAAATTTAGAGGAAGGGTTAGAATTTGTAAAATTTAATGCGTTCACCCCTTTCAATGCCTACCTATTTGTTCATTGGTAGTTGCATATTGATTTAATGAATTTATTGGAATTTTATTTAATAAATTATGAATTTATGCATCTATTATAGTGTATAATAAATGTAGCAATTTGTATAAAAGAAAATATGTTGGAGTTGTGGTGTAAATTTTTTAGAGATTTTGTTATTTTGTTCTCTATTTTAGAGATTTTTTAGAGAAGCTGTTGAGGATGCTCTAACAGACATATTCTCCAAATTATTTTTGCTCCACCTCCAACAGCTTCTCCATTTCGACCATTTGGAAAATCATTTAGTTTTAGAGAATGCTGCAGATTTGGGAAAACTTCTCCATTTCTTCTGCTACTTCCCCATTTTGGAAAATGAAATGGGGAATCTATTGAACATAAAAAACAACTAAAATTCCCCCAAAGCCACCAAAATCCCTATTTTGAAGAAGCTGATGGGGATAGGGGTGGAAATGGGGCGGGTTATGGGTGGATGAAAACACTCCATCACCCGCCCCGCGGGTAAAAACTTTCACCCGCTCCATCCATCACCCGCAAACCTTTTCACCCGCATCCGACCCGCGTGGGTGATGCAGGTGGAGCGGGTACCCAATGGGTGAAACAAAAGAAAAATCCAAATCAACACAAGTAGTCCAATTCTAATAAAAATTACAAAGGGGGTGGGGTTATGTATTTTTATTTTTATTTTTGATCGACAAAACACTTAAATTGCGAGCTAATTAAAATTTAAAAGTGGAAGGGTATATATCCCCATACTAATCATATATTAATCCAGTATATTCCTTGCTATAACGTGGAAAAGCAAGCCGAGAACCTATCCATTCTAAATGAAATTTGGTGGGCAAAGCACTAATCAAGGATTAAGGTTTGTAGAAGTTAATCTTAAAAAGGGTAAAATAGTAAAATCACACACATTATGTATATAAATTTTAGGATTTTATGCGGGTTTGCGATGCGGGTGTGCGGGGCGGGTTATGGGTGGAAAATCTTCACCCATAATCCATCCATCACCCGCTTCACCCGCACCCGCTTCACCCGTCACCCACTTTTTTACGGATTTTCACCCGCAAAATTAATGCGGGTAAAGTGGGTGGAACGGGTACCCACGAGTTATTTCCAGCCCTAGATGGGGATGCTCTAAGTTGCTTCCGTGTGAAAAAATATTTTGTTTTATTTTTTTAACCAATATCATATTTGTATATTGAATAAAAGGATGCTAAAATACAATTATTTTTCAAGAAATGAAGGAAGAATAATTTGAACTTTGGTGTGGCAAAAAAGAAGAACTGTAACAACTTTAAAAAATTACACATTATATATATATATATATATATATATATATATATATATATATATATATATATATATATATATATATATATATTAATCATATTATAAATAAAACGTCAATATAAGTAATAAATATGATCATCAATGGTATAACATGGATAGATGTATTGAATGTTATTTGTTTAATTTTTATATTTTAATTCAGATTTTGTATTCTTTGTCATATTTTTAATATATTTTTATCAATAATAAATATAATTTTGGAATTTTGTATTAACACACATCATCACCGTATACAGGATGAAACTTACACTATATATATTAGTACAGTGTAGGTTTCATCCAAAATTTAGTTCTTAAATCTATTAATATTACTAATTCTGTTAGCATTTTGCTGACATGTCACTCTCTCAATTAAAGTTGCTTTTTTTAATCACAAATCTCTTTTCTTATTGGTCGATTTTATTTTAAGAAGGTTTCAATATATGTTTCATATATTATATCTATCACAATTGTATTAAAAATGACTAGATACATTGAACCTAATATATGTAAGTTTACCTTGATTTTATATACATGTAATGAATCACATTACTCAATATGTAAAGAACACCCAAATTATTTTTTATATGTTTAAAAAATCATTGAACTAACTCAATAAATAATGGTAGATGTTTTACCGTCAGAACATTCACATCCCATCGAAAACCCTATATTAATTGGTCCACATATATTAAAATGTATTTTTTTTTCCAGAATTTGACATTTTTAAGAAGATGAATTAAAATATTTTTTACGGTTAAGAACTCGACATTTTTAGGAATATGATGATCGGATGAGATGAATTAAAATATTTTTTTAACTGAGAAATAGAAAAAATATGGTTTTAACCCGTGTTTTATCTCTGATTACGAAAGGAATGTTGTTTAAAATCACGTTTCTGTCGTTTATTTTTTCCCACCATCAATTTTGAGATTTTGCGAATACAATGTGGCCTAAGACTGCGTTTTTCTAATACAACTGACAAAACATAATATTTTTTAAATAGTTTGAAAGTGTGAATATTTCGTTGAATATTTATTTGATGTTGAATATTTTTTAAAAAAATCTTCAAAAAATTTATTGTATCTTTTTCCAACTAATTTATAGATTAAAAAAAACTTTAAACATATTTCTTTTGTAAATAAATATATATTAATATAGTATTATATAGATATATAGAATGATGTTCAAATTTAAACGGATCAAAATCCCGTGCCTTCAAGGCACGGGTATTACACTAGTATAACATTAAAATTCGAAACTTTTCGAGATATATTTGGGATTTTTTCCACCGACGAATCAATATGGACCCTCAATTCCTTAATCTCATTCTCCACCACTTTCTCTTTTTTTTGTATAATCTAATCATGTTGATCCCATAGTAATATTCTTTTTCTTTTATAATATATTATACACACAATCATTTATGATTTTATTGTCGTTAGATTAACTATAAATACCTAACTTGACCGTTAATCTCTCATTAGGGGACAAAAAGCTATATATATTTACTATATACCGTATATATTAAAAAAAAAGCATATATATCAGCAAGTGTGATCTGAAATCTAAAATTATATTATCAGCAATTGTGATAAATTGAGTATTAATTAATTTGTCAATCATGGCATACAATTGAGGACAAATCTCCAATCAAGACCATGGAAATAAGTAGTTGATCGATCTTCAATGGGTAACAACACAAACAAGTGGATGGTGGCATATATATTGGGGTCCCAGTTTTTTTGTTTATCGATTGAGTCTTTCAGACGCTTTTGTTATTTGAGGAAGAAGGAAAATCTTTGCCATGATTCAAGCTAGGAAGAGCATCCCAAACATTTTTCCCAAAATGGGAATTTTGATTTTGTTTTTTTTTTTTTGAGAATTTTATACTTAGTTTAATAAATTCTCTATTACATTATCTAAAATTAAAAAAACTACAGAAAAAATATAGTGGATTGATTGGATTCTCCAAATCCGCAACATTTTTTGAAACTAAATTTTTTTTTTCAAACCTTTGAAACCAGAAAGTTGTTAAAGTTTGGACAGAAATAGTTTGAAAAATAAATATACTATCAAGTTAAGTAAATATTAAATCACTTTGTCTTATTTAAAAACATGTGAAATGATTAATATATATTCAATTTCAAACATTAAAATAACGTACAACAACAACATTCATAACTTATCTCATTTTAAGTCAGATCGATCTAGGGGGCTTGTTGTACCTACCCTTCTTTCAACTTCATCAAGAGAGCGTTTTCGAAATGACCCAAAAATGGTATAAAAAGGCATCATAAAAATTATTAGCACTCAAACACACAATCATACAAAAAAGGGGAGGCTTGGAGGATAGTCTTCACTACCCACAGAGACTTCTGATGTACCGTTGGTCAACAATGTCACTATTTGGAGGCATTTGACTTTGATTCTTAGTCTATGCTGTACCCACAACGTGTTAGGATTAGGCTTGCTTGGTCGCTCGGTATTGTATGCTTGTCAGTGCTTGTTTTGCACCTATTTATTTCTGTTGTATATTTGACGGTTCGCCGTCTGTCGACATTGTCGGCTTCTCGAGAAGTTAGGTATATCTGACCCTCGAATGTTTTCCTGATCAGAAAAAAAAATACAAAAAATGGGAGGACAAATGACAATAAAGCAAGGTGAGAAACATATAGATTGAGCACAAAGTAGATAACGAGACTAAAACATTAATGGAAAATGGTACATCTCCAAGCTCCTATATATCTCCCACTCTAACTCACTCTTTTCAATCTTGATATATAGCGCTCTTCCAAATTGACCTAATCTCCATGAGGTTTATAATGGTCAAGTTTTGTTTAATCATCTCATTCGAACTTTTCTTAATTAGGTTGTCATCTACTATGTTGGACATTCGAATCTCTCATTTTCACATGACCAAGCCATCAGAAACTCATCTCACGCAACTTATTCTTGATATAACCCACTCCTATATTATCCATTCAAAAGATAACCTTATTTCTAATAATGTCATGTTTAACATGTCTAGACATCCACTTGATTATCCTCATCGATAACCCTAAAAGACTTTGTTCCAGAACGGCCCGACTCACTACCCAAACTTAATAATTTTTAGTTTTCTAAGAGTTGAGTGTGATATATAATATGTAATATAAAATAAATTTTACTTTTTAAAACTAAAATACTGTCGTTGTGAACATAAATTAAACACCAACCTTTTGATTAAGTAAAATAAAGAAAAATTCACCAAAAGATAAGTAGATAATCTAATACAATACAATACTATATTTTATATAACAGGTATGTTATATATCTACACGGTCAATTTTCGCCAAATACAAGGCGATGGGGTGCCGACATCGGGTGTCATAGTCGATGGTCGGGTTGCTGACACCGGCTGTCGGAGACAAGGGCGTTCACAGTGGTGTTGTGCAACGGTTGTGGTGCTCGTGGTGCAGAAGGGGAGACGGTTGTCGGGTGTCGACCTCGGGTGTGAAGTCGGTTAGGGCTTTATCAACTTTGAGAATCGGAGTCAGTGAGATATTTGACGAAATATAGATCCCCGGTTCGAACCCCGGATGACCGCTATTTATTTACCAATTCAAGGAGTAAATTTTGGAGAGCTCCCGGGTAAAAGTGGAAGGTGGAATTTCACATAATAACCATTCCAGAATGGCTCACCGGAAAAGACTTGTGGGTAGTACTCATAGGTTCCCGATTCAAACCCCGGAATGACCGCTCTTTATTTACCAATTCAAGGAATTTCACAGGATGGATAAGGCGGCCTGTTGTTTGGGCGGAAAAGCAAACCAAACGAAACAAATATTATCCCATTCACCATTCACGTGAGTGCATATGATGTGCACGATGCAACAGGGGAGACACGTGGAACACTGAATACAGGATGGACCCCACTAATGATTTGGCATTTATCCACAACTCTATAAATGGTGTGATATATAATCAACTTAATCCATTTTAATTATTAATGAAAATCATAAGGATGAGCGTATAAAGTACTGTACTTGATTAATGCGTAGCACTCAGTCCTTACACACACCTTAGAGTTGTGGGCCTTCATCTTATTGGGCCCATAACCAAACAGAGATCCTCTGGCCTTCAATTTCAATAGCTCATTACGTGGGTTGTGTCGCTGTGATACCATGTCTAACCCCTACTAACAAACTCAGCGTTGTGGTACACTATCATGTAGGTAAGATTTAAGTAAATTACCTACCAGCGTTAATTTTGTATCCATGAACAACCTTACAATTATGCAAATGTATCTATATGTAATTAGCTACCATAGATGATTTCGCCTTGGTCACAAAATTGTGAATTTGTAAGAGTGATACGACATATATGCAACCTTGTTACGTTTCGAAGGACACTAAAGGGCTCGTTTGTTTAGATAACTAGGGAATGGAAAGGTAAGATATTAAATTTTACACATAAAATGTATATTATTATCATTTTTTGTGAGCTTAGAGGAGATGATGGAGGGGATTATTAGTTCATCATAGGGGTATTAGTTACAATCCTTCAAATTAGGGAATAGAAGGGTAACACATTTGTATGAAAAATAGGAGGAGAATGGGAATGATTAGAATAATAATAAATGAATCTTAACTTAAATATAAACTATATTCATAAGGATAATCATTACCTTTCCCTACAAAAAAACAAACGGGGGTAAGTATCTATCGATTCTCAAATCTCAATAAATATAAAAAGTGGGAAAGTTTAAGACAATATCCAATTGTTTTTAAGATTTGCATAAGATTAACATCTATCTAAGTATGGAAATGATGTCCACAAATAGAGTATTACGGAAACATACATAGTTGTACTATACATTTTTTCGGTGTGTGACAAATCTGAGATCTCGAGGAGTTGAACAATTACTACGGCCCAATAAGCCCTAATAATTTGTATTAAGTTCGGCCCATTAAAGGCCCATCAGAAGCAGTGTTACTCTCCCCGGCAAAACTGGAAGCCGAACAAAATTGACCGGAAAAGCCGGAGGTTTTGGCGATGGAGTTGACCTTCAGTTGCTCCGACATCAAACCATGGCGAGAAGCTCTCGGATCATACCCGACCCGAATTGCATCTCTCGACAAACCCGACCTTGTCTCACTCGACGAGTTCTACCGCTCTGACCTTCCTCCCCTCATCCGAAGCCGCTCCCCTGCGCCCTACCTCACCCGATCGGAGCTCGCCACGCTCATGCAATGGAAGCTAACCAGGGGCAAATTCAGGTTATGTCTTCATTCACACGCTTCTTATTCACCTCTCGTTTACTTCTTTACTCATGATTTCGCCCTTGTTCTTTCCAGGCCACGACTTCTCGGCTTCGTCAAGTCGCTGGACGAGGAGCTTGTGAAATCGGCTTCCGAGAAGGCATTTCTCTCCCTCCCTGATTTATCCATGGCTGTTTCCGAGCTTACCGTTCTCAAGGGAGTGGGTCCCGCCACCGCCTCCGCCGTCCTTGCCGCCTATTCTCCCGATGTCGCCCCTTTCATGTCCGATGAGGTATACAAATGAGGGTTCATTACTTTAAACATTGTTCCTGAATGCCTAATTATGCTTAATTCAATTGAATAGCCTGATTAAATTTCCGAATTTGGTGATAACTGATAAGGCAATGGAGGCCGCGCTTGGGAATTCAAAAGAGTATACGCCGAAGCAATACATTGCCTTCGCCAGTAAATTGCAGTCAAAAGCCAAGGTTTGCTGTCTCATCTTTAATTTTTTTATATTAAAAAAAATGGTTTTGCTAGGGAATTTCAATCAATGAAGTTTTGATTTGTGATTAATGCTAGCTCATGTGATTGTGATTTGGCTGTTTCTAGGACCGTCCCATTGTCAAATTTCATAATCCCGTGTTGAATTTGGTGTTGATTCATCTGAGTTTGTGGATTATTTTATTTGATTACCTTCAAATTTTAGTTCACATCAGACACAAAGATTGGTGGATACTCTCTTTGGTGTTGTGTTTTCATGTGCTGTAATTTATCTGATAAATAATCAAGATGAACTACATACCCCATGTATGATATTTCTATTCTTAATTAGGTCAAAGAAAAATGAATCTGTAACTAGAAAGCATGTAAATTAGATTGATCAAGTGTTGCAAGTATTAGAACTATAACCACATCTTCTGTTGAAGCATCTGACCTTGGTTTTAATTCTATTTTACCATTTAGATACGGTTTGTTATTTTGCTGTCATCCTGGCTGGCTGGCAGGCTGTATTGCAGCTTGTTTTATTGACGTGTCGATACTTTGCTCTTCAAGTATCCGCCCTTGGTTTTACTTCTATTTCACCATTTAGATATGGGTCGTTATTGATCTTTTGTCTTGGCTGGCTGGCTAGCTGTTTTGCAGCTTGATTTTTTGACATTTCGATACCTCAGCAAGCTCTTCAAGCTTGCTTCTTTGGCTTTTGACGGCTGTTTTACGAGCAAGATGCCGAAATTAATTTGAGTTCTGATGGGGACACCTCTATCCTGTATGATACACACTGACGTTACGTACTTGTTTATATTTGAAAGAAATTTTCGGAATATTACTGATATGGACACATTCGTGCGTAACCTTCCATCAATTCAGGCTTATGATTTTTGTACATAGGTGTCTAATTGGTTCTAGGTAGTTTACAATCCAGTATTTGGATTTATGCAATGTGGAGTTACGGAGGCTCAACTTGACATTACAAAGAGATTTCCTTCATTTTTGCGATGTAAAATTATTTTGCTGATTGAATTACGTTTGAAAACTCAATTCAGGAGTTGAGCACAGAAGATGAACCATTCACTGTATCAGATGTGGAAAGAGCACTTTGGAGCTCAGCTGTTGGTGCCAAATTGCTCGACAAACCCCCAAAACGGCAAACAGAAATTGGTTCCAAAACGCCTTCCGGGAGAAAGCGGAAGAAACGCACTTGATCCTCACCCTGTCAGTATCACCTTTCTAAGACTAGGACCAGTTACTATAAGAACCATTTCGCGGCTAATCAGGTAGGGGTATGATCTTCTAGTAGCCTGTATTTTCAGCTTATATTTATCTCGTTTTGGAACTTAACTTGTCTCCCTGTAAACCTCTTAAAGATTCAATGAATCGATCTTTTTGTATTAGCTGGGTGGATGAAACTTTTGATTAACAGAAGCTGATTTTATAGCCTCTGAAAAATGGACTCTTTTGTCGGTGAAACACGTTCATTTGGCCCGGAGAGCTTGTTTGCATCTACGGGGCTGGTTAGCTTTATTTGATGGGTCACTCATGAACTTGTCAACACGCTCAACTTTTCACCGCCTTGAATCCGAGATCCTTCAAACCTTGAGCTCTCGAGACTCTCGTGGCTGTCAAAACTCAAAAGCTACGCTGCTTTCACATTCAAAATTATTATCTTCTTCCCTTTTATGTAGAGTGTTCTCATCTCGTCATTGTTGGTTTTCCATGGATTTCACTCTTTTTCTTGCACCATCAATCATTTGTTGGTTTTCCATGGATTTCAAAATTTTTGTGCAATTTTGCCAAGCTCGATAATTTATTTTGCATTTTTTTTAAAAAAATCTACCCTTTTTATAATTTTGACTTTAAAAAAGTAGTTTAATGTGGTTTTAGGTGCTATTTTGAAAACTATAAAAGTTAGGTTTTTGTTTCGTAAAAATATAATACTAGTAATAATAATAGGGGGTTGCATGAACATATATAAGGGAAAATATGGGATATTTTTGCCTGCTTATTTCACCAAAGTTTAGATATTTGAATTAATTTTCTGAATATATGTATCCAAATCATTACAACTGCAAGTAACATGTCCTCGCTAAATTTTGTCACTTTTTTTTTTTTTTTTTTTTTTTTGCACTTCGAAATGGGTATGTTATGGGTGTACTAAAGTCCGTTGGGACTCGGGATCGGGGATCGTGTGCATACGTGCGCCCTTGCGCTAATAGCCTAGCATATAAGTCGAGCGGGGTTCCATCCTAAAACCAATTGGCATTAGGAGGAGTAACCCACTAGGTTATATGCTAAGGCTTTATGTTTCACATATTCAATGTGGGACATTTTTGTCTCTTCACATTGTTTTTCATTCTCAACAGGGTGCATGTTTAGATTTGTTATGATTGCGACGAAAAAACTTGACATGGTTGTCTAGCTAGCATGTCTAATCAATTAAAAAAATGGAATAAGTAGGATATATATAAATGATTATATGAAATAACTCCAAAAAGAGAGGAAAAAAAGGATATGTGTTCATATATATGACATAATTCCATAAAGAGAGGGAAAAAAGGAGACAGTTTTAGATTCATAGAAGGAGATGCAGATATGCCTGCTTATAATGGGTTTTCTAATATATTTCTTTAAAGCTTTCTAATTTTATAAAGAATGTATTATATTCATTATTTTTGTTATTTAAAAAAATTAGAAATTTCCATCTCTATGGATAAAGCTTATATGCCAAGAGATTAATCTTAGGAAACACAACTTTTTTTTTTTCTTTTTATGCATACTCTTATCTTCTTGGGGGCGAGACACTGTGATACCATAGTTCTTGTCATTTTTTGTATTATCGTCATTCACAATTTATGTCTATGAATCTTCATCGACTTTTTCATGGCGATTTGTTCATTTAGCAACTCTTTTCACTGCTCGATTTATTAGACACTACGAATTACATCTACTATAAAAAAATATGTCAAGAGTTGTAATGAAATATTCCATCTCCAAATATTACGTCTTGACATTTTCCATTTTTCTCTCTCCCAAATATATACAGGACGTTTTATGGAGTAACTTGTATTCTTAATCAGGAGTAATATATTCTTACAATTTTTAACAATTAATTATATAGATTTTATGCCCTGATCACTTTCTTAAATCAATTTAACTGAAAAGATAAAATCAACAACCGATCATATTTTAAAATTTACACTTGGATGCTTAGATGACAATAAGACAAATTGCAAAATATAAAACTATGGAATTAGTTGAACCGTCATTTCAGTGGGACACAAATGCTCTTCAATAGCTAAACGAGTATCCATTCTTTATCAAAAATAAAATAAAATAAAAAGCGTATGGCATTAGAAAAGGGGGAAAAAACAGATATCACTTATAGTATACGTAGTGCAAATGTAATTTGCTGTCGATACTCATATACAAGTAACAAGTTGATTGATTAAGATAAATTGGTTAAAGGTTAAAAAAAAAAAATTAATTTATAAGATAATGTATACACTCTATTTATATTTTTGACATTTCCGAAGTCCCAAGTATCATGTATCTACTAGTTGACTAACTTTGGGGGTTAATGGGCAATTTTATGAATTCAAAATGCACCCTAAAATCTTCTTCTTCTTCTCCTATTTTCACATAAATCTGATTACATATTTTATATATGGTTGGATTTATTTATTTGTATACTTTTTTGAGTAAATCAGCCCGGAAGGGTTAAACTAATGTCTGAAAGAGCTTGATTAAATCCCGTAAGGGTTTTTGGTGCGCTTTACTGAGTGGTTCTTGGATGCGAGTTCGGTTGTTCTTGTCGTTTCTTTTCTGAGTTGGGGTTCTGACGTCCAGCGTCGGGTCTGGCTGGAGTCAAGACGGCGTCCGACGTCCTGGCGTTCCACTTATGTACAAGACTTTGATTCACTTTCTAATCAACGTGAAATTTATCCCACAACTCATATTCTAAACATGAAAAACTTTATAAAAAAAAAACAATTATATTTTTTAATAGATGGCCAGAGTAGACAATTATAACCAAATAATCAATATCGGTTTTGGCCCGCCGAAATTTTACCTTATAAGAAAAAAAAAAAAACAGATAATCAATACGCACTTAACAGTAAATGCGACAGAGAATGTAATTTTGATCGGTCCATATAAAATGGAGGGACCTTTTACTTGTATTTCTTTTTCTTTTTTTAATCCTAACTAAAGTTCCCTCTTTCCCGCATATAAAATAAAAAGTTTAAATTATAAACTAATGTGAAAATGATTCCAGGAGATATACATGTAGACCCCAATTAATTAAACAAGTACTATATATTAAAGTAAAGTAGGCGCCCATAAGAAGGTAAAGTGATGTTTGATTATATAATAATCTTAGACAACTAATACAATGTATTTAATACATATGTCTCCATAATTTCATCCATGATTCCAGTTTAAAGTCCCCACTGCCGCCTCCTTGCTCACCCAACCGATCGTTAGTCGTTATACGCATATTTGTATATCCGTCACTCTTAATTACTGTATATTACTTGGTTGTGCTCCAACTTATGATGATCGGGTATTCGGGTTAATTTCGAGTCAATTCTTTGGATTAAACTTGGGGAATATTGCATCTAAATATCAAAAGTAATTGCTCACATTTTAGGAAAGTGATCGAAGTCGAGTAGAATCGAAATAGAAGCAATGATGATGATGATCGATGGTGGTATTATACACATATATATAATTAGCACTAAGTACTGGTCAAAGGAGATTAGTTGTCACTTTTCCATAATCAAGCAATGAAAATGAATGAACGGTTGTTCCACTATATATACTCCAATCAGCCGGATTCACCATCAATATATATTCCTTTTTTTATATATATAAAATATGCCATTTTATAATATTAATTTTGTTCGGAATAAATATCTTATTATTAAGAAAATATATTTATAATGATTAAATAATTTTTAATTATAACTTTAATAAGTGAAAAAAGTAATATGATAAATAATGTTCAAAATAACATATTTGTTGATTTTCATATAAATTGTGTAGTATATTTTGAAAATAATTTAAAGAGTTTCATCTTTCGGAATAGAAAAGACTTATCAATTCTCTCTTTTCCACACACTTTTATAAATTAGTCCATCCGTTTCAAAATAAAAGTCGTTTGAATTTTAGTGCATGTATTTTAAGGAGATAAAAACTCTATAAAATAATAACTTTTTAATCCATTTTTTTTCATAATTTCATACTAGCTTGTTAGTTAACAAGTATAAAATTATTAAAAAAAATTGATTAAAAATAATATTTTATTGTTATAATATTATTATACGAGGGATGGATAAACACTACTTTCTAAAAGCTTAAAACCCTAATTTTTTTTTATCTTTTCTCCTATCTGCCTTCATCCATCCATCAAACCCTTTTCGAGATCTCCCTGTCTTGGCAGTCATCATCTGTACCATCCTTGCCGCACCCAACGTTTGGCTCACCGCCTTCACCAGCCAAATCCTCAACCCCACTCCAAGTCTCTTCGATCAAACCCTTCATGAGCGCGATGGGTACGACCGCGAGCACTGGGCGATCGGCGGCAACCGGTTTGGGATAGCATTCATCATCGGCGTCGATCGCGCCCCTCCTCCTCCCGATCGAGAAGTCCGCGTCGGGGGTTTGCGGCGATCGTCACCCAAGGTCCCAAACGGCGGACTCATCTTCGCCGAGACAGTCAAGCACTACAGTGTGTGCTCGACGCAATGGTAAGCGCCGCAGGCGAGTTTTCAGGTACTCGCCGAAGCGGTTTGCTGTGCGCGACTGCTTGTATACGGTTGCATACATGCCTTTGCAGTTTGCACTTATTATTTGCCGTTTGCACATAAATGCTTAAATATGCACATTTTGATACAAATTGTGCTCCAATGGTTACTTTTTTAGTGTTTAAAATGTGCATATTTGCACATAAAGTGTTCAGCAAAAACTTTTTATCACTTTTCAATAAAGTAAAAGTCATTTCTATTGGTTGTTTTTAAGTTTTTTCTTTTTCTTTTTAATTTAATCACAATTACTTTTACTTAGAGATAGATGTGTATAAAATACACATATAACCAATGGAGTAAAACATCAAAAAGTGATGTGCATTTTTAAACACCTTGTACAAATATGTACATTTACACACTTAACCATTTGGAGTTAGTATAAGATGGAATTAACCATACATACAAGCTTTTCTTTATATAATTTTGGGCCTACAGTAAGTTTATATAATGGTTGCATACATGCCTTTCCATACATACATGATACATATATAATACATATATATCTTTCCGTACTTGCTTATGATTTTCGAATATGCATGTGTATATGTTGATCTATGTTTTTTCTGAAAAAAAAAAGTTATAATTAATTTAACATATTATAAATATGGAGTAAGAGATTTGCTTATAATATTATTTATTTAAAGTTCTATTTGTTTAATTTACAAGAAGTAGATGAGCGGACACACCATCTCCCGGAGTAGATAAATATAAACCCATCTCATCTCCGAAGCGATGAATATAAACCCATATCATCCCCCGAAGCGGTGAATTGAAAAATATCATTCCCGAAGCGGTGAATCGATAAATATAATCCCCGAAGTGGTTGAATTAATCGAACAAATTTCAATCCCCAAAGTGGTTGAATTAATCGAACAAATTTCAATCCCCGAAGTGGTTGAATCAATCGAATAAATTTCAATCCCCAAAGTTGGTTGAATCAATCGAATAAATTTCAACCCCGAAATGGTTGAATCAATCGAATAAGTAATTTCAATCCCTGAAGTGGTTGAATCAATTGAATCCCGAAGAGGATGTGTATACATAGATTACTTTATATTCGAGGATTACTTTATATCCATTAAATTTCATCCACGTAGTGATGATATGATAAAAGCAATGACCAGATTAATCTCATCCCCGAAGCGATGAACCGATAAATTAAATCTTGTCCCCGAAGTGATGAACAACCGATAAAACCCTATCTCCCAAGACGAATCATCTCATCTCCCGAAGTAGATGAATATAGACTCATCTCATCTCAAGAAGTAGATGAGTTTACCAATCTCATCCCTGTAGTGATGAACGATAAATCTCATCCCCGCAGAGATGATGAAATTATATTTATTATTTATGTTCATTTATTTTATATGTATGTTATTTAATTTAATTTATTTAAATTATATTTGTTTAATCTTTCATCTCCCGAAGTAGATGAACGGACCATCTCCTGAAGTAGATGTGAACGATTGAAAATCATCCCTGTAGTGAAATTTTTTTGTTTAATTTTCAGTTTTATTATTCATTTCAATTTGTATTTTTTTTGTCTCTAGAAGTAGACAAACATTATCTCCCGAAGTAGATATAAATTGATAAATTTGCATATCATCCCAAAAGTGATAGCTTATCTCCTGAAGTAGATAAAGTAAACACAATTTATGTATAACATCTCTTGAAGAAGATGAAATTCTTATTTATCTCCTGAAGAAGATAAAATATTTTAGCTTATATATCATGATAAAAATTTATCTCCCGTAGTAGATAAAATTTTAAAATTCATAATCATCCCTGAATCGATGATTTTTATAGCTAAACAAGCAAATTATGATTTCTCCACCAGTCTCCAGAAGTAGACGAACATGTATTTGCAGATGTTCATTTTCTTGTCACCCGAAGTTGACAATATGCCAATTTGATTTTATTTATTTATGTTTTTATAGTTTTATCAATTATATCAACTATTTATTTATTTATTTATCTATCATTATCTCTCGAAATAAATAAACTCATCCCCTGAAAAGGATGAACACATTATGCTCATAATTAAATCGTTCCTGTAGTAACGACAATCATCTCCTGAAGAGTTGTATATGAAAAGAAAATTCATAAAATGTCTCTCTCTCATCAATACAAATTTGTCCCTGAAGTGACAATATTCATTTCCTGAAGTAAATGAATGATAAGAGATATATTGTATATCCTCATAAAGATTATTTAAAATCATACCGAGGAGTGAATGAATCTTATTTTAAAGTTGCACAAATACCCAGAAGTGTAGAAATTAAAATGAATGTATACAATTTGTCTTCTCCCTGAAGTGAATAATAATCAAACGTACTATTTCTTGAAGAATATGGTCAATGTTTATATGACAACTTACTATATTTTTTAATTGCAACTTATCATCTTTTGGAGTATATGATCGAAATATACATAATAGAGACTAATTGTCACTCGAAGTTGACAAATGAATCATTTTATGAATAAAAAAAATTATCTCTTGAAGAAAATGATAAATTGACAAGTTTTTCTCATGGTCCCTCCTGAAGTGGAGGAATACAAATTTCTTTTATTTCTTTTATTTTTTTTATTCATTGCTTTATATTGAATAAAATTATTATGATTTTACTTATTGTAATTCAAAGCTCAAAGTGGTTCCCGAAGAAACTACTTATCATGAGTGTCTAATGCGGAGTTTTGTTTGACAAATGAACATTTGGGAGAAAGGTTTACCACAATCCCGAAGATTATGAAGTTTTTTTTTTCAACACCAACCTAAGAGCTTGAAGACTCTATTAGTGGATTTTTTTTTATTAAACTCCAGAAGAGTATATGATCCTAATTTTATCATTTGTACTCCTGAAGAAGTACATGGAATTAATGTGGGTTTTATCATATTCAGAACTATTTTTGTTTGGTTGATACAACCAATAAAAGTAACCACATAATACGATCCGGGTAAAAAGGTCACTTCCTGACTATCCTCTAAGCATTGCCTGAAGCATGCCCCTCCGGTAGAGGGTGTGAAAGAGGTTATGGTTAAGCGCTTGACCAAAGTTATTGTTGTGGCTTATAGCTAGGTCTGTTATACGGTTAATTCTAATGTTTTGAAGAACATTATAAATGACTCATACCTGAAGTATGACACCAACGAAAGTTCTAACAATACCCATTCATGGCATCTAAATAAATGAATCACCATATACAAAGTTCAATGGTTGAATATTATGGTTTTATAAGTGTCAAACAAATTTTGAAAACTTGAAGTTTTCTCAAACAACCTTGGATGGAAAACTAAGATGAATAATTGAATACCATATAGCTCTAGAAGAGCATTGATCTTGTTACCTGAAGTAACAAATGACACATATGTATGAATTGATATGGTATTGAACACCAATATCTCATATGACGAGCCAGAAGCAAGTCTTACAGAGTGAGAATGTATATATATGGTTTATTTGACACTCATTTATCCCATTGAAACTTATCACTAACCAGAAGTTAGTTAATGATAAAATATTTTTCTTTGTGGCATTCGGTCATTCATGTGAAACGATGATGGGCGGGATCATTGACATTCACATACACACCCACTAAAAGGGACCAGAAGATCCTAGGACCCGAAGATCCTCTATAAGGGTGACCGAACATATATGGTCTATCATCTTGGCAAAATCAACAATAAGACCATCTATCTTAAGTATAAATGCAAAGTCTCTAATGTCTATTGATTGGATTCAATGAGACAACTACGGAACATTATCACATAGACCAGTGTAATTCCAATATCATAGATGCCTTAACACTTTGGTCATATGAAACATAAGGTAGAGAATGTTATCAACCACATTGTTGAGCATACGGTAGCTCACAGTGACCTAGAAGAGTCGTTGGTCAAATGGGCCCATGCAGGTTTGCATTTCGAATTTGACACAATAACATCTCCCTAATTATCTCCAAAAGAGAGCATGTCATTCAAAGGTTTTGAATAAGCAGCATATGTTCCGAGATGTACCTCCTCCAAATGAACTACAATGAGACCACAAAGAAGTTGGATGATACATGGGGTTTGAGTCCCTATTGATATCAAATACCTAGAGCTTTATAATGGTGATCAAATATATGTTCGGTATTTAGGGGGAGAGGAAATGAGACAAATTAAGAAAGAGATTGCACGGAAGCAACTTCTCTATCATTTCATATCCGCGGATAAATACAAGTGAACCAGAAGTTCAATAAATGAAATGATTATAAGGTTTAGAAAATATGTCATCGAAAGCATTTACTATAGGCCAAGAAAGTGACAAAGTCACATATACTAGCTCATTTGGAAGTTCCAGAAGTAACTCAAACTCAATGAATATCAAGTGATTCTCAAGTACATCAGAAGTGTTGGAGATCACTAGGCTCTTGGTATACGATTCCCCATAAGTGGAAAGAGCCTATGAGAATATGATGATCATCAAATAAACAAATGGATGTCGACATCGAAATGATAGTAAAGAGCTAGAAAAAGGAAATTCGTGCAAGAATGGGTTCTTTAAGCATGATGGCATTGGATATGTAGTTCCAACACCGGAAAGTGTAACATCATTTGGTTTTAAGTGGGTGTTCATACAAAATGAAATATAAAGCCAAGTTGATTGCACAAATATCTATAAAAGGTTATATGGAAAATGTATTCACCAGAAATGAATATAATTTTGGATCTAAATGTAAATGACGGACGTGTTACTTGCATACGCATATAAATGAAAAAGATTGATTGAAAATGCCTGAAGCATTAATATCAAAGTCCCGTCACATGAAATTGGTTAAAGAACCTTATAAGAGTACTTGGAGTACCTATAATTGTGAAAATGGTGACATTGCATTAGGTCCTGAAGTACCATACAATGTTGTACTCTTTTCCTTGATCTTGGTTTTTATCCCATTGGGTTTTTCCAAGTTAAGGTTTTTAACGAGGCAACTTCGACACCATTTAATACACTAGATCCCCCATGATCAAATGACACACTAGTTCCTGAAGTACCTTATGTTTGTGCATTGAAAGCAGCTCAACGCCAGCAAATGAAAGTCAAGCATTCGAAGTCAATTGTAATCAATGAAGACATCTCAACTTATACACGTCAAAGGAAATGTTGAGACTCAATCGGTTATGCAGCTCATATAGTCATCACTATCAAGAAGTTCAAAGAGCTTACCCGAATGAGAAGACTGCAAGAAGGGTGTTGAATTCAGGGGGAGTATATACGCACTGCACTCTTTTCCCCTTCGATCGGGTTTTATGCCACTGGGTTTTCCTGACAAGGTTTTTAACGAGGCAGTATCACCAAAGTGTATCACATGTCATTTGTATTTTTCCTTGGTCCTAGTTTTGGTCCCATTGGGTTTTCTAGGCGAGGTTTTTAATATGACAGTTTTGTAATATTTAGGGATGTTTATCCAAGGGGGAGTGTTATAATATTATTATATGAGGGATAGATAAACACTAGTAAACCCTAGTTCCCTATGTAAACTCCTATATAAAGGGTCCTGAAGACCCAAATAACATATCAGTTTCTCATCTCTTCTCTGCGCCTCTCTTTTCTATTCTTACAGTTTATCACATTTATAGAATTTTTAACTCATTAAAATACGTGTTGAATAGTAATGTGATAGATTGAGTACTTTTAATCATTCTCATTCCATACGATCGAATTTGGATCCACTAGAGAGTAACGTACCCTAAGTTGATCAGCAAGGTGTTGAACACAAGGCAAGGCACCAAAGTGTTCGTGCCTTGGGTACTTTTTTTCTATACTTTTTATTAGAGGTTGACAATATGATTTGAAATAGTATCCTACGTTAATTATAAAGTGTATCAAAGCCTTGTATATTAATGGGTGGACTACTTCTTATAAATCCAATTGATTTTATAAGAAAACCTCATTCCGCTTGTGTACTCGACTTGGTTAGTGTGTGTTGCGCTTAGACGTGCATGACCCCCACATCATATATGACCCACCACTATTTAACATTTGACTATTGAATATCGTGCTAAAATATAGCTTTAGTCACTGTTAAAATAACGTTCTCTCATATCTATCTTCCTAACCTTATCCAAAATGATGTTGTCGGGTTAGAATAGGCTCCCCGAATTATTACCTAATCGATCATGAAAAAAAAAACTCAACGAACTTCAATATATGGACTAGCTGTTATGACCCGAAAGTCAATTAGGCGGTAGCTTGAGCTTCCATGGAGGTGATGGAGGGTTGAAAGGGGAGAAAGAGAGATTTGAGTTTAGAGGAGGCCAGGAGGGTGAGGAAGAAGATAGACGTTAAGAGATTAGGGGAGAGATAGAGATTAGGAGAGCCAGGAAAGGTAAAGGGTTTGAATTATTACTTTTGATAAGCCACAATTATAACTCATAGGGTATTTTATGTTTCCTGCATGATGATGTTAGGGGTCAGGCTGTCTTACGTTTGCTGACTATTTAGCCCTTTTTCCATCAATAATAAAGTGTGTCTAGATGCGCGAAGAACCCCGTCTCTCCTTCTAACCAAAAAAAATTACAACTCATAGGGTATTTATACCCTTAATTCCTATCTATTAGGGACATAACACTAGCATCTTATAAAACATGCATCTAACCTATTAAATCTCCTAATTGTACTAAATGATTATGTGACATCACAGATGACTTTCGTACCTTTATCGACTGGGATTTGCAACTATGCATGTTTGTTTACCCGTAATTAACAACTCATCCACTATCATTGCCATGATTTTAGCTTTTTATTTTTCTATCCTTTTTTTTAAAAAATAAAAATATTTTGGTATTCACACCTACTACATTACGTCGGTGCCAATTTTATTTGTATTTATTTGTGGGAGATTTGGGTGATGTCTTCAACGAAATTAACATATATATGAAATTAATAACATATAACTATATAAGCATGGACCTGAATTCCATTATTTACAAGAAATAGGACGTTTGAACTTTCAAGGGTTCGAATATTCTGTTTCTTTGTATATATGCTTCGTGGGCGGCCACGTCTTTTATGGAAACGGGACCTGCTTATTTCCTGCAACCCAATTATTTTGCTTATTCCTCAATCGGACGGTCACCGTTCATCGTCCCCACGCCCATCCTCTGCACCCTCACCGTACTGGAGTATAACTTACCCCTCCCCCTCCGGCCTACCGCAGGCAACAGTGAATTCAATACCACATTTTCTTAGTGGATAAATTCACTACCGCCAAATTCCCTTAAATCACCAATAAAATTAGTAATTTTATTTTAAATATGATTTTTTTTAATAATATACGGAGTAGTATTTTTTTTATTTAAATAATTTTATAGTAATTATCAAAATTCTAAAAATGTATATTTAATACGCTCTGAATCTCCGATCAATACACATTATTATAATCGAATACCTAGAAAATCTAAAATATTACGGATACAAAATTATATTATCAGAAAGTTAAGTACGGTTTTTATCATTTATCATAAAACATTTATAAACAGGCTTGTACGTTTATTTTTGCAATTTTTCTTTATGTTATTTACTTGGTGTAATTTTCTTTATACTAACTGATATATTTAATTATTATTTTATGTATTGATGGTAATTTTCTTCATACTAACTGATATATTTAATTATTATTTTATGTATTGATGGTATATTTAATACTCCATATAAGTTGCACAGTTAAAAATAAGAATGGGTAGATGGAGGTGAGTAGATATAGGTCCACCTCCATTTAATAATTTCGATAATTTATAATACACGAGTCAGGATCCTCTACACCCCTCGGTGAGACACTCGGTGTGACACGAAATTATTTTAGGTATAATTTTTTTAAAAAAAAAATTAAAAAATTATATTTATATTCTATACATTTATATTTATATGTCTATAAACTTTTTTGATGAAAAATCAATTTTTAAAAAATATATATAATTAAAATAACAAATATTTGATAAAATAATTTTTATATTTTTTTAAAACATCATTTTTCAGTATTTGATAAAATAACATCATTTTTTTAAAACATCATTTTTTGAAAATTGATTTTTCATCAAAAAAGTTTATAGACATATAAATATAAATGTATAGAATATAAATATAATTTTTAATTTTTTTTTTAAAATGAAATTATACCCAAAATAATTTCGTGTCACACCGAGTGTCTCACCGAGGGGTGTAGAGGATCTTGACTCTGCCCGTAGATATTGTCCATTCACAACTCACAAGTGTACTAGCTAGCTAGGTGTTGTAATTAGAAATAGTAAATGCAAGATCCGTAATAACATGCCGTATAGTACGTGGATCAATAACTAACTACCTAAGGCTATAGCCTATATGTGTATATTTATATATGTTATGTTTTTTATGCTTTGAGTAAAACACGTCCAAAAGGGCTTGATTAAATCCCGCAAGGGCTTGATTAAATCCCGAAAGGGTTTGAGTAAATCTAGCCGAAGGGGTTTGTTTAAATCTCGAAAGGGCTTGATGATATTCTTGAAGGTGAACTCTTGTAGGCGGTTTGGTCGAGCGGGTTGCAGCTCTGCTTCTGATGCTTCTAGGAGATCTTCTGCTTGGTTGGGGGGTGTGGAGTCTTTTGTCGGGTCTGGCTGGGATCGAGGTGGTGCGCTCAGGGCAAAAGGCTGAGGAATTACGGCTTCTGATGCCGAGAGAGTTCCAGAAATTATGGCTTCTGATGCCGAGAGAGTTCCAGGTGCATATATTCATAATATCAACGTCCTGGCCCTTTTAGAAACTAAGACTAATAAGGTTCCTACCGAAAGCACACTGCGTAAATGTGGTTTCTCGAATGTTGCTTTTGACCCGGCTATTGGTTTTTCTGGGGGAATCTGTCTTCTGTGGAAAGATATTCCTGCCTCACAAGGATCCATTGATTTTATTTCGGTTCACCACCGATTTATTCACTTTAACTACTCAGACTACGCTACAAAGCGGTGTTTTGCTGTTCTTGTGGTCTACACCCCACCGGAAGAGCGTCGCAAATTAGCCTTCTGGGATACGATCTCCCTTTATATACAATCACTTCTTATTCCCTTTTGTATTATGGGAGACCTTAACGAAATAGCTACCCCAGCTGATAAACTTGGAGGAGCCTATCCTTCGACGTCGCGTTTCACGCGTTTACTAGATTTAAAGAACAGTCTATCACTCCTAGAAGTACCATCTAGCGGTGGTCAGTTTACTTGGCAACGTAAATCGAAAGATGTGGTCATTTGTTTGGAAAAACTTGATCGCCTACTAATCCACACGGACATGCTTACCATTTTTGACTCACTTCGTACACAGATCCATCCCTTTACTAGATCTGATCATGCTCCTATCTCCACATATTTTCGTCACAACATTCAGCCTAAGAATAGACCATTTAAGTTCGAATTGGCTTGGGCCTCAAGGGCTGATTATAGAAACTTAGTCTCGCAAGCTTGGAGAGCAAACCCACAAGGTTCTTTGATGTTTAAATTGCTTCAGAAGGCAAAAGTTCTTAAAAACCTTTCTAAAACCTGGCATAAGAATACAGTTCGCAATATTCATAACCAAAATCTAGTAACAGATCAAAAGCTCCTTAGTTTACAGGCACCTCTTATATCAAATTATAACAATCGGGATGTTCAAATCTTAAAACAACTACTCAACAAAAGAGAACGAATGCTCGACTTTCACCGTCGCTATTGGAGCTAGCGGGCTAAAGTTAAACATACCAAACTTAATGACTCCAACTCAGGCTACTTCCATAAGATCGCTACTGCAAAAAGAGGCAGGAAAATGATCAAATCTATCCTACTTCCCGGTGGGGAATCCACAACTGATTTCCACACAATCCAACAGGAATTTGTCCGCGACTTCAAAGCTCGTTTCAAAGCCTCTTCGAGCCCTGTTTCGGATCTGTCTCCAGACCTAGTGGTCATCCCATCCTTAGTTTCACAAGCAGATAATGACATGCTAATACGGGGTTAGCCGTAGGATGGCCCGATCTATGACAATCAAACTAGAAATAACAAGAATGGAAGCAAAGACTCGATGAACAAGAATAAAGACTCGAAATTGAAAGCAAGACACGACCGATAAGGACTGAATCGAACTAAAATAGAACGAGGCAAAAACCTCAGGCCTCCTAAGAGGGTAAGAACCAAATACCAACGAATATAAAGCCCGCCTCTACAACCTTACATAACCAAGCGGACAACTTGGAGGCACAATGAAGGGACTTGTGATTACCAGGATCACCAACCTCTCGCGAGGTTGACGAACTCAAAGCAAACCAAGTTAGATCAAGAACCAATATGCAATCGATGAGCAACGCTTCGAATCGATTGACTTACGCTCTATGTGTTTCACACAAAAAGAGAACTTTCATAAATTTCAACGTGAAGTTTTACAATGAAGGGTCGGCCGACTATTTAACCTAACAAGACTGAATTTCGGCCTAAATTAATTAAAATAATAACTTAAAAAATTAATTAAAATAAACCTAAAAGAAATAATAAAAATAAGATAAATTCGTTTAAAATAAGTGATAGCTTAAAGAATGTGATTTTCGGCCAAGCTCTAGGTCGAATCTGGAAAAACCTTCAACATCAAAGTTGTAGATCTCTTTGTCCTCGTTCCGAAAAGGTATGGCATGATCTAATCCGATTAATATTGAATCTGTACGACTCATTTTACTGAGACGTCGAAAAGCTGTCAAATGCTGAACGAATCTAAAAAACGTCAAGTTTCCACCTTTGCACCTTCTCCCATGGTGTAGCCTTCTTCTTCATCTTGAGGATGACATCATTCTCGTGAGCTCGAATCATAGGCCCATCCCCAAGTATAGGTGTGTCCGAAGGTGTCTTGGATGGTCCCGCATCACATGCTCTCGGCCCCTGTTTCAAACAATGAGATTAAAGCGGCTGTATTTTCTATGAGCCCGGATAAGGCTCCGGTCTCCGGGCCCCGATGGCTTCCCAGCTGGTTTCTACCAAAAGTTCTGGCCTACAGTTGGGCCCTCTGTAATAAAAGCCGTCAAAGCTTTCTTCTTCAGTGTCAGGTTACTGCGTCAGACAAACCATACTTTCATTACGCTTCTGCCGAAATGCGATGACCCGACTGCAGTAAACCACTACAGACCTATTAGTCTATGCTCTACAATTTACAAAATCATAGCTAAAGTAATTTCAGCACGGTTAACCAAGATTTTTGACAAACTTATACACCCCCTCCAAGGAGCTTTCACAAAAGGGAGATCTATCCAGGACAATATTCTAATTGCGCATGAGGCTTTGCATTCGTTTCGGATGATGAAAGGCAAAATGGGCATGGTTGCTCTTAAATTAGATATGGAAAAGGCATACGATCGCATCGAATGCTCCTTTATGTTCCAAGTTTTATCTAAGTATGGTTTCAATGACCTCTTCATTAATAGAATAAAGGAATGTGTTTCAACTGTATCCTACTCGGTCCTCGTTAATGATGAACCAACCACAGTATTTAAACCCACTAGAGGTTTAAGACAAGGAGACCCCCTCTCCCCTTTTCTCTTTATCCTAGCCTCTGAGGTATTAGCACGTACACTGCATAACAAAGGGCTAGCTAGTAAGGACCTGGGTATCTCTTTCGGTCGTCCGGGTATCAAGATTCTTTTTCTAGCTTTTGCTGATGATATTCTTATTTTCTGCAAAGCCTCCCATTCGGCATGTACTTTTGTACTGTCCATTTTAGACAGATACTGTTTAATTTCGGGACAAAAAGTGAACCTGCACAAATCCAGCTTCCAAGCGTCTCCTAACACGACTGCTACCGCCATTGCGTCTACCATTGCAGTACTTGGCATCCCCCAGGCTAATAATTTTGACAAATATTTGGGTGTCCTATCGTTAACGGTAGGACCAATAGGGACACATTCGCTGATGTGGTTCTCAAGACCAAAAATCAACTCACTAAATGAAAAGTATCAAATCTTTCTACTGAGGGGAGACGGGTGCTTATCAAAGCAAATCTGAGTGCCAAATCGATTTTTCTTATGCAAGCTTTCCTGCTACCCTCTCATGTTCTTCGTGAACTTGACAAAGTGTATAGACAATTTTTTTGGAACAAAAACTCTAAAGCTCCACCGTTGATTAGCTGGGACAAAATCTGTTCGGACACAATGAAAGGTGGTTTGGGAATTCATAAGGCGAAGTCTATGAATATAGCTCTCCAGATGAAGCTTGTTTGAAAAATACGTTCTAAACCAGTCAACATCTGGGTTCGTGTTATCTCACAAAAGTACCTTAAAGGCCATGACCTTTCCAGTTATAACAAAAAAGGTAATACCTCATGGCAATGGTCCCGCCTTATGTCCATCAGACCTCAGTTCCTCCCAGCTCTTCAGTGGAGGGTCAGAAATGGGGAATCCATTGATTTCTGGTCCCATAACTGGGCCTTCGAGAGGCCGTTGAGTTCCAAAACACTGAGACCCATCCCGGATAATCTCTTGGGAGTTTCGGTGGCTCACTTCATCACCAACCGCCAGTGAAATAAAACATTTATAAATGACTCATTAGCAAATGTTCTGAAACAAGATGATATCGACTACATCATGGGTCTAACTTTACCTAGTAACCAAATCACGGATCGTCTATATTGGGGCCCAAGCAAAAATGGCTGGTTCTCAACTGCCTCTTCCAACTCCTCCCTTTCAGTAAATACCGGGTCGCTTGATTTCGATTGCGATTGGATCTTGTGTCTCGATGTGCCCCCTAAGGTTCGACACTTCCTCAGGAAAATCTCCCGTGATGGTCTCCCGACTAAAACCAGATTACAGAGTTCACACGTGGCTGTACCTGCTGGTTGTGTTTTCTGTGGCAATACAAATGAATCGGGTGATCATCTGCTTCTTCAGTGTCCCATGGCTACTGCTTTGCTTAAAGCTTTACGTATCCACATTTCGGGATTTATCACTGCTTCTGTCGGCATGGGAAATGTGCTTCCACTTACTGCTATAAAATGTGCTATTGAGACCAACATCTTTGCTGTTCTAGCTACATCTTGGTGGGCCATGTGGTTCTTTAGAAACCAACTCGTTTTCGATCATACTAACAAGGTAACTATCAATGAAATCTTGTTGTTCCACAACACAACTAGTCATTTTTGGAAACAATCAAAACGTTTAGACGATGATCCGACTGGTCCGTTGATCCCTAATCATCGCATTCACAACGGTACGCACAACCAGGCTATTAGGGGTTGTGCTACGAAAACCAGGGCTCAGAATCGGTCCGGGAAGTGGGATAAACTCCCGCCGAATTGTTATAAGCTCAATTTTGATGGTTCGGTACTCCCGAGTGGCAACTCGTCTTATGGTTTTGTCATCCGTGACTCTGCGGGTTTAGTGGTCTCCGCTGACAGATCTGTTTGCACAAATATCTCGGTGATTTATGCCGAAAATCTTGGACTCGTGATGGGTTTGTTACGGGCAAAGGAGTTGCAACTATCTACACTTCTGATCGAACGAGACAACTTACTAGTGATAAAATCTCTACTGGGAGATTGGAAATGCCCCTGGAGAATAGAGATGTTACAAGCTGATATACTGTCTGATATCTCGTTCTTTACTTATGTTGCTATTCATCATATTTTCAGGGAATCGAATGTTGTGGCTGACTACCTTCCTCGTAGTGCCCATGTTTCCCCTGCCGACGTCTGCTGTGAGGATGATCCAGAACTGCTAGTTCTCGTCCGGAAGGATGCGCTAGGAAGGGCCTCTCTACAATACAATTTGGGATATTTATAACTCAATACCCAACTTTTTAGTAATTACACTTATTATTCCTATTATACTAATTCCTAACATGGAACCCTCTCGCTATATATAACAGTTAAATGTATTGGTAATATTATAACAAATCTTATTAACTTGTTTGCCAACCAAAAATAGCTACAGACTTAAAACACGACATTTTTAGGAAGGGCACATATTCAAAGCTGAAGTAGAGGACATTGAAGATGTGACTTGCTTGCTTAATAAGGAGTTGATTTGATTTCTTCGATCTATCTCGAGTCGAAGGACAAAAAAGGAGCAACTCCTACATGAATCTCGTAATAATTCAAGCAATAGGACACATTGCATACTCCATATATGCATATATATACAATTTGTTGATATATATAAATCCACCATCCCATATTCCCATGTGTTGTGGAATGTGGACATCCCCAATTTAGCCTCGCAAGATATGTCGGTGCCTCCACCACTAACTTAACCGTATTTGTAGGTTCTAATGAATGATTACATATCTAAATCTTCCAAAGTAACTGTTTTTAAGAATAAGAAAAATCATACACATTAACTTACATCTTTGTATTACAGATTATAATTCTTTATAAGATCGATGAAATAATCTATCTTACAGTCCTCGTCGCTCTCTTAACGACTCAATAGAGAATTTTCACAAAAATATTTTAAAAGAGAAAAAACGTATGAATAAAAAGAGTGATTGGATTAGGGAAGAGTAATTTGGAGTTGGAGTACTACTTGGCTACTTGCAAAAGCTGTAGAAAGTACGGTATTTCCTTCCTGCGGCTGTGTTTGTTTGGTGGGCACAGTGAATTCAAGTAAGTTTTTGTTGACATTAATAAAGAGGAGTAATAATATTTCAGGGACCAAATAATGTACACAAGTGTTTATTTCTTATCCTCTAGCTCAGGGCAGTAAAATTTGGCTGGGCTAAGACAAGATAGTAGGATAAGTGTTTGGATAATTGAGTTCTTGTCGGATTTTAAAGGTCTACTCCTGTATATATATCAATGGGTAAAAACTTTGAGGGTACAACGGTCAATATACACGATATGGACAAATATAGAATAATGACTTCTAACATCCTCCCTCAATCGCAGCTAGAAGTGAGCGAATAGCAAGACTGGAACGAAAAGAAGTAAAAAGAGGAGTATGTAATCCTTTCGTGAAAATGTCCGCGTACTGATGTGCAGAAGGGACATGTAGTACCCGAACCTGGCCTAGGGCGACTGATAGCATGCATTTAGGTAGGCATAATAGGTTGCATTTAGCTTAGTTAAGATGCATTTCAGAGATGGATTAAGTACAATTTGCATATTTGTTCTCTATGTTAGTGTAGTCGGAATCTACACATTTTTATTGATTATTTCAGTTAATCGTGGATCCGATGATGAGACAGGAGTTGTTAACGCATTAGATGAGAATGTCTAATTGATCGGAGAAGCTTACATGAAGATCTCAAGAGGTTCTGAGAAGAAGAAGCGGACCTAAACGAAGAACAAGTCTGCAGAAGTTGTCGTCAGACATGCTGAACTTGTTTTGCACTTTCTGGAGGCCTCGGTTGTCCGATTGACTATTATGACCATGCGTTGGAAAGCTCTTTCATAGAACTACAACTTTCTTGTTGACAAGAAGAGCAAATTCGGCATAGATTTTCCGTGAAAGGCCCCTGGCTGCGGCCGCAGCAACCATGCCGCAGCCGCGGCCAATCAATTTGCAGCGGGTTTGGAAGAAGTCGCGGCCGCAGCATTTGACGTCTGCGCGTCGTTTTGTTTACGAAAACCCTAGTTTTCTTTGTTTGGTTTTTATGGCCGACTAGACTCTTTTATAAGGTAGATTATTATGTTAGTTTAAAAACTTCTATTCTATTCTTTCATTCATCAGACAATTTAGAGATTTGAGCAATGTCTTCCATGAGGAACTAAACTCATCTATTCTGCCTGCAATTTTAAGCTTTATTTGGATTGATTGTGAGTTTCTAATTCTCGTTCCTTGTTTCCTATATTTGAATGCTTCAACTTCTTTGTGCTTGATTGTCTATTGTTTTATTCTATCTAGCCCGCACAACTAGTTAGAATAAATTCAATTGCTAAGGTTTTGTAGATTCCTCGTTGTGAACCTTAACCTAAGTGGCAAACGTGTTCCTTTAGGGCTGGTTGAACTAATTGAATGAGTAGGAAGTTGAATGTGTTGTTAAATCCCTCTTTAGAGACTGCAAATACCTTGGCTAATCTCTGGATTTAAAGCTGTAAATTGGGTTAAATCCTTCTTTAGGGACTCTTCGATTGATAAGGGTTGCTAGGACTGGTTGGACTAGTAACTATATTAGGTCGCTTCAACCAAATAAAGTGGAAAATTGTAGGTAGAATTGCTTCTCCTAATTGTCTGAATTAAAATCATTCACTTTTGCTTTCTTCAATCCGCTTTGATTAAAGGCGGAATTTTCACACTCAAACCCCCCTCTTTGGTTACTTGATTGGCATCTTAATCACACTTGAATAGCGAATTTCCCTGTAGGATCGACCTCTTGCTTATTGCTATACTAGTTATAAGTTTGAGTTTACTTTGGCGGATCAACGACAGGTTTTCCCTCCGTTAAATTTAGCGTCGTTGTCGGGGAAATTTACTTTGGCGGATCAACGACAGGTTTTCCCTCGGAACTAGAGCGAGAGATGGTCGCCTGACGCTTGGAGAACCACGAGACCAGGTTGTCGCCAAGGTACACTATGAAACCAGAAGTGGAGCGGCGAGTTTCGGGACAACCCGCCCAATCAGCATCGGAGTAGGCAGTGAGGGTGTCGAAGCTGTCGTGACGGAGGTGCAAACCCATGTCACTAGTGCCCTTGATGTATCGGACTATCCGCTTGAGCGCCTGGAGGTGATGCTCGCGGGGATCATGCATGTATAAGCAAATCTGCTGAACGGTGAAGGCGATGTCTGGACTAGTGAACGTCGGATACTAGAGGGCACCTGCCACACTACGATAGGCGGTAGGATCATCAACCTTAGGACTGGAGGCAACATCGAGCTTGGACTTGCAGTCGATAGGAGTGGTGGCGGGTTTGCAAGACGTCATCTGGGCTTTGTCGACGATCTCAAGGGCATATTTCTTCTGATGAAGAAACAGCGCATCACGAGTGCAAGTCACATAGATGCCGATGAAGTAGCTCAGTGGACCAAGATCAGTCATGGCAAACTCCGAACGTAGCAATGCCATCGGCCAAGACAGTAATGATGAAGAGGATGTTGTGAGCACAATATCATCAACGTACAGTAGAAGGTAGGCAGTGTCAGGCCCCGAATGAAACACAAAGAGGGAATGATCAGATTGACTGCCCTGAAAGCCAATCCCAGTGAGGTACGTGACGAATCGCCGATACCAGGCACGGGGCGCCTGTTTCAACCCATAGAGAGACTTCTGGATAAAGCAGATGTGGGAGGGGCGCGAGCGATCATAGAAACCTGGTGGCTGATGCATATACACAGTCTCCTGAAGGTTACCGTGCAGGAAGGCATTCTTGACGTCGAGCTAGTGAATAGGCCAGTCCTTGGTGAGGGAGATGCTAAAAAATGTGCGTATGGTAGCGGGTTTGACGACCGGGCTAAAAGTCTCGTCACAGTCCACACCAACCTCCTGAGACTTGCCATTGACAACTAGGCGAGCCTTGTGACGCTCAAGAGTCTCATCATACATGTACTTATGTTTGAACAACCACATGGAGTTAATGATATTAGAGTCCCGAGGCCTTGGAACGAGGTCCCACGTGCCGTTTTTAATTAAAGCACTAAACTCATCGACCATGGCGGCGCGCCAGTTCGGGTCATGTAAGGCCTTTTGTGGTGATTTAGGGAGAGGGGATATGTCGGTGGAAGGGGTGAGGAGGTTGTACTTGGGGTTGGGTTTGAAGATCCCGGATTGGGACCGGGTCTTCATGGTTGGGACGTGGGGAGCAGGGGGATGAGCGCGCGGGGTCAGCCTGAGGCGGCGCAAGGCCGGGTAGGGAGCCCTGGGGTGCGGCGGTCGCGGGCGCAACAGCAAGCCGCGGGCGCGACATTGGGGGTAATGGGTTGGGCGCAGCAGTGACGGGGGTTGCGGCCGCAACATCAAGCTGCTGCCGCAGCATCTGTGGCGGAGGTGTGCCTGTTGCGCCGGTCGTGGCCTGTTGGAGGATTTGGCGGAGGAGAGGTGGGAACCCGTCAGTATCGGGTGGTGTAAGAGGGGTGGGGACAGCAGAGGCGGGTGGTGAGGCGAATGGGAAGGTTTGTTCGTCAAAAATCACATGGCGCGAAGTTACAACCCGATTGGTATCCAAGCGAAGACAACGATAGCCCCGATGGTGTGGGGTGATACCCAAGAAGACACATTTGGTGGATCGTGGGGAGAGCGTGTGAGGGGCGATGGTACTCATGTTGGGAAAACAAAGACATCCAAACACTCGAATGTGATTATAAGAAGGGTAGCGACGGTAGAGTGCCGGGGTTGGGATGGAGTTTCCAATTACTTTGGAGGGAAGTATATTGTTGAGGTAATTAGCCATGTGAAGCGTCTCAACCCAAAAGGAGAGGGGGAGAGAGGCGTGATGTAGAAGGGTCCGAGTTTTGTCATTGAGAGTGCGAAGGATGCGTTCCGCCTGACCCGAACCGTATTAAAATCAATTGGTAATAGGAGAAGTAGCCCGCCTAGCTTATATGTCGTTGATGATATCTCAATCTTTTCAATGGGTGACAAACCCATATTCCAACAACAGCTTGTAATAAATAGTTATTCAGGGCGACTCTGTATCCGAGAAGAAGCTTTCTTGGAGTTTCGTCTACACTACCCACATGATATAGATTCCTGATATACCGCTGGCATGCGGTGCTACTGCTCGGTGGTACTTGACTTCCTTCTTCGCCGATGTCCTTAACTTTTGGGAGTAGTTCTACTTAAGTCGTTTTGTTGTAGAGTTTGTTTCTACTTGTTTCACTGCGCATGTTTTCTGTATTTCCTGTGTGTTTATACAATTTCCGTCTGCCGGCTCGTCGAGCTCTTAAGAATCAGACTTGTCTTATCTCGAATTTTTACTTAATCAAGAAAAAAAAAGTATTCATTCGCATCACTTTTAATAGGAGTTATTTGGTTGAAGAAGTTTATTGTCTTCGATTGAGTAGTTATTTTTGTATTAAACTATTAGCTTCCAGTATTTAGTTACTGTATTCATTATCTACTTATAATTGAATAAGGCCTCGTTTGATTAGTTAGTTAAAAACACAGGAAGTTAAAAAACCCGAGAAGTATAATATATTTCTGTGTTTGGTTAACAAAATGATACAGAAATTCAACTTCCCAGGAATTTGAATTCCTACAAATCGTAGGAAGTTCACTTACATCGGGGGGACTAGGTAAGTTCAACTAACCCCATTTTTTAACATGAATTTATTTATTTTCCTCTTTATATTACTAAAAACCAAAATTCAACCAAACAACTTTTTTTAATTAATGGGAAGTGCATTTCACGGGAATTCAATTCACGGAAAGTACTTCCCGCATTCAACCAAACGAACCCTAAGTACTCGCTATTATCTATATGAAAAGCATAAGATATGGGTCATATGAATGTCTCTTCTCACCACTCTAAGAAAAAACAAATAAAAATAATTAAGATTTGAAAAAATTATTGTAAGAAAGAGGATAAAGACATAGTGAATTGAGACTTGAGAGAGTAGAGGAAAACAGGAGGTTTGGGACATCAGATTCGGACGGTGAAAAAGGGTGTCAACCTCTAATCTTTTTTCCAAACAAGTTTCCTGTATTGAACTTTTGTCATTTTTTTTTATCTATGACCCGTTTGGTTGACAATTCATAAATTTAAGAAGTAGATATAATGCGGAAAAACTCAAGAAGTTATATTCTTTAGAATTATTTTTTTCCATTTTAAAGTTCACTTATCTAATCTCACTCTTACTAAACAAATTCCAATTTTAAATTTTACCATTTATAATATATAATAATATATAATTGTAGATTTCCAACTCCACTATTAATAATGTAAATTTCAAATTTAAAATCTAACAGCTATATTTTTTCAATTTCCATAATTTGCATTTTATGAGGATCGAATGTCTAGAAAGTAAATTTTAGATAATTAATTACACTTCTTGAGTTTACCTAAACGAGCTCTTATTTGAGCACTCAACTATTCAAATGTTTGAAATATCGAATCAATTTAGCTAAATAGAAATGTAAAAAATAAAATTAAAAAAAAAAACTTTTTTTTTTTGATCCTTTCTAATTCAAGTGGGCTTAGTCCACTCTACATCTGGATCGGGTTACTGTAGGCTCATTTAAGGGGTTGACCCTCCCACTCACAAGCGGGCCCCATAACCACTACACCAACCTGTGATTGGTAAAAAAAAAAAAAAAAAAAAAAAAAAAAAAAATTGCTGTTTTGGATGGTCTCGTCTACCGGGCTTGAATTTTCACTTTCCCATTTAAAAGGGGTTATTCACACAAACCATTCTTAAAATAATCAAATATTGCAAAATACCCCTCCCTTACTAAAAGGGGTTATATTGTTTTTCCTTGTCCCTTGTCCTTCTTCTCTTGCTAACGAAAGATATTTGATAGACGATTTAGCATAAATATGATAAGTTAAGGGGTCGTTCATGAAAATTAAAATATATTTAAGGATAGTTTTGTACAGAAAATAAATCTTTTTGACTTATTTAGTATTTAAAAAATAAAAACCAAAGACGTGTTGAGCTGTTTCCATCTCTTTCATTCCTGTACTCCCATTCCAATCTCTCTCTCCCCACTCCCACCGTTTGATCCTTCTCACTATAATTTGTGAAGGCGAGTTTCCATTTTTCACAAGCTTGTATTCTTCACCCTTCACCTTCCCCAACTCTTTGGTTTTCCCTTCCTCTTCTGCAACTTGCTCAACTAATCTCTCATGGTGGCCATACCTTTATAGCCACTCCCCCTCACCCAAATTCCCCTACATTGATACCCACCCACCAAAGAGCAATCGCAAGTGGGAACAACAACAGCAACAAAAATGGCGCCCTTCGACTGGTTTGGTGGGAAGGAGAAGAAACATAGGGGCACTCCCGTGGTGATAAAGATGGAAAACCCTAACTGGTCAATCGCCGAGATCGAATCCCCCTCCGCCGACGAATTCCTGTTGGATTCCTCCGCCCCAATCGCTCGCAACAATACTGCGAAGATGCGCGGTAAAAACGCCAAACAACTCACTTGGGTCCTACTCCTCAAGGCCCACCGCGCCGCCGGCTGTTTATCCTCCCTTGCCGCCGCTGTCCGCCGCCGCGTCAAGGCCGGCCGCACCGACTCCGACGACAGTGTCGGTCGCACGACTCGCACCGGCCGGAAGGTCCGCGCCTGGTTCTACTCCTTCATCAAAGCGGTCCTGGCACTCTCACTCGTCCTGCTGTGCTTCGAATTCGCCGCTTACTTCAAAGGCTGGCATTTCGGCGCCCCCAATTTGCAGCTCCAGTACGTGATTTCGGCCTCATTTGGCTTCCGGGATCTCTTCGATTGGGTTTATTCGAAATGGGTGATTATTCGGGTGGATTACCTCGCTCCACCGCTTCAATTCCTCGCCAATTTCTGTATAGTCCTCTTCCTAATCCAGAGCCTCGATAGGCTTGTCTTGTGCCTGGGCTGCGCCTGGATCCGGCTTAAGAAGATCAAGCCGGTGGCTAAGGTCTCTGCAGATCTCGAATCCGGCGACGGCGAGGGTTACTTCCCCATGGTTCTTGTTCAGATCCCCATGTGCAACGAAAGAGAGGTAAATAAACCCCCCAATTTGTTACCAGCTAGGGTTTATCTGGTGTGCTATGAGTCTGAATTGATTCAATTGAGTGTCTGTGTTTGTGAATTGATCAGGTTTATCAGCAGTCTATAGCTGCAGTATGCAGTTTAGAATGGCCGAAATCGAAATTGCTTATTCAGGTTTTGGACGATTCTGATGATCCAACCACACAAATGTTGATCAAAGAAGAGGTTCTTAAGTGGAAGGCACAGGGTGCCAACATTATCTATCGTCACCGGGTGATTAGGGATGGCTATAAAGCCGGTAATCTCAAGTCTGCCATGAATTGTAGTTATGTCAAGGACTACGAATTTGTTGCCATGTTCGACGCTGATTTCCAGCCCACTCCTGATTTTCTCAAGAGAACTGTGATCCATTTCAAGGTAATTTCCTAAATTAAGTAATAGATTGATTGGTTTGTATTGTACTAGATGGTTCGAATTGGAATTTGGGAAATTGGCAATTGTTCTGAAAATCAGAGCTGTATATGAATCATGATGTTGCAGGACAATGATGAAGTGGGTCTTGTTCAAGCTAGGTGGTCTTTTGTGAACCAGGATGAGAACTTACTGACAAGGTTACAAAATATAAACCTGGCATTCCACTTTGAGGTGGAGCAGCAAGTTAATGGTATCTTCATCAATTTCTTTGGATTTAATGGAACGGCTGGTGTGTGGAGGATCAAGGCCTTGGAAGGCTCTGGTGGTTGGTTGGAGAGGACGACAGTCGAGGATATGGACATTGCAGTGCGCGCCCATCTCCATGGGTGGAAGTTTGTCTTCCTTAATGACGTTGAGGTATTTGACTATTTAGCGTTTACTTGGCTGTTGTTTTTCGGCGACTGTACTCTCAGTTATCAGTTGCTGGCTTAGGATTGGGGAGTCTTAATAATATGTTTCATTTCTGTTTGATTTGTAGTGTCAATGTGAGTTGCCCGAATCGTATGAAGCTTACAGGAAACAACAGCACAGATGGCATTCAGGGCCTATGCAGTTGTTCCGCCTTTGCTTGCCCGAAATTTTCAAATCAAAGGTGGCAAAACTTTGTCCTGAACTGTTATTTGAAATGATTCATGTTTTATGTTTCAGAATTTAATGTTTGTTTCTTTTCTGAATTGTTACAGATTGGTATCGGGAAGAAGACAAATCTGATATTTCTCTTCTTCCTTTTGAGAAAATTGATCCTGCCTTTCTATTCTTTCACCCTCTTCTGCATCATCCTGCCGATGACCATGTTCATCCCAGAGGCAGAGCTCCCAGCCTGGGTCGTGTGCTACATCCCGGCCACCATGTCATTCCTAAACATCCTGCCAGCCCCAAAATCGTTCCCTTTCATCGTCCCTTACCTTCTGTTTGAGAACACAATGTCAGTCACCAAGTTCAATGCCATGATATCCGGCCTTTTCCAATTGGGGAGCGCTTACGAGTGGGTTGTGACCAAGAAGTCTGGACGCTCCTCTGAGGGCGATCTCGTCTCCCTTGCTACCGGTAAAGAGCCAACTCTCCGTCAAAGGGTCTCGTCGGAATCCAACTTACTAGAGGTCAAGGAGGAGCTTCTCAAGCAGGAGAAGAAGTCTCTGATGACGACGAATAAGAAGAAGCACAATCGTATATACATGAAAGAGCTGTCTCTTGCTTTCCTTCTCCTTGCAGCCGCAGCCAGGAGTCTTCTTTCCGCTCAGGGAGTTCACTTCTACTTCCTGCTCTTCCAGGGGATCGCGTTCCTCCTGGTCGGCCTAGACTTGATAGGCGAGCAGGTGAACTAAAGAAAGCTCAGGACACAGCAGAGTTTGTAGTAGGATATATATATGGACAGTTTACAAGTACAGTAAGTCAGAAAATTGGGCATGGAACTTGATCCGAAAGGGGATTGAAGAGATGAGAGAGATAATTAGGGAGTGGTGATGGAGACACAGATGAAGGGAGTCCTGAGAGAGATTGCAAAGCTTTCGTTTTCCCCGCAATCCTCGGTTTCCTGGGCTGAGCTCCTATCCGAAATATGCTTCCTGTTGACATAATAATGGCAGTTCAGGTTGGTTGGGGAGTCGGAAGATCTCTGCGTCCGGAGGTGGTGGCGAGAAGGGGACGAGTTCCCTGAAATATGTAATTTGATGTTTTTTCATTCTTTTGTTTCTGGGTCTATTCTTTTATGTAAGAAACAGTTTATATCCAATCCAATCCAATCCAACCATGGCTCTTTCATGGAGTATTTTCCTGCATTTTGGATTTGGTGACTTAACAAATTAGGGAAAAAAAATCAACTGCTGTGTTGTGTTGGGTTTCAAATGGAGATGATACTAACAAACAAAAAGGGAAAACGTTGGATGGATTGTGATTTGCGAAAGGAAGATGTAGATTGTAGATGTAGATGGACAGAGCATGTGATACAGGTTTATAAAAAAAAACTAGGGTTTATGGGGGAGACAGCATTGAATTCGTCAATTTGATGTGTCGAATTAATTTGAAAGGTGGCTCCATTCGACGCCCATTTATTTCTCTAGGTCCGATAACATGGGCTTGTTTTGGAGGGATTTCAATTTTTACGCAGATGGGTTGTTTCAAATTCAAAACAAAAACAAAAACAAAAATAAATAAATAACTTGCGTTTTGCCCAACTGTAGTTTTCAAACATATATGGACAATAATTATTGAGAATAATTCCAAATGAGCCTTTCAATGCCCACTTCCTAACAGCGACACCGTGACGGAACAAAAGAGCTCGGCATGACGACGGCATCCATTTAGTCACATTCCGCAATCGGAAAAAACTTGGCTTAGACTCGCTCATTTTGCTAAATAAGTTAAGTATGAACACCGGTGGAACTAAGGGGTGCTCGAGCACCATGGCGGAAAAAAAAATTCAAAAATAATTTTTTATTTTATTAAGCACCCTAGCATAAAAAAAATACAAAAATTATTTATTTTATTTTATATATTTAGTATTTTTAAGTTAATATAACATTTTTAAATAATATTTGAGATAAGAATGCTATATAGCTCAAGTGACAAGCAATGGAAGAAGAATCAAAAGGTATCAAAGTCCGACTCGGACTGATGACTTGTGAGATTCCATTCTAAAATCAATTGGCGATAGAAGGAGTAGTCCACCGACTCATATACTAAGTTTGATATGTTCAACTTTCCGATGTGTGACATTTTTTGGTCTCATTCACATCTCAACAAGACCTTGTTCAAATCTCAATTAATTCTAAGATCTTCTTAGTTAGTATAGACCAAAAATAAAATATTTCACGAAATAAAATAGGCATAATTCAAAAGTTAATATACAAAACTTTTAATAAAAAAGCGCCAAATTCCATTTATAATACGCATATAATTTTATAATACGAAAGGGGCATTGTATTGTATAGTATCAAATTTGAAGGCGATGAAAGGAGGAAAGATCCGTCAAACAAGTAGGTGAAAATATCATGATTGAGGTCGTGCTCCTCCAACTTTTTCGATGGCTTAATTTATTGTGTAGAAAAATGGTTTTCAGGTTACTACCCAAAATAAAATACTAATTTCCTGAAAATAGATACTACGTATAACGTATTGTATTGTGTTTGTAAACCGATTAATAAAATGGGGTTCCACAGGTTGAGGTCTTCCACTTATTTGTAGAAACTCAGCTCTGGAATTCGAGTGTTCATGATCCACATGTTCGTTGTTTTTTTTTGTTTTTTTTTTGATTGGGTAAACAATTCGGGAGCAAATTATTACCCGATAAGACTTGGATCATTGTGAAAAGAGTTGTTGGGGGCAACCAGAGCAAGGTGTGCAACCTTATCTGATACAGCGTTGCCGCTACGAAGGACGTGAGAGAACGACACTTCGCAAAACCCAGAGATGAGAGAGCTAATATCAGACATAACTAGCTCGATTTCCCATGGACATTTCGTTTTGGATCTTAGATGGTCTATGATTATTAGACAGTCACCTTCAATAATGAGACTGGGTATCCTCATATCATGTGCCCTAAGGATTCCTTCTCTTAGTGCTAGTGCTTCCGCCATTAGTGGTTTGTGTAGCCCAATGATTTTTCCTCCTAGGGCAGTAGTCTCCCCTTTATTGTCACGTATAATATATCCTATCGAGCTTTGTCTATGACCAGATGCTGACTCATCGAAATTCAGTTTCCATTTGCCCGGAGGTGGCATTTTCCACTTGCCTTTTTTAGTCGCTCTGCTATTGTTTGGTGGTCTTCTGTCATTGTTCCTGATATCTATGTTTTCGTCTTCTGAAAGTCTGTTTGCCTTTTCCCATTCTTTGATAAAAGCTTTAACCATTTGTAGGAATCCATCCATATTTGGAAGTTGTTGCTGTTGAAAGACTAACCTATTTCTACATAACCAATTAGTCCACCAGTGAAATGCCAGCCTAGTTTTTTTTTGGCCATCAAGTAATCCAGCCGTGAAAGCCATTAATGATTCAATGTTCCTTGTTTCTCTAATTTTGTTTCTAATCTTTAATCTTACGTCATTGGCACATTGGGGCAGCACAGAGAGTATTTACATTCAAAAAGAAGATGAGCAGTGTCTTCTTCATGGTGGTCACAGATGGCACAGTAAGGTGGGATTCCAATTCCTCTTCTAGCTAGTCGCGCAGCGGTTGGCAATCCATTGTGGCAGACTTTCCACATGAAATTCTTGATCTTTGGTGGGACGTTGAGTTTCCAAATCCACGCATTGATGTCATTTGTTGAATCAATTGATTTCGTATTTAGTTTATATGCACTTGACGTTGTGAACCATCCTTTTTTATCCGGCCACCAATACATTCTGTCTTGGATTGGAGTTATCGGTAGAGGGATATCTGCAATTTGTTGTGCCACCTCATATTCTAGAATTGATTCTAATTTCGTCCTGTTTCAACCCCCATTCGAAATATATTGTTCCACAACTTCATCTTCATTAATACTTGTTCGGTCTAGGCAAGCTGAATTTATATCCTTAATGGGCGCCCAGTTATCCTTCCAGAACTTAATTGTTTTTCCATCCCCTACTGACCAAGCTAACCCTTCCTTGAAAGGCTCAATGAGTTTCCTGAGTTGTGTCCATTGCCATGAGACATTTCCTCTCCTGTTATAGTTGAGAATGAACATTGATTTTAAATATTTGTGGTTAATAATTTTAACCCAAACATTGTCTGGTTCTGCCAAGATTTTCTAAATGAGTTTCATTTGAAGGGCCTCATTCATTTCCTTAGCTTTGCGTAACCCCATTCCTCCTTTTGCTTTGGGTCTACACACTCTGTCCCATCCAATTAACGGCTTATATTGTAAATCTTTATTCCAGAAGAATGTTCTATTAACCTTATCAAGTGTTGAGTGTATTGACACAGGAAGCATGAAACTTTGCATTGCGCGCGAATGGTTTGGCCGCTAGATTCGAATTTATTAGCACTGACCTACCATGTTGTGACAGGGAATCTGCCTTCCATTTTGATAGTTGACCTACAGTTTTTCCAATTAAATCTTCGAATGTGTCCTTATTCACTCTCCCATTTACAATCAGACACCCAAGATACTTGTCCAATTTCACTTGTTTTGCAATATTGAGACATCCTTCAATGGCAACAATTCGCGCATAAGGTATCCCTGGCGAAGCCTGGAAAGCTGATTTATTATAATTTACTTTTTGACCAGACAGATTACAGTAATCATTGATGATCTTAGTTACTCTTTCGCAGCTTGTTAGGTTTCCTTTAGCGAAGATAATAATATCGTCAGCAAAGGCAAGAAAGGGGATTTTTGGACCTGAATGCCCAAACCTGAAACCAATCCCAGATTGAGTAGAATTGGATTCCACATTGAGCTTCCTGGCTAGGATTTCCGCACCAAGAATAAACAAAAAAGGGGACAACGGGTCGCCTTGTCTTAGCCCTCGCGAAGGTTTGAACACTTCAGTGGGCCCGTTGTTGACGAGAACCGAGAAGGACACTGTTGTAACGCATTCCATGATTAGCCTGGTAACTTGATCACAGAACCCAAATTTCCTCAGAACTGCCTCTGTGAATGTCCAGTCAACTCTATCATATGCCTTTTCCATATCTAGTTTGATAGCTAGCCAACCTTCTGCTCCTTTCCGCGTTTTGAAAGAATGGAAAATCTCATGAGCAATAAGAATATTATCCTGTATGGCTCTATCAGATACAAAAGCGCCTTGAAATGGGTGGATTAGTTTCCCTATCACTCTTTTAAGTCTCTTAGTAAGTATCCTTGTTATTATTTTGTATACCGTCGAGCACAGGTTGATGGGCCTATAGTCTGTAGTCTTAGAAGGGTTGTCACATTTGGGAAGTAGTGTTATGAATGTGTGGTTTATCTGCCTAAGTATTTTACCAGAATGGAAAAACGCTTTGACTGCTTTAATGGCATCACTTCCGACTATATCCCAATATGCTTTGTAGAATTCCGCAGTCATACCATCTGGTCCGGGGGATTTATTTCTACCAAGGGCCCAGACAGTGTTCTTGATTTCGCAATTGGTCGGTTGTTGTTTGAGACTGTTATTTTCCTCTTCAGTAATAGAAGTGGGTAATAACTCAAGGTACTCGTTCAGTAGGTTTTGATTTATCTGCTCTTTAGCATACCGCTTGTTGAAATCATTTTTAACTTCTTTCTTGATATTCTCTTCACCCATTATTTGTGTCCCTGAAGCCGATGTAATGCATCGGATGATCTTCCTATTTCACCTTCCCGACGCTATTCTATGAAAATAACCCGTGTTGGAGTCTGATAATTTAATATGTTTAGATTTCGCTCTTTGTCCCCAGTATTCCTTTTGGAAATTTAACAATTGTTCTTTTTTCTTAATTAGTTGTTTCTCCACCAAATTTTCCTTACTTGTTCTCGGAGTATTTTTAGATTGTATGGCAATCAACTCACTCTCAACTGATTGTATTTGTCGGAACACATTCCCAAACGTGTTTTTGTTCCAGATTTTGGTTTTATTTTTTAGGATTTTTGTTTTATAGATTAATCTATACATTGCAGTCCCCGAGCATCTAATTCTCCAAGTTTGCTTGACCATATTTTTGAAGTCCGATCCCGAAAAAGCCCCATTATAAGTAGCTAGATCAGGAAATGTGCTGAGAAACTCATGCTGAACTAGGACTCGGTCCAGCTTTTCCCATATATTATCGTCCCCTTCCCTTTTTTTCTGCCAGGTGAATTGATTTCCTGAAGATGGAATTTCAGATAGAGCACACTTGTCTTTGAATTGATTTAACCTAGCAAATCTAGATACATTATTTGGCGCACCATCAGCTTTCTCATTACTGCTACTTATTTCATTCAAATCCCCGATGACTAAGCATGGAAGTGTTTCATTGGTGATAATATTAGAGAATTCTGATCAGAAAGTATTTTTGTCTCTTTCATGCGGGGGTGCGTAGACAAAGAAAATCATTTCTACAAAGTTTTTATCACTGCACTTATATTTGACACGAATTACTCTTGGGTTAATTACCTCTGCCTCTATTGTCTCGTTAATAAATGCATTCTCATTCCACAGTAATCCGATTCCTCCGGTTCTATCCTCCCCCATTGACCAGATGGCGTTATTAAACCCAATAGCTTTCCATACCCGCTCCTTAGGAATTGATCGTGTTCTGGTTTCTGCAATTGCCATTAGATTGATATGGTCATTTACCCTCATTGCTTTTAGATCTAACCAGATATTTCCCTTCCCCACTCCCCTGACGTTCCAAAATCCAATTTTCATTTAATAACTCTTTGAGCCGTCAGAAGCCGAGTGTGTGGATCTTCTAACAGCAGAAACTTATTTACGCAGAAATTAACTCCTATATGTATGACCCCTCTAGTCTTTTGAAACCCATGCTCATGATATGCTTTATTAAGGACACACATACAATATGAATAAGTTTGTCTTTGATACCTCCTTCTGTTAAGGAAGAAAGGATGCCAACCAATCCCGTAGATAAGTCGATCATTCCACCAAGAAGTATCATTAACCTCATATTTTGCCATACTAAGAAACTTAGATGGATTAGTTGCGGGGTTAGTCAATATCGACCTTTCATTTATGCTCGCATACACTACATATTTCCACATATCATAGCTCGGCTGTTTTGATTTTTTGACATAAAAGATCTCCCACATTTGGTGATTTTGCCAGTAGCTATTATACAGGGGCAGCAAAACCCAGTTCATGTAGCTGTAATTATACCCCGTATAAAGGAGAGCGCCTTTCAACATAAATCTGTGACCATACCCCTTTGACAGAGTTGTTTTACTCATCACAAACCAAAAATATGTCCTATAAGAATACTCAAACAGCATATTGACTACCCCCCTAGGCTTACATATGATTTTTTCCTTAAGAAAAAAACATCCAGTTTCATACAACCATAGCTCATTGCCCATGTTTCCATATACAAGAATTAGATAAATAAATCCCTGTTGAATTCTCTTTGCTATTGTTGCACCTTGAACACAGTCAAACAGAAAAATGCACTTACCATAGTAATATATGCTACTATTAATTAACTTTCTCCAAATTATCAAATACAAACATTCATTGTCCTGAAATTTCAACAGAGACGTTTTCCCAACACATACTTCCTTAAATATTGTCATACAAAAGATTATAATTGTTGCTAAGTCTTCACACCAAATTACTAGAATTGAGCAGCCTACAAACTTAAAGATTTTGACCCTAATAGACTTACCAAACCATGGTCTTATTCGCAACATGGCAAGGAGGAGCTCAGAGCCATCACCGAGGCCTCCATAGTCCCAATTCTCGTGCATCCTACACATGCTTCCCCTTTTTGTTGCTACCACCCATCAGAGTCATGGTGGAGCATGCCGAATCACCTTCCTCGATCTTCATCTTCCGCTTTCCAGACTCAGTACCTGATGCTTCAGCAGGGGAGTGTCGGTTGGCTGTAGGTATTGGATCACATGGAGTCACAGCAGCACCCAGGAGGGACTGCTCAAGGCGCTCAGGATCATCCAAGTTGGGCAGGTTGAACTCAATGGATGGTGGCACATCCCTAAATATCACCTCATAATCAGCCTGAGTGAGCCCAGGATCAGCAAGCCCCTCCTCAACCAAACACTCTTCCATAAAGTCGTCTTCATCAAACTCCAGGTAGTCATCATCGTCGGCAGCATGAGGATGAAGACCGGGTTGCAATTCAAGCTCATGGTTGAGTTTGTCATCATTTGGGGGAGCCTCGGATAGGGGAAGCATAGTAGGCTCAGTTGCAGCAGGGAGTATTGGCACCATCATAGAGATTGGTTCTGGGGCAAGTACCAGCTCAGCAACAGATGCATGGTTGCCAGAGGAGGCATAACCTGCTGATCCACCAGGAGATCTAGAGGAGGAAGAGTCAGAAGAGATGGTAACATTCTTACCAAAGCATTTGAGGAGCTCATCCTTAGAGTGACCAAACATAGGAGGAGGACGCACAATAGGTCTCCTAGCAGCAACACGCACCCACTCCCCATCTCCTGGCATCTGTGCAGGCTCCTCAGCATGGACTGTGGGCATCATAGGAGGTTGCACACCCACTCCATTCACCATATTGCAAGAGTTTCTTTTAGGGCATTCATCAAATAGATGGTCACTGTCACCACATCCACCACATCCCACTGGGAAGTCCTCAAACCACATTGGAAAGGACTCAACTTGATGAGCGGTTTTTAGTCGTCTGTAAACCGTATCAAAATAAAACTCAAACCTACAAACTAGTATAGCAAGCAAGTAAGAGGTCGATCCCACAGAGAATCAAGTATTCCTTTGCAAAGTGTATTTACCAATTAGTAGAAAGGGGGGTTTTGGTTGATTGAGATTGAAAAGAAAACAAAATAAAATATAAACAAATAATGCAAAACAAATTAGAGAAGATCGCTCTACCTACAACTATCCACTTTATTTGGTTGAATTGATATTGTAACTTCCTCTTGTCCTTTTAGGTTTCCTATGAATGCCCTTGTCCCGACCTAATATAGTTACTAGTCCAATCAGTCCTAGAAACCCTTATCAATCGAACAGTCCCTAAAGAAGGATTTAACCCAATTGATAGCTTTAAGTTCAGAGATTGACCAAGGTATTTGCAGTCCCTAAAGAAGGATTTAACAACACATTCAACTTCCTACTCATTCAATTAGTTCAATCAGCCCTAAAGGAACAAGTTTGCCACTTGGGTTAAGGTTCGCAATCAGGAATCTACAAAACCCTAGCAATTGAATTGATTCTACCAAGTTGATCAGTCGAGATAGAATAAAACAATCAAACATTCAAGCACAAAGAAGTCGAAACATTCAATATAGGAAACAAGGAACAAGATTTAGAAACTCACAATCAATCCAAATAAAGCTTCAAATTGTAAGGAGAACGAAGAGAGTTTTTAGTCGCCCATGGCGAACATCGCTCTCTCTCTAATTGTCTAAGTGTTCAATGAATAGAATGAATGATAAAGAAAAATAACATAAAAAGCCTAAAACAAACATCCAAAGTCGGCCCAAAAGGAAACAACTAAAAACTAGGGTTTTCTTAAACTAAAACGGCGCGCGGCAGAGGTGCGGCGGCCGCGGCAAGAGGTGCGGCGGGCGCGGCACAGGAGCAGCGGCGGGCGCAGCTGAAATCGGCCCTCTGGCGGCGGGCACCGCAGGTGACAGCGGCGGGCGCGGCAACTTTTGCGGCGGGCGCTGCATTGGGTTTTCCCGAAAATTCCGTCTCGAATTAGCTCTCGACGTCAACATGAAAGTTGTAGCTCTCTGAAAGAGCTTTCCAACGCATGGTCATAATAGTCGATCGGACAACCGAGGCCTCCAGAAAGTGCAAAACAAGTTCAGCATGTCTGGCGACAACTTCTGCAGACTTGTTCTTCGTTTAGGTTCGCTTCTTCTTCTCAGGACCTCTTGAGATCTTCATGTAAGCTTCTTCGATCAACTAGACATTCTCATCCAATGCGTTATGAACCCATGTCTCCTCCTCGGATCCACGATTACCTGAAATAATCAATAAAAGCGTGTAGATTCCGATTCCACCAACATAGAGAGCAAATATGCAAATTGTAATCAAATCATGGATGAAATGCATCTTAAATAAGCTAAATGCAACCTATTATGCCTACCTAAATGCATGCTATCAAACTCCCCCACACTTAACCTTTGCTTGTCCTCAAGCAATGATAGAATGAACATGAATCAACGCATCCCACAGGAAATCCCTTCAAGTTTCAACCTCATCAAAAAGCAACATCATAGCAGGTGAAAACATAAACCAAGCAAACAAACGTCATAGCATGTATTCCAGTGATCAAAGCTTAGAAGTAGACATCATCCAACCTCACCCGAAATATGTGTTTCACTCATGTGTTTAGGCTTTTAAATACAACTCTCAACTCAAACCAATAATGCACTAAGCTCATAGACATTGACCCCCATATCACCAATTAACTACCGAAATGTCATTACTTGCGGGACACAATAAAGAAAATAAAATTCAACACTTTTTTTTTTTTCTTTTCTTTGTCTTTCTTTCTCTTTTTTTTTTCTTTTTCTTGTCTTGGTGCTTTCCTTACGCGAAGCGCAAACATGGGTGTCATGAATGGCCCCGGTCTATCAACACCTCAACTATTAATATGAAGTCCACTTGAACACCTTTTGACGCGAGTTGCAAACATGGGTGTCATGAATGAACCTGGTTACTCAATGATCAAGCTTTCTTTCCTAGTGGATAGTTTTCAACACCTTTTTGCGCGAATCATACCCATGGGTGTCATGCGTAGACCCGGTTACTCAGTGCATCAACCATTGCCACCTTATTCACTAAGTATGCATAAAATGAAATAAAAAGACTCAAAATATAAACATAAACTCCGCAAGCAACAAACATGTGCATCGGTCTTCAAAAATAGATACTGCAGTCAATATCAAGAGGTAGCAACACTAGGCGAGTAATTCACACAATTGAGCAAAAGAATTCAAATAAGGCCAAACATCCTCACAGGGTCATGTTTTTAGGACTTCAATCATACTTTAGCTCAATCATACATGCTCAATTATATTTGCTAGCTCATGTTCCACAAAAATCAAATACAGACAAAAATCAAAACATCCAGAACTCCATGGGATTTTTATGAATCATGCTTGAAATTTAAAATAGAGGACAAACTAAGTCAGATGGGTATTTAATAACACTTAAATGCAATGATGCTCTAATTCTACTAATTTTCGAAATTAAATAATAATAATAAATTTTTTTTTTTTTAAATGCAGTATATGAATAAAAATAAACATGACAACATAAATAAACATGATAACATAAGTAAACATGATATGCAAATTCTATCTATATGCAATGCAATCCCTCCCCCACACTTAAACCTTTCATTGTCCTCAATGAAACATAAAAGACAACAAAAAATAAAAACATAGAGAAAGAGATGAATGAAATACTCACAATGTGGTGGAAGGGCGATATAGGTCGGATCTGAGCATTGCGCGCGTCGGGTTAAAGAAAACTAGCTAACTAGGAATTGAAATAACTAAAGCTTACCTCGGGTTGCCTCCCGAGAAGCGCCTCTCTTTAATGTCATTGGCTTGACTTATTCTCAATCTCAAGACCTTATTTCTCAGACATTGTCAAAGCCCTCAGTAGCCTATCATATTCCTGTGCACACATCTTACAAGGCACATCATAGCACAATAAATTGAAAGCATAAAATGTGGAACTCACGAACCCTTTCAATCTATCAAAGAGTCTAGCATGACTCTCTGCAGAAGGAATATGATACCACCAACACAGTTCCGCTGGTGGCTTTTCAAAATAGCAATCAAAAGGATCAACATATACACCATTAACTTCAAAATTGCAAAAGTTTACCTTTATTACCTCTTTAGCCTCAGCTGATGGCTCTAGACCTGGTTCATCAATGGGCGAGATTAGAATGGATGGTGCAGATGGAGTAGGAGACACATCACATGTAACCTCATGCGTCGACTCATGAGATTCCAAGTCAGGAAGCACTAGACCCTCTCCTCCATCATCTAAGAAACTATCGTTGTCTGCAACCAATTCCTCATCTTCTTCTTCGAAGCTCCTTTCTTTCTCACCTTTTGCACTTAGAATTTGAATGAGTTGGTTCATTTGTTCCTCCAATTTTCCGATTCGGCTCATGTTTCTTTCCTCTAACTGCTGCAACACTTGTGTGAGAGTTCGGATTGATACTTCCTGCTCAACCTGTCGACTCATGTTGTAGAAAAAATCCCAAATCTCAAAGAGTCCCATATCCAATAGGCCTCCATTACTCATGGACTCAGCAAGATTCCGTGTTTCAGCATTCATCCCATCAAATATGCAAACACACATCTCCCGTACACCATATTGATAACCCCATGAACCAAGGTCATTAACATACTCATGCAATCTAGTGAAATATTGGTGAAAGTTCTCACCTTCAAACTGCAACAATCTCAACATCTTAAAAAGTTAGTAGCAAGGGGGTTGTGAACCGTAAGATAGGTTCACAACAAAGTTAGATATATAAACAAAAATTAATAAATACACACAACAAAGAAATAAACTTGATTCCCCGGCAACGGCGCCAATTTGATGAGCGGTTTTTAGTCGTCTGTAAACCGTATCAAAATAAAACTCAAACCTACAAACTAGTATAGCAAGCAAGTAAGAGGTCGATCCCACAGAGAATCAAGTATTCCTTTGCAAAGTGTATTTACCAATTAGTAGAAAGGGGGGTTTTGGTTGATTGAGATTGAAAAGAAAACAAAATAAAATATAAACAAATAATGCAAAACAAATTAGAGAAGATCGCTCTACCTACAACTATCCACTTTATTTGGTTGAATTGATATTGTAACTTCCTCTTGTCCTTTTAGGTTTCCTATGAATGCCCTTGTCCCGACCTAATATAGTTACTAGTCCAATCAGTCCTAGAAACCCTTATCAATCGAACAGTCCCTAAAGAAGGATTTAACCCAATTGATAGCTTTAAGTTCAGAGATTGACCAAGGTATTTGCAGTCCCTAAAGAAGGATTTAACAACACATTCAACTTCCTACTCATTCAATTAGTTCAATCAGCCCTAAAGGAACAAGTTTGCCACTTGGGTTAAGGTTCGCAATCAGGAATCTACAAAACCCTAGCAATTGAATTGATTCTACCAAGTTGATCAGTCGAGATAGAATAAAACAATCAAACATTCAAGCACAAAGAAGTCGAAACATTCAATATAGGAAACAAGGAACAAGATTTAGAAACTCACAATCAATCCAAATAAAGCTTCAAATTGTAAGGAGAACGAAGAGAGTTTTTAGTCGCCCATGGCGAACATCGCTCTCTCTCTAATTGTCTAAGTGTTCAATGAATAGAATGAATGATAAAGAAAAATAACATAAAAAGCCTAAAACAAACATCCAAAGTCGGCCCAAAAGGAAACAACTAAAAACTAGGGTTTTCTTAAACTAAAACGGCGCGCGGCAGAGGTGCGGCGGCCGCGGCAAGAGGTGCGGCGGGCGCGGCACAGGAGCAGCGGCGGGCGCAGCTGAAATCGGCCCTCTGGCGGCGGGCACCGCAGGTGACAGCGGCGGGCGCGGCAACTTTTGCGGCGGGCGCTGCATTGGGTTTTCCCGAAAATTCCGTCTCGAATTAGCTCTCGACGTCAACATGAAAGTTGTAGCTCTCTGAAAGAGCTTTCCAACGCATGGTCATAATAGTCGATCGGACAACCGAGGCCTCCAGAAAGTGCAAAACAAGTTCAGCATGTCTGGCGACAACTTCTGCAGACTTGTTCTTCGTTTAGGTTCGCTTCTTCTTCTCAGGACCTCTTGAGATCTTCATGTAAGCTTCTTCGATCAACTAGACATTCTCATCCAATGCGTTATGAACCCATGTCTCCTCCTCGGATCCACGATTACCTGAAATAATCAATAAAAGCGTGTAGATTCCGATTCCACCAACATAGAGAGCAAATATGCAAATTGTAATCAAATCATGGATGAAATGCATCTTAAATAAGCTAAATGCAACCTATTATGCCTACCTAAATGCATGCTATCACAACTTCACCATGTTCATTCACCACGAAAATCTCCCTTCCTGCAATCTTGGTGATATCCACCGCGACACAGACTCTTGGATACCTGAAACGAGCTCCCTTGGCATTGAAAGCCGACACCTTAATAATCTCACCCAAATGATTAGTTTTCACAATATCCCTCAACAACTCATCATTAACATACTTAGCCAACAGGCAAGGAAACCGAATCCACTTATCTAGCAAAGTGATAGATTCAGACCATGGATCAAAATCCAACCTCCATGGGCGTAGGAGGATTAGTTGCCCCGACACATGGAAGGGACGATTCTCCCACACCCAGACCCGATCCTCAGGAAGATCAAATCTAAGCTCAAACCAATTGTTAGCAATTGGGATGAGCTGAAAACCACCAGAGAGGGATTTCCAAACATACCTCATTCTTTTTCTCACATCCCTCGCCTCCATAGGGTCCCCGATGAGGGTGGCAAATATGGATGATTGATGGAGCACAGTAATATTCTCTTGCACTTTGCCCTGCAAAGCCAACAGCTTTTCCGTGTTCATAGTCGACTTCCTGAATTTCTTCTTGGCCTTCATAGCCAACCCGTCACCGCCATCCTTGGAGATGGGAGTCTCCTCAGCAAGTTTAACGCCCTTCGGCTTGCCTTTTGTCATGGCAGTTTGACACAAGTTTGGAGCAGGATCTTCTGCAACCATGGGAGTTTTGCCCTTGTCGGCAATAGTTGGAGCCATCACAAAAAACACAAGAAGATTTTGTATTAGGACAAATTTTCTGTAGTAATTAGAAGAAGATGAAAGGAGAAGAGAGGTGTGCAGAACAAGCACAACCCAAGGTCGGAATTTATAGAAAGATTTCTGTGGAGGGAGAGAGGGAGAAAGATTAGAACACTCACACTTCCAAGGATCGGGAAGATCGCACTTCCACTTCCACACACGTTTGCAGGCTAAGGAGCCATCCCTATTGCAGAGTCCCCTTCCGCTATTTTCTCCGGCACAGTACGATCGGCCAATCGCAAGTGCCCAGAAAACCCCCAAATTGCAATCCGTACACACAAAATCAGGCCAAGGAGGAGGCCGATAAGACATCTCGGCACCGATCGTTGCTCCTCGGATCAATCTTAAGCAATCCCAGGCACCCAGAGATAAGATTAGGTGGTTAAACCTAATCCCACACGAAATCTCTTCCATGGAACTCATACAATCCTCCAATTGAATCTCGCCATCACAGGCTCCCTTCTGGCACCCGGTTGCGAGTTTAGGTTTAAAAGTAGTGTAATCATTGTTAGCACACAACAGAGGAGGCTCGGATTGAGGATTTGAGAGAGATAGGCCATAGATTAGGGATTCAGAAGCTGTAAACCCCATTAGGTTTTCCATCGCAGTTGGGGAAGCAAAGGGTTTTTTTTTTCCAAGCGCGTGAAGCGCGTTCTCCGGAAGGGGACTCGCTTATTTAGCCTACAGATCTTACTTTTTTCATAGAGGACTCTTTTGGTTTCTCTCTCCTCCCACATGTTCGTTGTTGTTGAAGCTGCCGCCCTCGGTTTCTTTTTTTTTTTTTAATTTTTTTCTTTTTCATTTTGGGTCAAATTTGGAGGTGAATTTGTTGCCTTGTTTGACACCACAAATTATTATTTTTATTATTATTTGCAAAGAAGGTATAATTTAGGATCTTATTAATTGTATAATTTATAAGAATATTTGCAATTATGTGTATGTTGAGACTAGCAGCACCACAAGCTCACCACAAGCTCCCTCACTCAAGTCTTCAGAGTTGCCCGAGTGCTAGAGAGCTGTGTCCGAGAGTGTCCGAGTGCCTTGTCTGAGCGTTGTATCTTAAGTTATGTTGTGTGTGTATCACGTGACTCTCACGTGACTTGTCTTCTATTTAAACAATCCGTTGTAACAGAATTTTTCACTTCTTCTTCTTCCTTCAATTCAAGCTAAATCGGTTGTGGTTTCAATGGAGTTTTTCTTCCTCCTCTAAATCCCAATTTTCGATTCTCAAATTGTGAAATGGTATCAAAGCTATTATAGCTCCTCTGTCGATTTCTGGCGTTCTTTGATTGTCGTTGTTCTAAGACAGTCATCTGATCTTTTTCCGCGCAAATCTAATTCTCTGAAATTCGATTCTTGATCGAAGAATGGATCCTCTAAACGAAGTGTATCCTCTAAACGAAGCGAATTCGCAAAATCTGAATGATGTCCTGTACTTGCATCATTCGGATCACCCAAGTTACAATCTATCTACTCAATTGCTAAGCGAGACGAATTACAACCATTGGAGCCGAGCTGTGGAGGTTTCTCTGGTCGCAAAGAACAAGATGGGACTCGTCGATGGAAGCTTTTCGGTTCCAGATCTTGCATCACCACAGTATCCTCAGTGGAAGAGGTGCAATGGGATGGTGGTTGCTTGGATTCTCCATTCAGTGGAGAAAGACATCGCAGAATCCTTGATCTACCTCAGGACTGCTCGTGAGATGTGGGAATAACTAAAGCTGAGGTTTGGATCTCCAAATTGCACACGCCTGTATCAGGTACAGAAGGAATTATTCAATATTTAGCTGAATGGATCCTCAATTTCTTCTTACTTTACAAAATTCAAGAAATTGTGGGATGAGTACCTTGATCTCGTAGATATGCCTGTATGTTCTTCTTGTGGATTTGTTAACACTGTCTCCAAATTGCTTGCTAGCCAGCAAGTTATCCAGTTCCTTGTGGGATTACCTGATTCCTACAATGGAATTCGTACTAACATCTTGTGTATGAAGCCTACTCCGACTATGGGAGAGGTTTATAGAATGCTTCTTGATGAAGAAAGCCAAAGAGGCTTGAACAATGCTGGTTCTGTTAATGAAAATGTTGCAGCTTTCAATGCTTATCAAAGAAACAATCAAGGAAATCAGTACAGGTCAAATGGTGGTCAGAAGCCAGATTCTTGGAACAAAGGTCCAGTGACTAATCAGAATGGCAATGGCAATGGCAATGGCAACCAAAATGGGAATCAGAATGGAGCAAAGGGCAAAGGCAATTACTTTTGTGATCATTGCAAGGTTGCAGGGCATTCCATTAGTCGATGCTTCAAGATTCATGGACATCCTCCTAACTTCAAAGGGGATAAGGGCAAGAGATTTGCTGCTAATGTAAATATGGATGATAGTGGTGACACTACTGGTGCACCAGTACTTACTAAAGGTCAATATGATCAGATCCTGGCATTTCTAAGTAAGCAAAGTGCTGGTGAGGACACCAATATGGTGGCAGGTAACAAATTTTGTTTTCATATTCAGGGTATTATTCATAATTGGATTATTGATAGTGGGGCAACACATCATATTTGCCCAGATTTGTCAATATTCAGATCATATGAGGTGTTTACTATGCCTAGTTTTATTACTATCCCTAATGGCCATCAATCTAAAGTTTGTCATATTGGCACTATTCAATTGCAAAACAAAGTTATTCTACATGATGTCTTACATGTTCCAGAATTTGCTTATAATCTTTTATCTGTAAGAAAATTGGTTCATGATTTGAATGCTTTTATGATATTTACTCCTTCACATTATTTGGTCTAGGACCCTTCAATGAACAAGCTACAGGTGCTTGGTGAAGTGTCTAAGGGCTTGTATCTTACCACAGAGAGATCCAGCAATGGAGATTGTGACTTACCTGTTTCTGTGACCAGTGATCTTACTTGTAATAAGGCACTTAGTGCTAAAGCTGTTTCTCTTGAGTTGTGGCATTGTAGACTTGGCCATGTTCCTTTTGATCAACTGTTTCACTTTGATTTTCTGAAAGATCTTACTAGAAACACAAAGCATCATGTTTGTCATGTATGTCCTCGTGCCAGACAGCACAGGAATTCTTTTCCTGAAAGTTCTATCAAATCTGTTATGTGTTTTGAATTTTTACATGTGGATATATGGGGACCCTACAAGGTTCCAACTCATAATGGCTTTAAATATTTTTTGACTATTGTTGATGATTTCTCAAGGTCCACTTGGACACATCTTGTTGCTTCTAAGAATGCTGTGTTATCTGTTCTTATGACTTTTGTAAAGTTTGTTGGTGTTCAGTTCCAGGCCAAAGTCAAAATCATAAGATCAGATAATGGCATGGAATTTTGCAGTAAGGAAGCACATGGTTTTTATGCAGATCAGGGGATTGAACATCAAACATCTTGTGTGTATACTCCTCAACAAAATGGAGTTGTTGAGAGAAAGCACAAACATCTTCTGGAAACTGCCAGGGCATTACTTTTTCAATCCAAACTTCCCATAAAGTATTGGGGAGAATGTCTACTTACTGCTACTCATTTAATAAATCGATTTCCTTTATCTTCTATACAGTTCAGAACTCCTTATGATATTTTATTCCACAAGAGCCCTGACTACTCTATGCTAAGGGCTTTTGGTTGTCTTTGTTTTGTCAGTACCATAAAGGTGGATAGATCCAAGTTTGATCCAAGAAGTACACCTTGTGTATTTGTTGGATATCCACATGGACAAAAGGGTTACAAAGTTCTAGATTTAACCTCCCATAAGATCTTTGTATCTAGGGATGTTCAATTCTATGAAAACTAGTTTCCCTTGCACAAGATCAGTTTTGACACAGGATTACCTTTACCAAATGTCTCAACTGATCTACCTGATCACATTTTCTTTCCTAATGCTGAGATTGTTGCAGATATTCCTCAAGCACATAGTCCTGCATCACCACAAGCTCCACCAGTGGTTCACCAGCCACCACCTGATGTGCAAAACCATCAACTTAGAAGATCAATGAGGACTGCAAGACAACCAGCACATCTACAAGATTACATATGCAATTTTGGCTCTCATTTTGAACAATTTCCTATGTTATCTGGCTTCACTGACTCTTTCATGTGTTTATCTGCTTCTGTTACTGAAACTGATTCTCTTATTGAACCTAAGTCTTTTACAAAAGCATCCAAGGACCCCAAATGGATTGAAGCTATGAACAAAGAGATTGAAGCTCTTCAATCCACAAACACATGGGTCTTAGCTGATCTTCCTGCAGGCAAGCAGCCCATAGGATGCAAGTGGGTTTACAAAATCAAACTCAAAGCTGATGGATCTATAGAGAGATACAAGGCACGTCTTGTGGCTAAGGGATACACACAACAGTATGGGATTGACTATGATGAAACTTTCTCACCAGTAGTGAAGCTATCTACTGTAAGAGTAATTCTTTCTATTGCTTTAAATAGAGGTTGGAATCTATTTCAATTAGATGGCAACAATGCATTTCTTCATGGAGATCTCCATGAAGAAGTGTATATGACCATGCCTCAAGGTGTTTCAAATCCTTCTAACAAAGTCTGTTTATTGAAAAAATCATTATATGGTTTGAAACAAGTTGCAAGGCAATGGTTTAGCAAGCTCTATACTACTTTGTTAGATTTTGATTTTGTACAATCCAAATATGATCCATCTTTATTTCTATCTCACACTAATGGTCATTTTACCATAGCTGTTATCTATGTAGATGATATTATTCTTACAGGATCTGATGTTGGCCAAATAAGTGCTCTCAAAGGTCATCTTCACAAGTTGTTCAAGATAAAGGATTTAGGAAAGCTAAATTACTTCCTTGGCATTCAAGTTGTTCACAGTGACAATTCACTTATTTTGAGCCAGAAGACATGTGTCACACCTTTACCAATTAATTTTAAATTACATGCTTCTGATAAATCTAACTTAATTTCTGATCCTACTACATAGAGAAGTCTAGTTGGAAAATTGAGTTACTTAACCAATACTAGACCAGATATCTCATTTTCTATACAGGTTTTAAGCCAGTTCCTACAAACTCCTGACAACAACCACTTAGCTGCTCTACATCACCTTATCAGATATGTGAAAGGAACAAGCCTTCTCAGACAGTGATTGGGCCTCCTGTCCCATTTCCAGAAAATCTGTTACAGGCTATGTAGTGTTATATGGAAAGAATCCAATCTCCTGGAAGTCAAAGAAGCAGCCCACAGTCTCAAGAAGTTCCTCTGAGGCTGAGTATAGAGCCATGAGCCAGGCTGCAGCTGAGGTCACTTGGTTGGTCAATCTGTTAATTGAATTGGGAGAGTCTGGATTGAGGCCTGTTACTCTTCATTGTGACAACAAATCGGCTCTTCAAATTGCTCGAAATCCAGTCTTCCACGAGAGGACAAAGCACATTGAGATAGATTGCCACTTCACTCGTGAACAAGTCTTGGAAGGCTTACTGCAACTGTCTTACTTACCCACTGAGAATCAATTGGCGGATGTTCTAACCAAAATCGTTCCAGCAGAGCATCACAGAGAGTTGCTTTCCAAACTGGGCATGGATATCACCAACCATCCTCCAGTTTGAGGGGGGATGTTGAGACTAGCAGCACCACAAGCTCCCTCACTCAAGTCTTCAGAGTTGCCCGAGTGCCAGAGAGCTGTGTCCGAGTGCCTTGTCCGAGTGTTGTATCTTAAGTTATGTTGTGTGTGTATCACGTGACTCTCACGTGACTTGTCTTCTATTTAAATAATCCGTTGTAACAGAATTTTTCACTTCTTCTTTCTTCAATTCAAGCTAAATTGGTTGTGGTTTCAATGGAGTTTTTCTTCCTCCTCTAAATCCCAATTTTCGATTATCAAATTGTGAAAGTGTAAGCGTAATCATGGATGAAATGTTTCATTATTTTTGCTTCTACCTAACTCAGTAATTTTATTTTACAGATGTTCTTAGACATGCCGGTGGAACAATAGTGGGATGTATGTACTAGTTGGTAACCTATACTACCTCCGTTCAGAAATAGATGTCATTTGACTTTTAGGCACGTTTTTTAATGAGCTAAAAACTATATAAAATATTAACTTTTTAAACAATTTTTTTTAATAATATGATACTCCCTCCGTTTCAAAATAAAAGTCGTTTGTTTTTTTCTGCACGCTTTTTTAGGAGATAAAAACACCATAAAATATTTTTTTATCAATTTTTTTTAATAATTTCATACTTAGTAGTCACAAGTATAAACTTATCGAGAAAAATTCACTAAAAAGATAATACTTTATATAGTTTTTATCTCATAAAAATACGTGTAAAAAAGCCAAACGGCTTTTATTTTGAAACGGATGGAGTACTTATTAAACATCTATTTCTGAACGGAGGTAGTATGTTTTAAGAATTCACTTAAACAAGATTAACAAGTGTTTTAAGAATTCAATTAATTATCAGTGATTTGAGTTGAAATCTTGAATTTATAATTTTAGATAATATCGGGCCCAAGTAAGGCCCACAACACCGACAACAATTGGCCCATTTTCCAATTTTTTATTTGGTCGGGCCCATTTTTAGATCTGAATAAGAGTAAAATTTCTGGTGGGTCGTTCGTAACGTTTCTATCCAGGATTGACCTAATACTTGCATCAATTCCCTGTAATGTGAGATGGTACTCATTCCGGAATGGCTCAACTGGAAAGGGCTGTAAATACCAAATGTTCTCAGTTCGAACCCCGGATGGTCTGTAAGAAGCAAGACATTGTCAGATTGACTAATTTTATCCAAAACATTGTCTGATTGATTTGGCTCGTAAACAAGAATAGAATCGATTGATTTCAAATCCACCCAGTGTTGAATCAATGTTTCAAATTCAGTTACTTGTAAATAAATTTCTGTCCATCCAGGCGATCAAACGGGCGAGAATGGATGAAGGGGACAATCAGGTTCAACAATGAAAATGTCTTACATCTGCATTTTCTGGATTTACAACAAATTCCGAGTCTCTACCGAGTAATCTTCTTCTGTATATAATAAATAAGAACACTCCCAATAACAGTTAGGCCTATACAAACACCAAAAGAAGACACTTTTCTCCCCCTGCCTGTTTACCTCTCTCTCTTTCTAGCAAAATATATAGTCCTCTTCTAGAGTTTTGAATGTGCAGTCAGCTAATATCTGTTGTAGCTGTTAGGGGGTCGAAGCAAGCTGTTCGTTGTGCTTTCAATTGACTATGGCTCCTCCGGTTTTGAGCTCCCTGCTAAGCGCAAGAGCACAAGGGTTTAGAATTCGTCAAAAACACGTGGCAAGATTGGTTGCGGCATGAAGCTTAATTGTCCAACAAAGCCTAACTGAATTTTTTTTCAGTACCATTTGATCCAAGATTAGTAGCAATCGATGGGGTTGAGTCAAAACCCATGTGATACAGTCCTTGCATCTCACCATCCCACATACCCTACATGTATGAAGCCATTTACAATGGTAAATATTCGGTTTATCAGCAAGCATTTTCATGCTAGCTGCTTAACCATGATAGAAATGATTTTCAATTGATATTTACAACGAAATGCACCTTAGGAAAGAGGTATCTTTAATACCTGAGGGAGGGAAGGATAAACAGAGGCGTTGGAGATGCCCGGTAGGGCTCCCTGATGAATCCCAGGTGGAAAAGGATGGGAGGAGCTTGCTCCTGGATTGAACCCAAGAGCAGGTGCACCCCCACCTCGGAGATGAAGAATCTGCATAGAGAAGATAATAGTTTATATATTCACATCACATGGCCATATGAGGTGATGTATGAAGATGAATAAGTATTTATTGGATCTTCCACTTACGTCTTTTGATAGGATCCGATCAATGTCAAAATTCAGTTCTGGATTCACAGTGGCAAGTTTCATTGATAGGAACTGCAACCAGAAAATATAAAAAATACAGTAACTCATTATATCATCACAAGTGAAGGGAATACAACCATAGCAAACTTATCCACTAATCTCTTGCGATGAAGAAAAATTGTAATCTCAATAATCAGCGCAATATATTCAGATATCAGTAGTAAAATTGGATTTGAAAGCCGTAAAACTGAATTTACATAGCAGTTTACAAGCTAAAAATGCAGTTTTTTTTAAAGCCACCTTACTATATAATTGACCAGTTTAGTTTCACTAGGCAAAATTCACAATAACACACCTCAACTTGTTGCTGAAGTGACTGTACATAGTTGATAATCTCATCAAGCATCACTGCTTTCCCTGTAATCTATTGAAAGCAACAAAAGTATAATATGAACATCACCTTCTATTCTCACAAAGTCACAAACAAGTAAAAATTCTCCAACCAAGTATAATTCAAGAACGAGACTGCCTCAAATATACCTTATTACATCCAGGTACGAGTTCTTGAAGCAATCTCATCCTCTGACTGATCTTTTCTCTTCTCACCTGCAAGTGAACACTTTTTAACATGTTATTCGATTCAACTCTCAAAATCTGTAACCTTTGAGTGCTCATCCGTTGAGAGCAGAAGATCCATACCCGTTCAGCAAGGCTGTGACTATTTGTTGCCTGCCCTCTTCTAGCTCTCACATGAATATAATCCTCTTTAGTCGCCTCTCCACCTGGGGAACTATCTCTAGCTTGCTTGCCGGTTTGCTTCGTCAGCTGATCAGGACCACTATTATGCTCAGTCCTTCGCTTCTTCTCATCTGATTCCTTTGGTTCCGAAGTTTCCCCTGACAAATCCCTATCCAGATCTCCTTCCACAGTCTGCCAATTCGCACAGGGATATTGTCAGAAGAAGAAAACCAGCTAATATATCTGATTTCATAGCAGAGTTCAATCATATTATAGGCATAAATAGAGGTAGCTAATGCAAAGAGATCATCAACCGTATTTCTTATCAGTCAATAATCCTATATCAAATGTGGAATATTAAGAGGTGAAACTAACCTTACTGGGACCGGAAGGAGAAGAGGGATCTGATACCCTTTTTCTTTTGCCATTAGGCAAAGCTGCCGGGCCTCTCTCCTCTGCTGTTCCGCAATACTCCTGAGACTGTACCAAGCCTGTACACGCATCATCAATTGCGATGTTCTGGCCATAACCTGGCATCCCGAAGGGACTGACCATTTCAGAGAAGCTACCACCACCAAGCTTTTGCACCATTCCAACAACATGAGGATCGGATGAGTAGTGCATAAGGTGAGACGAGCTACTCAGCCCCCTGCTCTCTGATCCAATCGGATACGAAGGACTTGCAAACATGCCATGAGCAACCATGGAAGCTGCCCCAAAATTCTCACTGTGGCTCAGTGAAACAACTGGGTCCCAACCAGAACTGAAAAAGCATTCCCCTCCTTCATGGGAGGGCTTAAACATTGACCCTGAGTTCATAGCCAATCCAGCAACAACCTTACCAGAAAGTACACCTGTGTTGGTCCCTGAAGAGGGGCAATTCAACCCCATTTGACCACTTCTTCCATCCTCCCCCATGTATACACAAAAAAAATTAATTGAGAGAACAGATGAAATCCCCTTGCTTGTCGGTATCTTAAACCTTTATATACCCTGTATAACTCAAGAAAGCAAAGAGACCCTCCTCCAATTTAACAGTCACCTCACCTGCAAGCCAGGGTTATGAGGTTATTATAGAATGTGGAGCCAAGACCAACGTATTTAATGACCAAATTTAGCTTGTTTGAGATATCTTGCAGAACACAACAAGGAAAAAAATAACCATGGAAGCTTTATAGACCTGAGAAAGGATAGTTAAAGAAAAAGAACACTCTAATAGCAGCATCCACAGAGACACAAAGGGAAAGTGGAAAAGAGAAAATAATGCAATGCATCATTAGGCATAAATTCCACACACACACACACAAAGATAAACAAAGAGGGTGAGCCCATTATCGGTCTATCCGGTCTCTTGGTTTTACCAACAGTAAACTGAATTGCTTACCATTTACCAATATCAAGAAATGAAGAAAGCGGGTAAGCCAAGTTTACAGAGCCCTCTACCCATTCCTTTGAAATTTCAATAACCTAGGATCAATCAAGCTCCATCCCCATCCCCTAGCCTCAATGAAATGCTTTCTTAGGGACAACAAAGTGAACCTTTCAGAGCATAAAATGGACCAAGCAAAGAGTACCGAATGCAAATAGCCAAGGAACAGCTAACCAGGCAAATTCAAAAGAAAGCAGATTCCCTTTTGTTTATCTTCTTTCCCTTCTTTGAGAACTAAATTCTACAAAATCCGGAGCTCAATTTCAATACCGAGAGTGTGATTCCACTAGGTCTCAAACGGAATCGGAATTCAAATGGGTGTCACTCGTGAAGATGAAACCCTAATAAGGTAACAATGAATTGCCTTAAGCAAGGAATCAAATAATAGAAAGCCCCAAATAGAGACAGCTGGAAACCTTTTGAATTATTTAGTTGATGAAATCAAAAGGGGCATCAAATTCTACTTTTGAATTCTCGCAAATTGGGGGGGCAAAGGGCGCAGGAGAACCCCAAATTCTGGATAATTTGGTAGAACCCATCACCCAACAAACGGCATCTAATCTAATAGTCAGCTTAAACTTGACAAAAGGAATTCAAAACAACTCACCAGAAACCAGGCATCAAATTCCAACTTCTGTCAAAGATCACAAGCGTATTGAGAGTGAGGAAGAGAGAGAGGGAAAGAGGGCGATAAAGCTCCTTGCTTTACAAAGCCAATGTCATGTAAAACTGCTATGTAAAAGACAGACTTAACTACTGTCCTCAACTGCTCCTCTTTGGTAATTTATATACTTATAGAGAGAGAGGGAGATAATACAGTATGCACTCTTTTTTTCCCACAGTGCTTTAACTTTACCTCCTGTAATGCACCCTCCCTTTCTCTTTTCATTGTTGTTGATTAAATTATTGCTGTCTCTACACCTGCACTTAATTATTGCTAATTACACATCTCTTTTTTTTTTGGGTGGTTCAAATTTATCTTGACACATTGAGAGGTTCTTCTCTTGATTCCCAAGCTTTGGTTTTTGGTTGCTTTGCTTGTCATCTTGTTTTTAAATAATTTCCCCTTACTGTTACATTACACACATATCATATAGTATTTTTCTTTCTCCTCTTTTTTCTGACACATTTGGCCAACTATTCCATACAGAGAGAGGGGAGGTAGGAGGTTCTCTTTGCTGTTACATCTTCTATCACAAGTGCCAACTAACCCAACAAAAAAATGTGAAAAATAAAAATGAAAAGAGATGAAACACAGTCATCATGTTCATGTGTAATTGAGGTGCATTACCATTCATGATCACCCATAGTTGTCTACCATTGTTTGTCCCCCTTCCTTTCCCAATGGGTCCTACCAAATCATCTTAACATTTAACTTGTAAGTCTTCTTCAGTTGGTCCCTCTCCATCAACACTGTGTTCTTGATCATGTGGGTCCCTCCCCCTTAACTGAGGGCTCAGATTTGGATACTCCTTGGGGCCAATTGCACCTTCCCACACAATAGCAATGCTTAACTAAGACTAAATATGAGTAATAGATGTGTGGGATAAAGATTGCTGTTTTTTTTCCCAATAATTTCTTCTAATAATTCTGAGAAACACAAAGAATAATGGAATCTATATATATTTCATCAATCAAGTTGAAATTACCTGCTTGTCCCTTTGTACTGATACAGCTGTAATAGTCCCATCCCAATCCCAATCCCAATCCAATCCCAATCCCAATCCCAATTCAATCCCACGGTGGTTGGGTTGGGTTAATCTAATGGTCTCAACAACAAGCAGGCCGGTCAAACCTGATAAATTTGGTCAAAATCAGCCCCTCATTCGCCAAGTTGTGATCTTGCTGTAACCCCTCTCAATCATCTCCTACGTTGGTGGATGACATTTTTTTTCCATAAAATTCCTGACTTGATTAAGACTAATTCATCAAATTAACACAGGTTACACTCTCTCAGATGGCTGAAAAAAAAAAATACTCCCGGATTCAAAGCAAGGCATCATGGATTGCCCAGTGATTTGATGGATGGAGGAGTTGGATTAGGATAGGTGATATAGCTGATCAGATATCAGAGACCCACATCAAGAGTACAGCATCAAATTAGATGAACTGGGTCAACATATTTATGATGAAAAATAGTAAAGATTCCTAATTTACCAGTAAATGTAAACAGATCACCTCTCAATACGTTTCGGTTCATCATTGGCTACACTCCAGATGTTTGTTGTTCCTTGAAATGAACTGAATTAATGCCTTTTGTTTTTCAATTGCAGATTACGCAACGTTTTTCAGATAAGGATTATTGCAACGGCAGAGGATTTTTGCAGGAGGAGGAGATCGAAGTTGTTTTTGAATGATGATGATGATGTTGTGTGTTTTAACTTAACATGGAAGGATCATCACTTTGCTGTTTTTAAGGGCATGCATCAAACCAAATACCAGTTGAATGCCAACAAGCGTGTGTTTATGTGATGTTTTTTAGGGCTTGAAATGATTGTATTGCCAACAAAATAAATTAAAACATACATATGGTTTATGAGAACCCAATAAAATTAATCAAAGCTTACAATTTCAGATCTGAACAAATATAACCAATTGACAGATTGTGATTGAAGAATATATAACTATCTATTTTAATAATTGGATTAGGAATCTCGGGTGCATGTTCAAATCTAATTATAATAGATGTGTGCATGTGGAAGGTGTAATAACACTTTAATCCTACTAATCATACCAACTGTTAAAAAATCATACCCATTCAGTTCATATTATATCTTTTAAAAGAAACTTTTAGTTCCCAATTACTCATGGTTTTAGAATACTAATACAATAGTTATAAAGCATAAAAATATATTATCTCGGCTGAATAATACTCCCTCTATTTCCTTTTAATTGACTTTTTCAAGTCAATCACGTAGTTTTCGAACAGTAAAAAACTATATTTAATATTAAATTTTTAATAATATTATACTTCTCATCAATAAGTATGAGATTATTGAAAATTTTTATTTAAAATTTTATTATTTTATATAGTTTTTCACACCGTAAAAAAACGTGCATAAATAGTAAACAGTCTCTTAAATAAAAAACGTGCATAAATAGTAAACAGTCTCTTAAATAGAAACGAAGGGAGTAGAATTTACTGCTTCAATAATTAATAAGAGCTCTTTCTTTTTCAAGTATTACCTATAATACTAGACAAAGCATAGCTAACAAGCCTAGCGATAGTAATCACTAAGCATCCACAACAAAGACACCCGCATTGAGTGTCTTGATAACTAGATTTGAAAATGTAATGTCAGAGTTTTATTTTATTTATTGAAGTAGAAACTTTGGGCAAGAAGGAAGAAACCCCTAAAAAAAAACTTTTCCAGTATATTCTGACTATTTTTTATTATTATTATTATCTAAAGACACAACGATATATACATTGTGGGTGGTCTAATCAATAACAACTCGAGACCTTTAACTTGCCCCTTGCTAGGAATATATAATCTGCATAATACCTAATGCTACATTGCTTTAATTGATATATTATATTTAAATTTTATAAGTATTGGTTTATTTAAGGATACAAAATTTCTATTTAGTTTGAAAATCGATCAACCAATTTTGTAAAAGTGTCACATGTATATAATGGCATTTCTTTTAATGTAATGGATGATCACAATTGATCATAATCGGTCAACTAATCATAACAAATTAGAAAGGGTTAACAAAGCAAAAGAGAAAGAGGCCCTATGGTCGATCACACGCATGCGATGTGGGTTAGATGCCTTTGTTTGGTGTATTATTCAGTAGACCAGTTTTATATGCAATTAAAGTATATAAATGTGTGTGGTCCTACCAATTAATATACTATTAAGCTAGTAGTTAATCATTTAAGTAAACTATTAATTGCAATGATGGATATGTTTGTATACCTTATGATATCACTCTCCCAGCCTTGTTGAGATTTTGCTATACAACTATACAAGCTGCAGGTATAGCTTATACCATAGGCTTCTTGCTTTTGTATTATCAAATTCATGCCTTCCTGCCTAATCTTTATCAAAAGTTGCCCCCAAAATACAAAACAAATTAAACCATCCTGATTTTCTTGCTTGCTAGCTAGGGAGGGCCTCCTTTAATTCAATTCCTTTTTGGGGTTTGAGTACATCATTTTGTAGCACTAACCATAGGAAATGAAATGAGTTGAGTAGGGTGTTAGTAAAATCCTTTTCCTTGACCAAAGATTCAATTCGACTCGAATTGAATAAGGCACGAGCACCACACTAACACAAATCTCACAAGTGGGATTTGAACTCTTGTCTTCATGTAAGTGAGGTATAAGGAAGCACCTTACTCTTTCAGTCCCTCTATTAGAGTAAGAAGTCATTGGTAAAGGATTTCATGTCCTGATTTTCATAAATATATTGGTCACTCTTACTTTTGAGCCATTATTATTTAAAGGGAAAAAATAGTTTAAAATAACCCATTTGGATTTCACAAACGCTAGAATTGTTATTATTTTTATAAAATAGTATTACTTTTATGAATGGTTTATTTTGATAGCACATACCAAAGAAAATGTTTTCAAGTAGTACATTCCGATTTATAATTCCATTCGGATTCCAACAATTTATAGCAAAGGGATCGAGTCTAATGCTTTATTTTCTTGAATTTAGTAAATAAAGAGCGGTTATTCGGGGTTCAAACCGGAGATCTTTAAATATTACCCGCAAGTCTTTTCCGGTTGAACCATTCCGGAATGTTTTTAATGCTTTATTTTCTTATTAGACTTATCTGACACAAAGCGATCGAGTTTACTAACTTGAGATAAAACCTAAAGTGTTAGTCGTCTCAATTGTTTTTACTTGTTAGTACAGAAATAAAAATGGAGTTGGAGAGTTGGGAGTAGAGAGAACAATACAGCTCAAAAGGGTTGCATTTGCATATCTTATCTTAACCTAATCCATGATTGGGGGTTTCCTTTTTAATTAATTTCCATAGAGGAGGGCTAAGTACACAGTTTTGTGCTCTGGGCCTCTGTCATACGGAGTATTGGATTAAATTAAGTAATTAGTAGGCCCGTTTACTCATTAATTGTCAATTAATATATGGATCATCCAGTTAATATATGTAACCTTGGAATCAATTACGTCACATAAATTAGTCGATCAGTCTTGGAATATGTCAGGCCAAAATACTATATTTATTATTCCAGTTGAAGCTATTGCTAGTTCGTTCACCGTAAATCACAATTCTAGAACTAATGTTTTCTACCAAATTCCAGGAATTCCATTTTTTCTGTATTGTGTATTGACTGCAATAGTAAAAAAAAAATTGTGGAGATTATGGGTTCGTATGGACGGAGTTAATAAATTGACTAAAATTATAAACAGGGTAAAATTTATAAATTGTTGGTAAAAGTATTTAAAAATTTAATCAACAAGATAATCTCCGTATGGGGCGAAAACAGTTTATTTGTAAGAAGTGGAATTTATTTGGTTTTTATTAGGGGTATTATGACAATTGATGATTTTCCTCGGTGACAGATGGGGTTTTTCTGCTAATAGATGATTTTCCTGATGACAATTGTTGGTGACAACTATTAGTGACGAGGTTGATGACAATATATTGTCACCATGATGTTGTAACCTTAAAAAACTGTCACAATAACATTATACATCACCAAGGCATTGTCACCAACTACATAACACTATTTTCATATTGTTTAACCAACCGTATTGTCACCAACTTTTAAAAAACATTATCACCACCCTACTGTCATCAACATCGTTTCAGTAATCTATTCTCACCAACAATAAAACAGTGTAACCAACCACTTTTGGTCAATAATCTACTGTCACCAATTACAAAATTTTGTCACCAATCTACTGTCAACCACCTCTTTTTAGAAATTAATTGTCACCAACGACAAAACAGTGTCACCAACCAATTGTCACCAACTACAAAGCACTTTCATCAACCTAAAATGTTTACAATGCTAATGTTATCCCATTTGTGATCTAATATTAACACATTTTTATTACAAAACTGAAACCCTAGAACAAGGGGAGGATAGACCCAAGAGGGACTAAACCTGAGCAAACGAAAATTTGATGTACAGTATAGTTTAGGGTTTAGGGCCTTGACCCTAAACCCTAAAATGTGTATACAGTACCAATGTTATCAGATTTGTCATCTAAAATTAACGTATTTTTGTTACGAAACTGAAACCCTAGAACTAGGGGAGCATAGACCTTAGAGGGGCTAAATTTGAGCAAACGAATAATTTGATGTACAATACTAATGACATCACATTTGTCATCTAATATTAACGCATTTTTGTTACAATAATAACCCTAAGTAGATGAAATTTGATATAAAGTTTAACTTTCTAATACTTAATTGTCACCAAAATAGAATATATAACTCTACCAATTGTCACCAATCTAAAAAAACAACAACAAAATAACAGCATAAATTCCATTTGTCATCGAAACAGAATACTCCCTCCGTTCCAAAATAGATGGGCTTTTACTTTTTGGCACGTTTTTTAAGAAGCGGAAAACTCTATAAAATATTATTTTTTTAATTAAAATTTTCATACTATTTGATACTTATTACTAATAAGTATCTAATTATATAAAAAAATTAATTAAAAAAATAATATTTCATAGAGTTTTTCGCTCCTTAAAAAGCGTGCTGAAATGTAAAAGACCATGTATTTTGGAACGGAGGGAGTATATATAACTCTACCAATTGTCACCAATATAAAAAAACAACAAAATAACAACATAAATTCCATTTGTCACCAAAACAGAATATATAACGCTACCAATTGTCACCAATCTAAAAATAACAACATAAATTCCATTTGTCACCAAAACAGAATATATAACTTTACCAATTGTCACTAATCTAAAAAAACAACAAAATAACAACATAAATTCCATTTGTCACCAAAACAGAATATATAACTCTACCAATTGTCACCAATCTAAAAAAAACAACAAAATAACAACATAAATTCCATTTGTCACCAAAACAGAATATATAACGCTACCAATTGTCACCAATCTAAAAATAACAACATAAATTCCATTTATCACCAAAACAGAATATATAACTTTACCAATTGTCACCAATCTAAAAATAACAACATAAATTCCATTTGTCACCAAAACAGATAGCCACGACTGATTTAGCTCCATAAACGGCTTGCCTATAAAATCAGCACCTTCAGATGAACAGTAAAATTCCTTCTTCTTGGCGATTTCATTTTATTCATCATCGTCATCGTCAGGTTTATAATCCTCCTAATTAACCATCAGCATCAGAAATTTCCACACACACATCCACGAAATAGAAGAAAGAGCAATAGGGATAAAATCAATTCATACTTGTTTGTGATGCTTCCTCCGGCGTAAGTGATGTTAGCACCGAAGGTATTCTGATTCACTCTCACTTGTGAATTTCATCGATTGAAACTCAAATCTGAGTCGAAGAAGGCCATGACGCAGAGCCGAATCCACGTCACCAAATCCCCTTGACTGGAAACAGTGAGAAGGTTTTGGCCAGTTAGAAGCCGAATCCCCTTTCTTTGTTTCAAATCTGAGTAAGAGACGACCATGGCGCGTCGCTGGAGTTCACAGCCTCGCTCGAAATCCGGCGCCCTGGCGGCCAGTGAGAAGGTTTTGATCTCCCAAATTCTACATCAAAACTTGCATTGGTCGAGTACGCCGATGTTGCTACTGTGCCATGGCGATGATGCTGATGTTGGTGGTGAAAATCAGACGCGGTGGTGGCGATGATCGAGTACGTCATACTAATTCTTAACTATAAAGAGTGAAGATAGAGATGAATTAGTTGTGAGAGAAGGACTGCAGAGAGAAAGGGGATGGAAGGCGTGGGGTGGGGAAAGAGGGTTATGGGAGAAAATTAAAACAGGGTATTTAGGGTATTACTAGTGTAATTCCCGTGCCTTGAAGACACGGGAGTTTGATCCATTTTAATTTGAACATCATTTTATATATCTATATCTATAATAGTACTATATTAATATATACTTGTTTATAACATAAATATGTACGTATAAAGTTTTTTTTTGTAATTTATAAATTAGTTGGAAAGAGATACAATACAAAATTTTAAAATGATTTAATAAGGTAAAGTAGTAATAACACTCAAACACACCACCTAATATAATTGAAATAAATACTCCGTATATAATTATTGTCATAAGCATATGATTGTGCGAAAACTTTTGAAGTTATGTAGATATGCATAACTTATTCATTATTTTCATTAGAAAGATGGCTAGAAAGAGAGGGAAATTAATCGTGAAAATAAAGTGAAGATGGTAAAAATAAAAAGATCCTAAAAGGTAGAAAAGTGATCTAAGAAGCCTCGTCTAAGATGTAAAATAATCATTAGTAATGCTTGTAAGTCTTAAAATATTATTTATTTTTCGATAGTCATTTAAGATGTCTAAAATAAGTAAATTGTAAGAAAAAAACTTTTAAAAAATAAGTAAAATAAGTAAATTGTAAGAAAAAAACATCCCTTATTAATATCGATTAATAAGAAAAGAAACTTTTGATTAGTATGAAAATAGGAAACAAATTTGTTCAAAATATGAAACGTGTATTTTAAAATTTCAGCAATAATATTGACCGATAAGAAAACACCATTTGAAAAAAAAATTAAGTTTAATTGTGGGCGTTACATGTCAGCAAAATGCTAGCAGAATTAGTATTATTATTATTAATTAATAGATTTTTATTTTGACATTTGAATTAATTGTCTAGATATTTTTAATACGATTGTGATGAATATAATATAGGAAACAAATATTTAAACTTCCCTTAATAACATCGATTAATAAGAAATGAAACTTTTGATTAAAAAATTCAACTTTAATTTACAGAGCGACACGTAAGCAAAATGCTAGCAGAATTAGTAATATTGATAGATAGATAGATAGATATATTGCAATCGGAAAAAAAAAAATTGAAACATGTCTCAATATTTACGAAAATATAACCGAAAATAAAAAAAAAGGGAACGGATTCAAATCATATTTAAAATAGGAAACGAATATTTTAAAGTTTCCATAATAATATTGACCATTAAGAAAAGCTCATTTGAATAAAAAATTCAACATTAATTGTGAGCGTGACACGTCAGCAAAATGCTAGCAGAATTAGTAATATTAATAGATAGATAGATAGATAGATAGATAGATAGATAGATAGATAGATAGATAGATAGATAGATAGATTAATAGATATATTGCAATCGGAAAAAAAATGGAAACATGTCTCAATATTTACGACAATATAACCGAAAATAAACAAAAGGGAATGGATTCAAATCATATTTAAAATAGGAAACAAATATTTTAAAGTTTCCATAATAATATTGACCAATAAGAAAAGCTCATTTGAATAAAAAATTCAACTTTAATTGTGAGCGTGACACGTCAGCAAAATGCTAGCAGAATTAGTAATATTAATAGATTATTAATTAATAGATTTTTATTTTGACATTTGAATTAATTGTCTAGATATTTTTAATACGATTGTGATGAATATAATATAGGAAACAAATATTTAAACTTCCCTTAATAACATCGATTAATAAGAAATGAAACTTTTGATTAAAAAATTCAACTTTAATTTACAGAGCGACTCGTCAGCAAAATGCTAGCAGAATTAGTAATATTAATAGATAGATAGATAGATAGATAGATTGCAATCGGAAAAAAATTTGAAACATGTCTCAATATTTACGACAATATAACCGAAAATAAAAAAAAAGTAATGGATTCAAATCATATTTAAAATAGGAAACAAATATTTTAAAGTTTTCATAATAATATTGACCAATAAGAAAAGCTCATTTGAATAAAAAATTCAACTTTAATTGTGAGCGTGACACATCAGCAAAATGCTAGCAGAATTAGTAATATTAATAGATAGATTATTAATTAATAGATTTTTATTTTGACATTTGAATTAATTGTCTAGATATTTTTAATACGATTGTGATGAATATAATATAGGAAACAAATATTTAAACTTCCCTTAATAACATCGATTAATAAGAAATGAAACTTTTGATTAAAAAATTCAACTTTAATTTACAGAGCGACACGTCAGCAAAATGCTAGCAGAATTAGTAATATTAATAGATGAAATTATCATGGACACTTACTTAATTACCAAATAAAAATGGATATTTACCTAATTATATTTTTTAAATGGATATTTCACCAAATTTTTCCTTTTTTTTTTAATAGCTAATAATTTTTATTAAATTTGGTAGAATATCCATTTAGGATTTGTAATTAAGTAAATGTCCATTTTTAATTGATAATTAAGTAAATGTCTAAAAACTTTTCATAATACCCCTTTTACCCTTATCATTTGTTTTGGTGAGCACCCTAATTCTATGGAAGACAACTTCAACATTCGCAACTGGATCGAGCTCTCCGATTTCCGTTCCCCACATGGATACTCTTATTTATCTATTCTATCTTTTTTTGCTCATTCATGATTAACATCATTTGAATTTAATTTGATTTTTTTTTAATTTTTGCTCAGAAAGATGTGGCTTTGCCTAAGTTGCTGTTGAGTTAATCCTATCACTATTAAATTGCTTCATGAGCAAATTCGGTCAATTATTTATCTGATTTGCTTTTTTTTTTTTAAACGACTCTAAAAACCACCAAAACTCAAGCAAGACAAACGAACATAAAACCCAGGACGGTTTGCTAAGTTTTAGTCTCTCTATGGTATAATGTTTTGTTTTTGGTGACAATAGATTACTGACAAGAGGTTGGTGACAATGTTTTGTTGTTAGTGACAATAAGTTTGAGAAAATAATATAGTGACAGTACTCTATAGTTGATGACAATAGGCTGGTGACAATGTACTATAGTTGGTAACAATAAGGTTAATTGGTGACACTATTATGTCATTGGTGACAATATATTACTAATAAGAGGTTGATGAAAATAGGGTGGTGACATTATTTTTGTAGTTGATGACAATACGTTCGAAAAAATAATATGGTGACATTGTTCCATAAGAAAAAATTACACCATCAATTGTCACCAGCAAAAAAAAATCAATTGTCACCAAAAAAGATTTCCCCTAACTATCACCGAAAAAAATTAAATGTCACAAAAAAGTCAATTTTCACAAAAATAATTGTCACAAACAATTGTCACCAAAAAAATATACTCAACTGTCACCGTAAAAATTGTCATCAAAGGCAGAGTTTGTAGTTGGTGACATTGTTCACTTGTTGGGGACAATAAGTTGGTGAAAATAATTTGATGACAGTGTTTCGTAGTTGTTGACAATAGGTTGGTGACAATATTTTTTAGTTGGTGGTAATACGTAATTAGTGAAAATTGGTGGTGACAATGTTGTTGATGACAATGTTTTGTAATTGATGACAATAGGTTGGTGACAATGTTCACCAGTACCAAAAAAAGATTCCGTTAATTGTCATTAGAAAAAAAAAATGTTACCAAAAAAGTGAACTGACACCAAAATAATTGTCACAAATAATCGTACATCGAATTATTCGTTTGCTCAAGTTTAGCCCTTCTAGGGTCTATGCTCCCATAGTTCTAGGGTTTCAGTTTCGTAACAAAAATGTGTTAATATTAGATGACAAATCTGATAACATTGGTACGTACTGTACACACATTTTAGGGTTTAGTCTTTAGGGTTTAGGGCCATACTGTACATAAAATTTTCGTCTGCTTAGGTTTAGCCCCTCTTGAGTCCAAGATCCTCTTGTTCTAGGATTTCAGTTTTATAACAAAAATGTGTTAATATTAGATGACAAATGTGACAACATTAGCATTTGCAAACATTTTAGTTTGATGAAAGTGCTTTGTAGTTGGTGACACTGTTTTGTCGTTGGTGACAATTAATTTCTAAAAATAGGTGGTTGACACTAGATTGATGACAAAGTTTTGTAATTGGTGACAGTAGATTATTGACCAAAGCTTGATGAAAATAGGTTGGTTACACTGTTTTATTGTTGGTGTCAATAAATTACTGAAAAGAGGTTGGTGACAATGCTTTTTATAAGTTGGTGACAATACGGTTGATTAAACAATATGAAAACAGAATTCTGTAGTTGGTGACAATGTCTTGGTGATGTATAATGTTATGGTGACAATTTTTTTAAGGTTATAATATCATGGTGACAATATATTGTCATCAACCCTGCCATTAATAGTTGTCACCAACAATTGTCATCAGGAAAACATCTATTAGCAGAAAAACTCCATTTGTCACCGAGGAAAAGTGTTGCTGACAACTGTCACTTGAAGAAAATCAACTGTCACCCAAATTTTTTTGTCACCAACAATTATCACAAGAAAAAAAGAAAATCAATTGTCACTAGAAAAGATTTTCCCCTAACTGTCACCGGAAAAAATAAAATGTCACAAAAAATCAATTGTCACCAAAATAATTGTCACAATTAACTGTCACCAGAAAAATATACTCAACTGTCACCAAAAAACTGTCATCAAATGCAGGCGTTGACCGGAATGGTCAATGTTAAAATTAAAAATGGTCAAAGGGGAAGGAGGAAGGGTTATGGATGAGGAAGGAGGGGTATTTTTGGAAAAAAATGGACATTTATTTAATTTTGTAAAAAAATGGACATTTACTTAATTTTAACATGAAAAATGGATATTCACCAAATTTAACCTTATAATAATGTTGCCATACACACCCTATATAAATTAATCAACTACGGAATCATTTTATAGGTTCATCGGTTGAATTTCACATGTGTGGTGGACACATGAAATGTTATGGGCTTCTTGGTATATCAGCCCAGCAATGCCTAATATTTGGGCTTTACAACGAGAGTCCCAAATTACGATGGGACAGGCCCACGAGGATTTGTGAGATGGGACGTATTTGAGGTGCACGGGGCATGTGGACCCTACGGAGATCTTGATGTTGGATTTTGCTGACATTAATGTCAGCAGACGATTGTATTTGTATTATTGTCATATTTCCCGCCAGTTTCTCTTTACCAAATTTATACCCCGTGTACCTTTATTTTCTTCATAAAAAAACGAAGGCATTAAATAACATTTTAAATTTGATTTTAAAATTTATGGAATAACATGTGAATGAAATTGAAATCAGTAACCAGTATATATTGTGTGAGTGTGTATATAGGACTTGACATCTTTTTTGTTATTTTCATAGAAAGTGCTAATCCAGCTAAGAGACATAACACACGTAATTACATAATTTTGGGTTGACTTTAATCATAATTATCAATAATTGAGGGACATATTCATTTACTAGCACAGTACATTTTTTGTCTTTTAAATTTCAACTTTATATTACAAATGCAGTGTGATGGGATGCAAGTTGTTTGTTGTAAGTTGTAACCCATCTCTATCACCATTTAATAGTACCTATAGACTATAGTCAGAGGTCATTAAAATGACTTGAATGAATTTAACTGAACACTTGAATAGCATATAAATGGTGTGTTGATGAATAGATGGAATCTGAGTGGAGTGGATTCATAGTACTACACTACTACTACTGCTAGTGTTGTGCAAAGCAATCATCAATTTGTGAGTGAGTTCAAAGTGGGTAGAAAAAGAGGGGGCAAATATTGCATGCTAATTATGAATCTTACCTTTTAAATCCACCAATTCCATCCCCTTTTTTTAACTTTGGATTTTAATCATTTTGGTCTCCCAAATTGGTCAAGGATTTCAATCAAAACTCACATGCATCCCCACGCTCAAATCAAACCTTCTCTAATGATTCATTTTTCTTTCCATTTCTCCAGTCTTTGTTGTGAGTCTGACTAATTTCACAGGGAGCTCCGGCCTCTCGGTTAAATGATCCATCAATTAGAAGTAGGACTGATATTCAAGCTGAACGAGTCAATTATTACTTGTTCATATTTGACTCATTTAGAAATGAGTTGAACTCGATCGATCTTAAATTAGGACTTACTCGGCTCGTTTAGGAAATGAACAAGTTCGAGTTGAGTTTTTTTCGAGCATTAAGTAACCATATTTGCTCATAACATCGTAACTTAAAAGGATTTTTTTTGAAATTTCACAAAATTCGAGCTATTCGAGCGAGCAAAGCTATTTGAGTTAAAAGAAGGGGAAAAAAAAGCCTTGTTGTTGCAGTGACAGTGTTGCATTGTTGCTTCTGCCATTGTAAAAGGCAATGAGATGAAGAGAAAGTGGGCATTTTGCAAATTGCAATTATGCAGCAATGCATTTCTGAGGAGCAATTGGAATGGTCAAAGCTATGGAGTATTCAAAGCCAACCTTTTTCTTTTGCATTATTACAAGACACTAAGCAAGAAAACAGTAGGACTCTTAATAATTCAAAGAGATCATATAGTAAAATTTAATCATTAGCAACTTCAATTTCCTTCCCTCCAAACTGCAAAACAAGTCCAAAAATTCCCACCAAATTCAAGTTCAAAAAGTTGTAGCCCCCCAACTACAGACAGTTGAAATTGTCCCAACCTGCAATTTGTCTTTTGATTAGTTTTCTTCCAACTAAAGTGCCCACCACAAGAGAAATTTTAAACCCTAACTTAAAATCCATAACATGAACAGACAGAGATACATAACTTGAGCTCAAGTGTTAGCTAGCTATGCTTAACTGCTTAAGCATCATTCCAAGCAGCGAAAACAGGCAAGTAAGCCATGGGGATAGCGGTTGCAGGCCTCAGCTGTGCCGGTGAGATCCATCCAACGTTTGGTGGCTTTTGAATCACCATAATGTTTGAAGAGGAGCCACTTTTATCAGGGCTACCTTCCCTTGAGCTGTTCAAGCTGGTCACTATAGACGAAGCGTTTGAGGCCTGAACTGATGCCATCTTGTTACATTCATCTATCATTGTCGAATTCAGCGAATGAGTTCCAATTAGACCATGTAAAGCCACCGCGAAGTTATTCTGCTCTTCCTGATGTGGATAGTCACATAAAACCAACTGAGATGAAGAGATGGGATTGGCATCAATTGCATTACTGCTTGGATTCAAGGCCTTGATCCTCTTCGCTTGCTCCCCCGCTAGAAGCGTGTTGCTTGACATAATCTTCTCCACATCATACCTTGACATGTCAAAGTTTGTCACGGCATTTACACCGCGAAACTTAATGGCAGCTATATCATATGCTTCAGCTGCCTCCTCTTGTGCGCCTGTTTCAGCTCAGTTATGAATTAGCATGAACTATTTATTTTGATTTCATTTTTTATTTATTTGTAATTTTGTTTTGATATCTGTACTGAAACTGAGCTGTTAGCATTAGCAAGAGGGCCAAAGTAGAACAATAAGTCAGCCTTATAAAAGCAGGGAAGCAATACAATAGTGGCTAAAAAGAGAGAACATGGAAACAGAAAATGACATAAAACATAAGTCCTTTTTTGCAAACAGCATCTTGATTAGATTTTACCCGCTCAGGCTCTCACCCAACACTGAAACCACCTTGCAGTAAAATAGGTCACACTAAGCAACAAAAACAAATTCAAACAAGACAAGGCCACAGAAAAAACTCACTGAATGTGCCAAGATAAAGGTCCTTGTTGCCAGCAACCCTCCCTATCCTAGCTTGCCATCTTCCATGCTGATGGTGTCTGGTCATTTTCACACAGATTTTCATAGCTTAGCAATAAGTTAATTACAAAGAATGCACATACAATACATTGACAATTTTGGTTTAAGCACCTTGTAACTCCTCTATACATAGAAACGCCCCTAGAGAAACCACTGCTCTTCCTGTTAAAAGGTAAAACCACCAATTACAGTCACCTTCAAAAAAATTAACAAGTTTATGATCAACAGATATGAATATACCTTCTCAAGTGAGCAACATATTCCTGGCGAGTCATGTTATTCATCTCTTCAAGTTGATCTTTGTAGTTCTCTACCTGAAAAGACAACAGAAAATGATGAGGTTATGAGTCACAAATTCAAGATCATCCATGTAGAAGAAGACAAAGAAACAAAATCTAGAGTAGTGAGAAGATATACAGGGAAGTTTGTATGAGTGGATGGGCCCCAGTATTTCAGTGCAGCAAGATCATAAGCCCTTGCAGCTTTATCCTCCATATCATAACCCCCTGAGTATCAAAATCACAGTCCCAACAAGATACCATTTTTAACCTTATGGGTTTGATTTGCAAGGGAACCAATAGTTTTGAAGAACAAGGAATTACTTACCTAGATAAACTGAATATTTGAAAGATTGGATTCAAAACAGCATCCCCAACCATATGTGAACATGACAAACCAAGAACAAACAAAAGGCAAGCATGAGAACTGAAAAGTCAGCAAAATTAGCAATCAAAACCAAAATTGCAGTCAAAAGTAGATACTTCAAGACAAACAATGCAAGAAAATGGAAAATTTTGGGTCTTGTTTTTCTTTCATAGAATCATCACTAAGTGACCAACCTTGTCTTCCTTTCCTGGTTTGCCCTTCTTTTTTGCAGCTGTTATCCCACAGATGAGCTTCATATCTACCTGTCCATCTGTGCCTGATTTAGGTAAACATCCAAAACAAAAATGACCCTTAAATCCCAATGCATAAAAGATGAAGATGCAAGAAAACAAAGACATTTATGATACTAAAAATGGTGCAAAACATGATAGAACAAAACAAAACAAAAACAAAAAAGGAAAAGGGCTCAATTACTTGGTGACCCCTCTATACTGTGAAGTTCTCTGTCCAAATGTATCAATGGACTTCCTACGAGCAGGTAGCTTCTGACCCACTTTCCCAAACCCTCTCTTCTTGGTTCCCATTGTCAAACAATCAGCAGGAGAGGGTGAAATCTGAGCAACTGGGGTGACACAGCTTGATTGACAACCAGGGCTCATTGACAATGTAAGAGACTGTAAATCACCACATGCCACGGAAGCTATAGACCCGGAAGCAGGTGAAGAACCTCCATTATCAGCCATGGTGGCAATGCTAACCCAGTTGGCCATTTCAGAGATTTGATCACTGCAATCTGAAATGTCAGCAGTCCCCTTTTGCTCTCCTGGTTCCACCAGAGGTCCTTGGAAGAGAACATCCCCATCCCCATCTCCATAAAAGGGTTGATGGAGTTGAAATATGTCAAGAGAGTGGCTTTGCCCATTGGCCTCCTGTGGGTTGTGTCCATTTTGGGAGTAGTAAATGCTATCCAAACTGAGAGCCATTGCCTCCCTCTCATGGTCTGCAGCACCCAGGAAGTTCTCCAGCTTTGGAGAAGAAGAAGAAGTTGCAGCCAAACCTATTCATGACATGCCATAACAGCTCTCAATAAACAATTGCAGGAAGTAGAAAAGATCAAACCTTTATGGAAAAAGAAAGGAACTTGACTTGATACATACCATGTTGATCAGTAGGTTCAGCATAGCCAGAGAAACATTGAGCAGGTGAACAGGTGAGGTGTTGAAGGGGGGAGATGAACATGGAGTTTGAAACCTCAACATCAAGAGGGGAAGAGGAAGGAGCAACCTCCATTTTGATGTGAGGGTAGAGAGAGAAACCTAACCAGTTGCTACTGCTAGTGTTGCTGTTACTGCCATTGCTATTTTCACTCATGGAGTTCATCACCACTAGTCACACTACTTTGTTCTTTTCTTGATTTTCTACTACAGAAGCAAGCAAGGAAGGAAGCTCAATCATTAGGGGAAAATAAACTAATCATGCCAAAACATGCTCCATATTGTTTGGTACACAACACAAGACCAAGAAATTGTCACACATACAATGACACATTAAAAAGACTGAATGGAGGAGCCTTGAAACTCAACAAAAGAGAGAATGAGCTAGAGAGAAAGAAGATGCTTGGGACTTGGGAAGAAGCATATGCTGCATTCCATTGCATACCATTTCATAGGGATCTGTGTTTATAGTTTTTTGGGGGGTGAGAAACACCATTTCCAAAACCCATCTCCTGATTAGTAGTTGACTCTCTCATTCATCCCACAATAACCCCTTCCAAAACCCAAAGATTTAAAAAGAAAAAAAGAACCTTTTCTTCCCTCAAAAAAAAAAAGGTGTTTTTGTTTCCTTTTTTCTTTCCCTAATAGTTGTAGTATCTATGAGGTGAGCACTGTTGACTGTAATCTAGCCATCTAGGGCTAATGCTGATAAATGGGGAAAGAGGAGATGCTGGGATTGGAATTGGATACAAATGGTGTGGTTTATGTACACCACTCACCAGTACATGTACTCTCTCTATCTCTCTCACAGGCACACACACACAGTGAAGTTTGAATATAGATAGATAGACTTGACAGGAGGAAAGATGCATTTGGCCATCCAATCACAATCACATCATGCAGATGCAGTCACCCCTCCCTCTGTGCCTCTGTGCTGTGTATACACATACACCCGCCTCAACCCTCTCTCTTTCTGCTACCCAGCTAAGCATTTGCTTGATCCCGAGCTACTATGAGTCTATGACATTTTTTTAATCATAAAGGCTTTACACAAGATAGAGAAAAGTATATTGTCAAGGAAAGTTCAACTAAAATATCACGGTCCTTTTCATTTTTTCCAAACACGTTGCAAAAAGGCTCAAAATTCTCTTTTCTCGAATCGAAACCTAAACCTGTCGAACGAATTGTTTTGATCGAAAACATCCTAAAATCGATTAAATTAATCAAAATATCAATTGATCGACACACAAATTGGTATATCGCTCGCTTTACATGCTTTACATGATTATCGAATGACGGTTTTTGGTCTTCGTTCGAAAAAACTGTCGAAGGAAGGAGCTCGGCAGGTAGGAATGAGATACATGAAGGAGCTCGGCAGGTTTAGACGAGATGAATAAGTAACCTCGGCTCCTTTGAGTGAGGTTAATGAGGGAGCTCGGTGGATATTGTCGAGGTTATGAAATAACCTCATTGACTTAAGCCGAGCTTCATAAATTTCCTCGGTTTTTATAGAATTTATTGGCGGTCAGAGCCTAAATTTTCCCTCCCAATCCATTTATTTTTCCCTCCAAAACCATCCCGGGCTTTTGTAGGCGTCGTTGTGGTAAATTCAACATTATCACGAGGTGATGTGTTAAGCTCATCAAATTTTGCCGAACTCACAACATTTCCTCACCGAATCAAGCCGAGACTTTTTCATAAGCTCGGTAGAGTTTGTCGAGCGTCTTCTATATCATACGAAAAAAAAATTGAAGTAAAAAATTCATGGGTTATTCAAAATCGGACCTAAGACGCTGTGAAGTATGCGGAGGGGTAGAACCAATGGGATAGCGATTTTCATTGACTAATTTTAGATTTCAATATTATTTGTTCATAAAACAACCATTAATTTAATTAACATGAATATATGTATTCGTCGTGAATGTAACATCAATAGATGTGATTTAAGATTTCAATATTACTTGCAGAGCTGACATATATCAATATTATTTGTTCATGAAACCATTGTGAATGCAATATGGATGTAATTCCTAGTTGTTTTTCCATTTTGGGTGTTCGAAATCGTAAGTGCTTGAAAGGTAATGCATCCGGACAAATGAGCTTCGACGCGACTACAGAAGATTGTGAATTTTCTTTTTTTGGTATCACCACCCATTATAAGTTAGTTAGTTCTCATCAGAAATAATTAGCAGAATCAATAAAAACAGCAACCATGGCATGGATACAAGAAAGAAATAGCACTAACCTTATAGAGATACTTCTTATGTAGCTTGATAGCAGTTCAGCACATTATCATTATGAGCGAGCTAGGCTCGATACGAGAGTGTGAGTGTGTCATTCCATTGCTTGTAACTTAACCGAACAATTCTCATTCATGGATCTCTTGTGTATTTCAAAGGACCAGTCGAGGCAACTGTTGATGTTGTATTGTTCATATTTTCTATTCTATTTCCATTATATTCACTTCTGTTCAGATTCTTTAAGACAGGATATGCAAGAAAACTCCTTAACTATGAAGTTTTTTTTCTATTGCTAATACATTAGATTTCCATAACATAACAACAGTCAATACCAATGGCTTCTTATGATATTGATTTAGTCATTGAGAGTTACAATCAGAAGTGGTGGAACACAACATTTTCTAAACTAATTTAGTAAATTAGTCTGCCTCATTCTTATAAGCATATATGAGTTTGCATTATAACAAGACCAATCACATATACATCTACATAATTTAATGAATTTATGAAATACGTGTAAAACAAATTTCTAAATCACAAACCCTCAACAACAGAAGCCGAGGAAATTTATGAAGCTCGGCTTAAGTCAATGAGGCTATTTCATAACCTCGCCAACATCCACCGAGATCCCTCATTAACCTTACTCAAAGGAGCCGAGGTTACTTATTCACCTCATTTAAACCTGCCGAACTCCTTCATGTACCTCGTTCCTACCTACCGAGCTCCTTCCTTTGACGGTTTTTTCGAACGAAGACCAAAAATCGCCATTCGATAATCATGTAAAGCGAGCTATATACCGATTCATATGTCGATCAATTGATATTTTGATTAATTTCATTGATTTTAGGTTGTTTTCGATCAAAACAATTCGTTCGACAGATTTAGGTTTCAATTCGGGAAAAGAGAGTTTTGGGCCTTTTTGCAACGTGTTCAGAAAAAATGAAAAGGACATGTGGTAATTTAGGTGAACTTATCTTGTCAATAGTCATTCGGACATCTTGTCTCTAGCCTCACTCTTTTTTAATTGGGTAAATTACATAAAACCACCTTTAAAATAATCAAGTCTTCACAAAACTACTCTTAAAATAAAATTTTATAAAAAAAATCACCCATAAAATTATTTTTCTTCAAAAAAACTATCCTATACGGTTTTTATGTATACAATGTGAATCGTTTGTAAATCAAAAGAGCATCTTAGTAAATAGCGTGCTAATGCCCTATCACAGCAGGGTTGTGTTGTTCTTATTGGCACAAACCTGGCATCAAAACCCTTATATACAATGCAGAGTTTTATGCTTCCTAGCACAATCCATAAGGAACTAGATCAAATAAATAGATGTTTCTTCTGGAATAAAGATCTCCAATACAAACCTCTGATAAGCTGGGATAAAATCTGTAGACCATAAGGAAAGGGTGGTTTAGGTATTCGAAAATCAAAAGATATAAATGAGACACTCAAAATAAAACTCCTCTGGAAAATTCTTGCAGAACCAGAAAATATATGGGTAAAACTAATTCAGTACAAGTATTTGAAAACAACACATATATTAAATTACAAGAAAAGTGGGGGTTCTTCTTGGCAATGGTCGAAACTAACTCCTCTTATAGAAAAATTTAAAACTGGTCTAATTTGGTCAGTGGGCAATGGTAAATCTATTAATTCTGGATCGATAACTGGCTTACAACTTCGCCAATAATCAAAAGGGACGAGTGTCCTACCATTCGAAATGATAACGAAATAGTGAGCGGCTATATACTAGGAGGAAAATGGTGGGAGGAAAAATTATATAACACTATCCCACAAAGTTTAGCAAAATAAATATTGGATATCCCCCTTCCTAAGAATACATTTGATGACAGACTATATTGGTGGCCAGATAGGGAAGGATGGTGCAACAGCTATCGCCTACAAACTAATAAAAAAAACAAACAACCAGAATGAAGATAGTAATTCATGGACTTGGAAAATCGACACAACACCAAAAATAAAGAACTTCATTTGGAAACTAGGACAAAAGGGTATTCCAACGGCTACCCGTCTATCCCAAAAAGGGGTCTCCGTACCAACAACTTGTGTACTATGTAACAATGCTATTGTAGACGAAACACGTCTTTTTGTGGAATGCCAGTTTTCTAATTTCCATCCCCCATTGTCAGTGGGCACAAATCAGGCTATAATCAACTTGATTACAAATTCAAGCGATTTCTCCCCTATCTTGTCATTAATTGGAAGCACTCTTAAAAAAACTGAAAAGGAGAAAGTAGCGGTAACCTGGTGGACGATATCGTATATTAGAAATCAAACAATCTTTAGAAATGAACCCATTCCGAATCGAGAAACTGTTAAACACATCATTGCAACTCACTTGGAAAATGGGAAGAAAACCTCCATGCATGGAGATGAAGATGATATACAATGTGCTCGAGAGAATAATGCTACCAATCACACACAGTTAAAACTACAGCAAAAAGCTGCTAAGTGGAGAAAATCGCATGTTGGTACGTTTAAATTAAACTTCGATGGATCTACACTTGATAATAACGATAGCTCAGTTGGCTACATCATTCGAGTTTGGGAGGGTAGAATGATCCACATTGGCTACGACAGAATAGGTAACCAGATCCCGCTGAAAGCGGAGGCCTTGGCATTAACACATGGAATTATCCAAACTCGTGCATTGGGAATAGACAAGTTACAAATTGAAGGGGACTCCCTTATAATCATAAATCATTTAAAAAGAAACTTCACATGCCCATGGGAAATCGAATTGGTGATGTCCGATATTAAAACATTGTTGTCGAGTGTGAGGGAAGTCTCATTCTCTCACGTACCCCGAAATGGCAACAAAATAGCTGATAAGGTTGCACACCTTTGTCGCTCTGCCAGAGGCGTCAACATTTACACTGATACAGGTCTCCAAGACCTCATTCGTAAGGATGCTATCGGGTAAGATTATTTTACCCGAACTATTACCTGGTAAAAAAAAAATGTATACAATGTGATAAAAAATGTTATGTTGTGGTTAATTCATTGTATAATAATGTTATCGAGTATTGAATACCAAGAATGGGCCGATTTGGACAAAAATAATCCCAATGAAATCAGACCGATATAAATTATTTGATTGTTAATATGTATATTTTTCATAAAGCTAAATTTAAAGCGGAGTATTACCAAATAAACCATTTCGGAATGACTCATCGAAAAGAACTTGTGGGTAATACCCATAGATTCTCAGTTCGAACTCCTTATGGATTATTACCAATTAGTACAATACAATAGGGAATTATAGATAGGCATGCATGAGTATTGAGTACTCAAAACCTGCTTCGTGGGAAAGTATAGTATGTGGGGTCCACGCGACTCCATTTTGAAAATATTCCACGATGAGAGTTTGATCAATTTTACCCGAACTATTCCACGAATCACCTCTTTAGAGAGGATGGGCTGTCCTCAATTCTCCCCGATCCCCTGAACCTTCTGGTAAAAACACACCCTTTATTATTTAATTTTTTTTTTCTTTCAAATTTCAATCATTTTTTTTAAAAAAAATTCGGGAGAGGGGACAACAAGGAGCTATCTCCTTTGGCACAGCCGATCCCGTCCGCTAAAAATTGCCTCTCAAAAACCAAAACTAAAAGGAAAAAGAAAAACGAATTATACATGCATTTTTGGCAGTAAGATAATTAAATTGAGAATATTAAATTAATGGAGTAACAAGAAAATTAAAGCAGTTTGAATTTCCAAAAAGAAGTTTAAAATGGTTATTTTTTCTCAATCAGATGCAAAATGGAGCATAGAACCTCGACCCACGGTAAGATTGTAGAAGTACATTGTACAGGAATTCAACTAATGAAAGTTACTCTCTTCTTTCTCAATCACCGACTTCAAGTCTGGAAGGTGGGCAAATGGCTTAAACTCAGTTGCTGTTGATTTGTTGAAAATTTAAGGCTTCAATCAGATTCAGGCCTTTATTTTTTACAGGGTAAAAATGTACACCATTGTCCTTCTGCAAACCAATATTTTTAAGAGCCCCTGCAAAATTGCCTAGCTCAACCCCACTTTCCTCATAAAACTACTTCAAATGGATCTCTCATCATATTGTTCGTCGCATTGGATCAATAAAATACTAACCAATATGTGGCGCATAAAACGGTGACGAAAACATTAAAGATCAACATTTCTGTGCGGATACGAAGTGTATGTTATTGCTAAGGTGATACAAATATCGATGTCAAACTCCATTTCATAGCGGTTTTATGTTTTTGCATACGAAGAAACTCCGTGGAAACACATAAAAAACGTTTCTGAGAGGTCATAACCGTTTGGTTAAAATGTTTCTAACTTTCCAAGTGGCTTCTCCACTAATTTTATAGTTAAAAAAAAAAATCAAACCCTAAATCATACATCCCCTTCTTCTCGTCTGAAACTCCCGCTCCCTTTAATCCTTGTCACCTACTTCTCCTACATTTTCGGCCCTCCCTCCTCTCACTTGCTCAGTACTCTCTCCCTCTAAGCTGTCTTTGGTAAACGTAAACTCTCACTTGTAGAACTTTCTCTAATAAGCCATAACTTAAGAAAGATTGATATTGGATTGATTACTTTGTGCTGCTCTTGATTATGTTGTTATTTTAAAACTAAGTTACTTTATTTTGTTGGTTTGCAAGACATTTAATATATCTGACATGTCTGTATTGATTTCTGTTGATGAGTAAGGACAATGTTTATCACGGTATTGAACATTTTAATTTGTAGCCTTAATGATGATTCAATGTGTATCACTTAGTGATATGTTTATTGCTCTTTTTTAGACCTTTAAATGAACATATAATTCATATTACCATTTCCTTTAACATTTCCGTTTCCTACAAAATTCGGATTGCCGTTTCCGTTTCCGTTTCCCTCCCGGTTTCCGTTTCTGTAGTCGCTCCAGAAGCCAAACATTTGATAAGCAAATGGTCTGGCCCAGGCCCAATTCGAACTAACAAGCCCAAACTTATTAGAGAGAGTTGATTAAAAAGAACGGGGCCCACTTTCCTGTTAGACGGAGAGAAAGCCTCGCTGTTTCAAATCATCACTGGTGAATGCTGATGATCACAATCTTCGTCTATCTCCTTTCCCCTGAATTCCCAATCCCGGGTTTCATCTTCCCCTTTCCCTCTTGTTATACAATCCTTTCTATTATCCAATTTGAATTTCCTCCACTGCAGACGATGTTCTGGAAACGGATTTTTTTATTTGTTTTGTCGAGATCGTAATTGGTGGTGGTTGGGATTCGAAACTCGGAGTTGCATCGCTCGCAAAATTCGAGGAGTTTCGAATTCCTTTGTTTATTCTAGGTATCCTCAATGTCATGGTTGGCCCGTTCGTTCTCAGATTCTCTCGGCATCGACGACGGCGAACACGATCCCCAACATAATCATGATGCTTCTCGCAATATTTACGATCAGACTTCGTTTTCTGGCCGCATGTACCAGCAATTTCGTTCCAAGGAGGAGGATGGAGATCAATCTCATGGGGTTAAGGAGGATCTCAGCGAATTCAAGGAAACCCTAACCCGTCAGCTCGCTGGCGTTGCTAATTTTCTTACTCCTCAACATCCATCCCCACCTCCGTTGCAGGTAGCTGCGCCTGATAAATCTCCGGATCAGATAGCACTCTCCGAGTTCGATCCGTCGGAGTTGTCGGATCCATCTGTCTCTAGCGATGATGGATTATCCGATCAGGACCAGGTTGCTGGAGAAAGTGGCGATCCATCGGATGTTGGAGGGTTGGCTGCTGGAGAAATTCACAGGTTTCCAGACAACGATCCGGCACCGGTTGATCCAGATAATCTTCGACTGGGTACGAATTATGCTGAATTAGGATCGAGAGTGGAAGAACCTGATTGGATTCATAAAGCGGTTGGTTTGACGGACGAGGTCTTGTCATTCGCTGGTAACATTGGGCATCATCCCGAGACCTGGTTGGACTTTCCCATCGAGGAAGAAGATGATTTAGACGGTAAACGAACCTCTAAATCGCAGCATTTTCAGTTTAAAGTTTGCTATATTTCACCTTGTTTGTGCCATTAAGATAATCCTCTGTTGATGTTTATTAATGGTTTTGAGTGATGTCGGAATTCTGATTCTCGTGAAACCGTCTTCTCTTTGATGATGAATATCGAATTAACAAATTGAAACTTTGAAGTATAAAGTGAAAACTTGAAAGTGCTGTCTGTTGTGGGCTATGTTAATTGTTAAAGAACCAGAAAATAGTTGTTGCATCAAATGTGTTTTTGTTGCTCATGAAAAAGAATCCATCCTCATCTGGTGCCCAGAGAAAGGATGATCTTTTCAAGTACTCCACTAACTCTTACAACTATTCTTGTTTGCTCAGATTTTGAATTGTCGGAGTTCCAAAAGGAGCATGCCATAGCCATTGAATCCCTTACACCAAGGCTAAGAGCTCTGAGGATCGAGTTATGTCCCGCTCATATGACTATTGGCTACTTTTGGAAAGTTTATTTTGTTCTCTTGCATTCAAGGCTCAACAAGCATGACGCAGAGCTTCTATCAACCTCCCAAGTAAGTTTATTTTCTTCTGCAACAAGTCTATAATTGTTATCCTTGTACATTCTGTCATGTCGGTAATGGTGAAAGAACAAATCGAAGGAGAGTTCTTGTCGCTATAAAAACAAAAAAGCTTTTTATGTGTAACTGTTTGGGAGGGGTATGAATGTATGATGTATTTCCTCCTTCAGCAAAAAGCCAAGCAGAAGTAAAATGTACAGTGTAGGGCATTGGGTCATCAATGTTTGAGAATTGGGGTTCTTTATTATTGAGATATGAATAATAATGTATATCCTACATTAGGTGGTGTTGAATATCCATCATGCTCATAAATTCACTGGCGTTGTTGGGTAAAAACTCATCTGACTCCGTTATTTTGTAAACTTGGATGATAGCGCAGAGGGTGGATAGAAACTTTTGTCGAAAATTAGTGGAAGACATAAAGTTCCATCCTACCTGATTTTGCTTCCGCTACTACCTTGTGCTGAAGAAGTGTTCTACTACTTTGTGCTGATCATGTGGCATAGTAGTCCACAATAAGTAGAAGACATGAAATTAAACCTGTGTTCTTTTACATCAATGATACATCTGACAGTTAAGCAACCAAGGTGATTCTGATGTGAAACCATTGTAGGTTGTTGAAGCCAGAGCAGCGTGGATGCATGAGCTACAAAAGCGCACCAAGGAAGAATTGGAGCGACAACGATATTATCAAGAAAATGCTTTCCTGCATGATGAGTTGGGTCCTTCATCACCTTGCTTTCAGCAACCAGACAGCTACTCAACCTGGACTTTTGCATCTGAACCTGCTTGTTCCAGCTTAGCTTGTGATTCTGAAACTCAAAAACATACGATTACAAGCTCTGAGGCAGAGTTCGTTGGCAAGTCTGTCATTTTAGAGAATCCAGACATTAAAACAGTAGTGGAGAAAAACACAATGGCTGTCTCATCACCTAGACTGCTGCTTCAAAGCTTTGATGATGACGACGACGACGATGATTGGCCAGAGGATGAATTGTTGGAAGATGGAAAGTGTGTTACAACAATTCCATTAGGATTTGAGGAGGAAGTCTCTTTTAGCGATCTTGAGGACGATGATTGCAGTATACATGCTAAATACAATATCAACTACTAAAGTTACTCCATCCATCCTAGACTGTAAAAAGAAATTTTGGCGGCATATTCAGCCAAGCTCGTCGCTTGGGAATGAGGAACTCCTGTATCTTAATACCATTTGGCATGAGCAATTTTCCAATTTTTGTCTATATGCTCTGTATGGTTTAGAGCATTGACAAAATTTCCCTCTTCTGTGAAGTTATCCGTCTGCAGTTGTATGTATCTATATCGCTGTATGATGGCTCAAAGTGTGAATTCTTTTTTCTCAACTGTTGATGATTTTTTTATGTAAACAAAAGCTTGATAGAAATTATTTTTTGTTTTACTCCTTGTAGATTGATTTAAGGCCATGAAGTTTATCTGTTGTAGCTTGTAACTGTGGATGTACTTTCAGAGAATGAATGGAAAGGTCTACTTGTGAGTTTGTAAGTTTTCTTCTTTATGCTAATCCCTACAATATAAGAGCAAAAGCAACCTTTGTGCAAAGGATTTAGCCACGTGTCCAGCAATTTTTGGAGAGTTTTTAATTTTTTTTTTCTTTGGAAAAGCACCCTTGATTCCTTGAAGCGGTTTCTGTTTTTTCTCTCCTTCACGACTCACACCCACGTTCTCTCCCTCAAATTGCTCTCCAACTCCCTCTCAATCAGAAGCGGCAGGAGAAGAAGACCGAGGAAGAACGATTCAAGGTTCAAGGTCGAGGATCTCTCATGGTGCCACAACAAATCCATCCGCAGGTATGTGTTTGATTTGAAGATGTCATTTTTTTCGAAAAATTAGGGTTTATGGGATTCAATTTGGGGGATGTAGATCCAACTTTAGCACAAACGTTCCTTCTGATTTAGGGTTTTGGGTATAATCTTTCTCTGTCAAGGGTTTATCGCCAATCAAGAGAGGCTCAAGCCACATGAGAAGAAGACTGAGAAGGATTGTTCGTCGACAAGGATAGGCTCGAATCTGGCTGTTCGATTTTAATTCAGGTTTGTGAGATCTTTGCTTTTTTCCTCTTTCTTCTTCCCCTTTATTTTGAATGTTTATATACTTTTAAAGTTCATGTCAGATTTATAGGTTTCTTCTTTGTTGATCGGAGCGTCGTTGAAGGGAAAGAGTTGCTGCCTATTTTGAGTGTTTGGTTAGAGAAACGTCTGATAGAGTGGAAGAGTTTTGGGAGCGGTTGGAGCAGAGGATTTTGGTGATTCTTTTACAAGGGCATGGAGAGGAAGAGTCTTGCCCTCACTGTTGTCCTCTACAACGATCGACATCTCCTTCGTCTTCAACAAATCACCTGGTAATTCCTACCCTCTTCTCTATGATAATGAATATGTCAATCAAATTAGGCTCCCAGCTGGAAGAGAAAAGAGCTTATGAGATATGAAAGCACCGATTTTTTTTTTATTTTAATTTTGAATTTTGTGCTTTGTGTTTTTTAATAAATTTTCGGTCTTTTGATGGGTGATTTTGAAGTTTCATTTGAGATTAAGGTACTCTGCCTTTTCCTGGGTAACTAAATTGAGCTTTTACTGAGTTTATGATACCTGGCAATTTTACAAGGCGAAATCACTAAATTCAGCTTCTGGTTTTTTTTTTTGCAAGGCAATTTTCTAACTGACATTCCTACATATTTGACTTGGTTTAATGGGTGAGGATAATTTTTTTGTTTGTGTCCCAGCTCTTATGGATATGCCTAATTGGAATTCTAAGCCCAAGCTTGCCTTTTAATGCAGTTATGAGAGCGCTGACATGGCTTTGCATTATGGTTCAATGCTGAGAGAGTGCAAACGCCATCAGGTTGTGTCAAGGTAATCTGTTTTGTCTGATTTTGGAGATTTTGAACTTTATCTATGGTTGGGATTCCTTCTATTTCTGCTAGAGTTATGTTAATGAGTTCATCTAACTAATACTAAGTTTTAAGTTTTATCCATGAACTCCACTATCTGTCTGGATTATTTGTTTTCTACTTCGATGGGAGCTGCATACTATCTGATTGAGGAAGGACATGTGTTCACTTCAAGTTCATTGTATTGATCAAATATTGTGAATCAGCAAAACATGCAATATTAGCAAATGTTAAACGTTAAGATTGAATCTTATGGTGATATAATGTGATTGATTCTCATAGCTTAAATTATGTGTTCTTAACTTATGTGTAATGTGATTGATTCTCATAGCTATGGTTGATCTATTTGCACCTTTCCTGTCAAATCATCATTTTGGCGCACGGGCTTTACTTCCATCAAATGTTTTCAGAACAATTCACTATCTCATAGATGGTCCAAATGCTTTCACGTTTCAAAGATTCTTCCGAACCAAGGTTTCACTCTTATTCTTATAAATGCATTCTTACATGAATTATTTTATTCTTGAAGTGTAAGTTAATGTTTTGGTCATGCTCCCTTTCCTGGTTCTTGGTTATCTTCGTTGTATGAGAAACCCATCCTTTTTTTTTGTCACTTGGTCATCCTTTTATTTTTCGGTGAAACGAGTGTAGGTGCTTTTCTGCAGCAGTAACCACAATTATTATTTTATTAACAATGTTTTGACCTTTATGAATCTGACTTGCTGAGCATTTAAGATAAATAATAAATCTTGAGAAACTCGGGCAAATTTGAGTTTAAATTGAAGATTGAACTTTGTTGTGGAGCAATTCTTCTCAAATTATAACCTAAGCAAATCGATGTGCTCTGAATAGGGGAATTGGATTCTCGTGAGAGCGAAAGATGGAATTGGAAGAAACTGTAAAAAGGGAGTAGTTATTTAAGAAGTTATGAGATTTTCTTCTTAGATCTTTGTTGATTTTTTTTGATGTACTGGATTATTCTGGACCAATATTAATTTATTTCAATGTTTGGACTTATTCTCTAGATCTTTCGAGCATATAAACTGCAATTTCCTTGGGTTGGTGTTGTAAATCGTTCGCAAGCAGATAACAATAAAAAAATGTTGATAATGGCTGCTTTTCGTAGAGAGCATGAATTCTAGGATGATAGTCCATAGTACATGCATCTTGCTAATAGAATGGGCTTTAAGTATCTTGTCAAGGTGCTTTCGAAGGTATATCCTCATTGTTCTAGGGTTGTTTTTGGTCGTTTGCGAATTTCAGGACCAAATTTTCTATTTAACTTTGTTGTGGAGCAATTCTTCTCAAATTATAACCTAAGCAAATCGATGTGCTCTGAATAGGGGAAATTGGATTCTCGTGAGAGCGAAAGATGGAATTGGAAGAAACTGTAAAAAGGGAGTAGTTATTTAAGAAGTTATGAGATTTTCTTCTTAGATCTTTGTTGATTTTTTTTGATGCACTGGATTCTTCTGGACCAATATTAATTTATTTCAATGTTTGGACTTATTCTCTAGATCTTTCGAGCATATAAACTGCAATTTCCTTGGGTTGGTGTTGTAAATCGTTCGCAAGCAGATAACAATAAAAAAATGTTGATAATGGCTGCTTTTCGTAGAGAGCATGAATTCTAGGATGATAGTCCATAGTACATGCATCTTGCTAATAGAATGGGCTTTAAGTATCTTGTCAAGGTGCTTTCGAAGGTATATCCTTATTGTTCTAGGGTTGTTTTTGGTCGTTTGCGAATTTCAGGACCAAATTTTCTATTTAACTTTGTTGTGGAGCAATTCTTCTCAAATTATAACCTAAGCAAATCGATGTGCTCTGAATAGGGGAAATTGGATTCTCGTGAGAGCGAAAGATGGAATTGGAAGAAACTGTAAAAATGGAGTAGTTATTTAAGAAGTTATGAGATTTTCTTCTTAGATCTTTGTTGATTTTTTTTGATGTACTGGATTCTTCTGGACCAATATTAATTTATTTCAATGTTTGGACTTATTCTCTAGATCTTTCGAGCATATAAACTGCAATTTCCTTGGGTTGGTGTTGTAAATCGTTCGCAAGCAGATAACAATAAAAAAATGTTGATAATGGCTGCTTTTCGTAGAGAGCATGAATTCTAGGATGATAGTCCATAGTACATGCATCTTGCTAATAGCATGGGCTTTAAGTATCTTGTCAAGGTGCTTTCGAAGGTATATCCTCATTGTTCTAGGGTTGTTTTTGGTCGTTTGCGAATTTCAGGACCAAATTTTCTATTTGGGTGACTCTAATCATGTGCTCAAATGCTCAATTTATGAGTTTAATCGATTTCTGTTTGCAATTTTTTGTTTAGGGTTGCGATTTGTTCAATTTGGAGCTTTTCGTTTTGGGTATTTGAGAGACAAATCAGTGGTCCCGACCTTCTTTCCTAGCATATGAAGAAGCACCTTATTTATCTATTGGTCACATCTGTAGAAAGAATGCTCCACGTGTCTAGCAGAGCATTGTTTTTTGGAGTTTTTTAAGGTTTTTTTTTTCCAGTTATCTCCCTTCCAATTCGTTTTCTTTGAAGCGGTTTTTTTTTCAAGCGTTTTTTTTCACCACATCTTATTCAGTCTAGAAACCGTTCGCAAGCGGTTTTGGTGATAATTTGAGGGCTCCGGAGGACGAGGTGCGGAGGCAGAAGGAGCGAAGGACGAAGGCTCGAAGGCGAACTCCACATCAGCCAGTAGCTTCCGATCGCCTGGGTTGAGTCGTCGGTTTCCGATCGCCAAGGCTGCGGGATGCCTGACAGGCTGAGACACCTGACCACCATCTTCAAGCAGCAGCAGATGTCGTCGGGAGAAGCTCCGATGTGCTGTCTCAAACGCGCTATGTTGCTTTTGGCGCTCGGGTTCGTGATCGGTGTCGTCGGGAGGAGATCCGATGGTTGTTGAGGGCGAGGCTCGGCTGTCGAGAGAGAACATGAAGGGGGAAGGACAAAGAAGGCTCAACAACTATGAGGAGCGGCTCCGGTGGTTTCTGCAATTGAAGACGATCTTCCAGGTGAGCCGCCTTCTCTCATCTTTCTGAATCAACGTTTTCTTCCCCTCCGTATTTTCCAGTTCTAATTGAATGAAATCAATTTCTCATTCGGAATTTGTCCTTTCCATTTCCGATTCAGCCTAGAATAGAGACAGACGGATGAAGATTTGGGGATTTTGATAAATCGTAACACTGAAGTTCAGGTATTGTTTGAAAATCGTTCGTCCTTATTTGTTAGGGTTAGGGTTTGGTGTTTTGTTGCAGAGATTGATGCCATAAGATTTTCTCGCTGTGCATTATTTTATTTAGTTGCTTACTTCAAGCATTTTTTTCTCTTTTCGGTAAGAGTTCTCTTCTGTTTTTTGTTACTCATTTAATTGATTAATTGTAATTTGGAACATTTAAATGCATTAATTCCTTTGTATCTGAGCAAGATACTTCAGGAGGATGACTAATTGTTCGAATTCAAGAGGTAAAGTTTTTACCATTTGATTTGAGGGTTATTCTCCTAGAATTAGAGTTTCATTTTGGGTGTTCAAGCTATGGTTTAGGTTTCAATTTGGGGTTTAGCCGTTTAGGTTGCAAATTAGAGGGTTTTAATTCATTGGGTTTCGCTTTAAATGTTCAAGCTATGATTTAGGTTTCAATTTGTGGTTGAGTCTAGTATTCAGGGTTAATTTGTGATTTAGGTTTCAGTTAGGTACTTCTAAAATTATAATTCAGACTTCTACCAGAATATTGGTTTCTGAAAAAGGTCATAGTTTTCCAAAAATAATATATCTTGGTGTAATTTGAAACAAATGAAATGTCTGAAACCTACAACCCTTTGTTGATTTATGTTTTTAATCAAGATATCAGTTCTAACTGCTTTCCATGCTCCGGTGAATGGTGATATATGAGTTTTGTGCTAAAAATATCATTTGAAAAGGTTATCTATTGAGAAAATAGTGTTTGAGTTAAAGTAGGTTGGCCAGTCGTCTTGGTTGTTGTAAATATTGAACAATAAATGACCAAATGCAGTGGACTATATTAGTAAATTCTTTGCTATATAAAAAGGTTCAGTTTGACCGGAAAGAAGTAGGAGGCATAGGTTTTGTTCAAGATCAGCTTATTAAGGGAAATTTAAGGAGCCACCTTTTACAGGCAGTTTCTGAGTTTCTGAATTTAAGGAGCCATCTTTTATTTTTTGATGTCTATGGGTTTTGCCTGTTCTGAGTTTGGTTTATTGCGATCTCGATGTTATGGTTATGTCTTTTTTTTAAACAACAAGCTTAGATAGTCCATAGATAACTACCTGAGCTTACCCACTCCTCTATTTCTTTGGTAGTTTTATAGGCAGTTTCTGAGTTAGTTTATTTGTTTAGTTGGTTGTTCACTCTTGCAATATAGACAAATCAGTGTCCTTTTTTCGTTTATAATCTATTTTTATGCTTGGATTTTCCTTAAGTAACGAATGGTGTGCAGTTGGAATTGAAGGAAGAGTCCAACGGAGGCGATGAGAGGAATGAAGAGTTTGACAGATGCTATTCGAATTAGAGGTTCGTTTCTTGCCTTTTTTGTTTTATGAGATTCGTTTTGAATTAGAGGTTCGAATTATAGCACAAGCAAGAGCAGTGTCTTGCATCTGAAGCAGTTTGATGAGTGTTTTGGCCTTCATTTCAATCCTTTGATATGCTTGAAAAACTAGATTCAATTTTAGCGATTCATTGTAATGTCATAAGTTATAACTGGATAAAGAAATATGATTGCATTAAACTAAATTAGAAGCCCTGTATGACAAGCACAGATAGCCCATCATGTTTTCTTCTTTTTCTGTTACTGCTATCCTAGCTGTATTTGCTATAAGGAATTTTGTATGTTCAAAACTTGTATCTTGGTAGTTATAAACGACCTTTCTTCTTGTCCCGGAATTTACAAATTTCCTGATTTTGTGTAGCTGTATTAAGATGGTTAATCAGCTATTGGCTGGAGTTCATATAGCATCTGCAGCTGAGGCTTTAGCATTTGGGGCGTATCTTGGTCTTCATACAAGAACTCTTTTTTTATTTTATCAAAAATAGTGGAGGAACATCATGGTAAACCAGTCTATTCCTTTGATTGCCATAGGCCCACAGCTTCTATTATCGTTTATCAAAATAGTGCTGATTGATGGTGTTTGAAGCTAGAACATCAGCACTGTTTTACTTTGGTGCATTCTCTTTCTACAGATGTGACTAATGGTAGCTATATCGTAATGTTTGATTGTGACATAAAATTTATCTATTGCAATAGTTGTGGAGTGCACCTTATTTATCTTCATTTACTAATTCATTTGTTAATGTTTTTGGATTAGGTGGACTAATTTAACTTATGAATCTGTTGTTAAAGGAAGGATATGGGTACCTGAGCTTGGGTTACTGAGACTTCTCTATTTTAGGAGAAAGTAAGGAATAACAATTTATGGTAATCTATTGTAAGTAAATGCACACTACTAGCGATTGAAATGTCTTTCCAAAAGTGAATTTGCTATGTTTTCTTCTAATCTGGTCGAATATTTACTCTAGGTGGTAAAAGTTCTATGGTGCAAGAGCAAACCAATGCCTGCTTTTTTTTTAACTTCAAGTCCTAAAATATATGTAACTAAAGTAGATTTTGTCTTCATGCTTATCTTTTATGGCATATAGGAATGATGGGAGGATTTGGAGCACATATACTTCTTTTAATTAACCTATTTTTAGGGGCAACCTAGCACAAATTACTTTAATTGAACCTGGATCGTGATAAATCCCGCATCCATATTACTATTGATTTTGTTTAAAAGCAATGTTTAATCACGCTAGACTTTTAATGCCGTATAGTTCAGTTTATGATAGATTCTAGAAAGTAGTGTAGAGTGTAGTGGTTCATTATAAATACAAAGTATTGGCATCAGTGCAAAAGTAATTATGATTATATTTTGGGTCATTTTATTGAAATTAGTTGCAATGTATTTTTTTCCATGTGTAGGCAAGCTGAGTGGATGAGGGAGCTTCTTGAGAGGAAAAGGTTGAAGAAGCTTAGACAGGGAGAATAAAAAGCCAAGATACAAGCAAATGATGAAGTAGATTTACACAAACATTCTGCTGATACAAGTGATGGAGCTACTAGCAGCGCTAGCAAGCTTGACTCAACTCGGTAGGGAAGCGATAAATGTCTAATATTGGGTTAAGAAAGTGTTGAAAATGTTTTTGTCTGGCTATTTTGAAGTTTGTCATCCTGTAGTGTTTGGTTAGATAAAGTCTATATTGGGGTCGCATGGGAGTACATGAATGAAGTCGTGCGTTTTTTTAGCAGTTGGTCATGGTTGAACAAGGTTAAATGTTATTGCCTTTCTTTTTTTGTCCTCTCATGTATAAGTTGTCAAAATCAAACCAAAATTATGGCACTTCCAGAATTTAAAATATATCTTTAGATTTTGTGAAATCGGAATGAAACCCGTATGCCTTCATTAATTAAAGATCATAGTTTCTACTCCATTGTAATCAGTACTGCTACAACCATTTTAAGCTTTCAATATATTGCAATAACGATTGTTTTATTTTCTTGTGTTCGATTTTTAATTTTTTTTTATGAATTTTGAAATGCAATGTTGAATATTACCAATGCAACAAATAACGTATGTAAGTCTTTTCAACAAATAAAAAAATAGTTAATTACATGTTCGTGTTTATTATTGTTGTTATTTTTGTTTACAGTAGGTAAACATTAGAATATCTTTAAACAAGATCATTCTTGATCATCATTATTGTTGTTATTGATCTCATTCACATTAATAGTAAGAGTTGTAAAGTGTCCTTTTTGATTTTTCGATAAACTCAAATCAAAATCAATCCTTAATAACAAAAGTAAGGTTCAATATGTCTTGACCCGATGTTGGCCTTGATGCCCGTCCTTGGCATATTATGCTCATATTTCTTCCACCCGCATTGTCTCCAAACTTGGTTAACGTATGAAGGCATTTGTCCCCTATGTTGATTAGCACTCTAAACTTAGGTCGATTACATAGTCGATAAAATCATCGTTTACCTTTTTTTTTTGGATCGTCGTGTTACATTTTATCAACATCTGCTTACGGTATTAATAAATCATTTCGTATTATTTATTTATGTTGAAGCATTTCATAGTCGATGCAATCAGTCAATTTTGTTCTTCGATAAAAGAACAGCTAATGGAGTCAAATGAGAGATTTATCTTACTATTGTCATATGACAACGCAGTTTGTTACTTGTATTAGCATATGACAGCGTAGTTACAAACTAACCACTGAACTTGGGGTAAAAAAAAAGCAGAATATGAGTAAAATTTTGCCTTTTGTTTTTAAGAAATATTTTGTATTTTGCTAATGGAGTCAAATGACAGATTTCCCTCAAGCCTAAATTCAAATGCCATATTTCTCTTACTGATGATGTCATACCGATGAAGAAGGAATAGTTTTTCTAAATTTTATAATTTTAGCTCTGAATTCCACATCATGCATCATACGTAATACGATGACATCTGATAAATATTATTGGTATTTTTTATATGATTTTTAAAAATCTCGTGCGTTCGCGCACGGGCTACTGACTAGTTTCTTTTTAATAAAAAGAACATGTATTTATCTGCAATGTAAATTATTTACCTGTTCAGCAGATATGCTTATATTACTGCAAGGTCTGACACGGTCACAACTCACACGGTAGATGGGGGCAACTCGAAACGCGTCGTTTTAGCGCATCGCATCGCCATCGGCATCATCCATTTATCAGACGGTATGTTAGGTTTCCAAGATTCAGAATTTATGAATTTTGAGGGTCCAAACAGGAAGGGTGGTGGCGCTTAGAGCATGCGCACTCCTGGGCCTACAAGCTCTTAAAGATGCCACATCAGAAAAAAAAAAGAAAAAAGAAAACTCACCTTTGCTTAAGGGTCCGGTAGAAAAACCCTTATATATGAACCTGCCTAATTGAACCCCTTAGCAGCTAAATCAAGAAAGCATGCAGAGCACATGCTGCTTCTGGGCAAAATACAAGCCAAATGGTGCATTGGGTTACGTGACTTGCATGAAAAAAAAATATACTCAATCCTTTAAAATGATTTTCATGCATTTTTTGAAAAAAAAAAAATATAAAAAAAATATTTTCAAGTGTGAAATAATTTTCTCCACTCATACACACCCATTTTACATATGTTTTTTTTTAAAAAAAAATAATATCAATAATACCCATATACTATTATTTTACCATATAAAAAATCAACTACAATTCCACACAGCAGAATTTCATCAAGTCGTAGATGATGGAATCACACAGATGGAGTTACCGCGTGCGATGACCGACATCATTAAAAACCGAGCTCGTATTCGAGATAGGGGCTCACACCGTCAACTCAAGGAAGACTTGGTTGAACATATTTGGCATAAATTTGGAACACAAGGAGATGAGAATTAGGTGGAAGTGCACGAGTTATCCTTTCAACAATTGCATTTTCGTTTCATTTGCATCTATCGTTGTATGGTAATATTTGTTTTATTGCATTTTCGTTTTTTTTATTATCGTGTAATCCTTGTTTCAAGATTAATGTTGTGCTTTGTTTATTTTTTCTCCATTTCACATTGTAGTAGTAGTAGTAATAATAATAATAATAATAATAATAATAATAATAATAATAATAATAATAATAATAATAATGATAAAGAACTAAATAAATAATAATAATAATAATGATTAAATAATTGAAAAGGGTAAATAGTAAAAAGTATAAGGGCTCGAGTCCGGGCTCACGAATGAAGGTGGAAATAATTAAAAGTTGAAATGGGGCCCTTAAGCTAATGTGGCAGAGAAAAAGTAAGTTAAGGGTCCGGGTGTTAAGGGCCTCAAGGGTTCACGAGTGTTCATGCTCTTAATTGCTGATAGCATATCAACCACATAGCAGAGCACAACAAACCACACAAATTGTTGCCAAGCTCCCCTTCAACGTATTCACCCCATCTCCCTCTTTGGCTCGGCCAATCCGCCATTGAGGTTCGTCCTCGCAATAATTTCTGTTAAATTGACATCTGTCTTTCCATTGTAGTTCCAGCTGTTGCCGACCTTCACATCAATAACGAAACCCTAGAATCTTGATTGTCGAAAGCGTCTATTTTATCCCAATTGCACGCACCTACAGAGTTTAGCCAGAGAAAAACCTCGTCTTTCTTGCCTATGGATCTTCAATTGTTGAGCAGAACAAAAGATTTCTCCAGGAGAAGGAAAAAATGGCTTTTAATGTTCGCGATGTTTGGTGCCTCGGCGTATGGCGCCTACAGAGTTTACCACTCCCCGTCCGTGACGAGGAAGAGGAAGAAGCTAGCGAGATTGATCGGAGCCTTATTTGCTATCCTCGAGGTAGTTTCCGATTCCGCAGAGACCGTCGGCGTTGTGTCCAGGGATCTGAAGGAGTTTCTGAACTCAGAATCTGACGAAATCCCCAACAGCTTGAAGCAAATCTCCAAGATTACGAAGTCGGATCAGTTTTGCCAATCGGTGAGTAGGATATCTGAAGCTTTAACCGTTGGTGTATTGAGAGGTTACCAATCTGAGACCAGGAACGACGATGAATCGAGCATCACCGATCGGGTAATGGATAGGGTTTTGTCGAATGCTGGAACTGGTTTTGTTTCGGTTATTGCTGGTAGTTTTGCAAAGAATCTGGTGTTAGGGTTTTATGCTAGTCGTGAACAGGTTAGAGGTGGAACTGATTCGAGTGATGGAGGTAATTCATCGAGCTTGTCGTCCTGGGCGGATGTAGTCTGCAGCGACAAGGTTAAGGATACAATGGCAAATTGTATACAGGTGTTTGTGAGCACAGCTGTGGCTGCATATCTTGACAGGACATTGGATGTTAACACGTATGATGAGCTCTTTGCGGGGCTCACGAATCCGAAGCATGAGGTGAAAGTTAGAGATATGTTGGTTTCGGTTTGTAATGGGGCTGTGGAAACTCTTGTCAAGACTTCGCACCAAGTGCTGACGAATAGGAAGGCAGATCAGCCTTCTGGCTCTTACGATTCGAGTAATGGTGAAGGTCAGGGCTTTTACTCAAACCGGGATGACTTTCCAGATCAGGAAGATGTGACTGACTTGACAAAGAGATGGGTGTTTCATAAAATGAAGAGCAGTGGATTGGTTGATTCGATATCCTCAACATTGTCGGTTCCAAGTAACAGGAGATTTGTTCTCAATATGACAGGGAGAGTGACCTTTGAAACTTTGAGATCAATAGTTAATTTCTTGTTGTGGAAGATATTGGATGGATTAAGAAGAGGCGCCAATGTTATTCATGATCAAGTTGTTGACAAAGGCAAGGAGGTGGTTAGATATTTTAGTGAGAAGTCTTCCATCATTGTTACGATATGTCTCGCTCTATATTTACATGCTGTAGGTGGAACAAGGCCTTTGTTGGCTGCTTAATCCGTAGGTTCCATTTGAATCAATCTCTATATGTGAAGTTTGAAGGAAGTCTTTAGTTCCATCTCCTCATAAGGTAGCAATTTGTGTGACTCTATTAATTTTTCTGTCATACAGTTGATTGTTTATCATGTTGGATCCCTGATAAGTTCAATATCGAAACAATGAGAGAGCATGTATTGTGCATATAATGAATAAAACAATATTAATTTTTATTGTATGCATGATTGATGATGATATAAAGTTCATGTATTGTGCTTATAATGAATAGACTATAGACCACTATTTGTACATTCTTAATTACATAATAAATTGAGGGAAATGGAAAAGGGGCTTATTTCCTTAACTATCCGTTCAGAACATTTTTGTTTGATCTCTTAATTTTATTGACTTCATTTAACAAAGCCTAGCAGATCTCCCTGGCCTGATACTTCATGATAATTCCTGTAGACAAGTTTTAGCTCAGCAAGTTCATACATGTAAAATCATTTTGATATCTGTGTGGTTTACTGTTTTTTTGTGTTTGTTTGGCTCCTTTGTTTCAGCTTATGTGCAGTACTCATTAATCATATAGGGGTTGTCTAAGAATCTGTCACCGATTGCAAGAGTGTCTCAAATTTGAATTGAATGACTTCCTAACTACCATGTTTTGTTCTTTTTGCGCAGAGATATTCAATTCAATGAATTCATTGTGATAGTGGAGTTCATTTTCATTGAAATTGCTTTCGTTACGTAGTATGTTTCCCCTACTTTTTTCAAATCCATGGTCCATGATTTTGGAACCTGGCCAGTGGTTGTCTATTATGCTCTTTTGATGATTTTCCATTGGGTCATTTTTCTAACAGAACTTTTTTTTCACACATATCTTTCTTGCAACTTGAGCTACAGTGTCTGGAATCACTGAAAATCAAACCCCTGGACAAGGATGATGGGATTAGCTCTTTCATTGTCAAGTGTCAATTAACTCTGGCCCTCTGGGGTTGGCAGCATTTATCTCAAATCACGTCAGCCAGTGATCAATGGCTTTCAATCTTGCATGTTATTGAGTGAGATTTCTTCCTTGCGCTTTGGATCCCATTTCAGCTGAATTTTTTTTCATCCTTGTACTCTTTTAGTCCACTCCAGAGTAATAACCTATCCTAAAATTTGATAAACATCCATGGAACTTAAGCAAAAATAAATAACTAGAACAAACTGTCATTTATTATTTGATTCTCTCTTCAATATGCGCCGACTTACATGCATAACTAACTGAAAAGTCGAAAACCACTAAACAGTAGACATGCCTTGCATACATCACTTTTATGAATTTCCAAGTTCTTATATATGTATGGTGTATACATACTTACTTCCTCCTGATCATAGCTTATATTTCCAAAGTTTTATGGTGTTTTGTGGCCTTGAGTGTAGATGTAATCGAGATGAGCGATCAGTGTTCTCCTCATCAAACATTCTTCATTCTCTGGTCCCTCGCAGCTGTCATCATCAGCAGCCTGTAAGTTCTCTGTTTCAGCACCCTGTAAGAATTTGTCACCACGAAACAACCATATATCACCTTGTGAACAAACAAGCCAAATCAGTTTTAACATAATATGATGTTCAGAAATACCACATGCTGGCTCTTCACCTGACGAGGCTGAGGACGAGCAGCGGAGCTAATCATGGAGGAGGAGAGGAGAAGAATGAAGATAAAGGTGATAAGTTTAGTCGACATTCCCATTCACTACACTTTTTTTACACTGGCTCTTTTTTTCCTTCTTCCTTTCAATTTATACAAGGATAAGATAGTGACAGTACAATAATTGGCCTTGGAAGAAGTCAAGCTCAAGCTTACCTTAGCTTAATGCTTTCTCATGTCATATGCTTTCTAATACTATAGATGCGTGTTTTATATACTGCTTGGACATGAAACTGTTAAATTTATATATGCACATCTTTGACACTATACGAAATCTATCAGAAAAAATACACTGCATCCAAGGACAGGAACATGGTTTTCAACATGTGATTTGCTGATTTATTTTGTACCTCTTGCTCCTGAATTTGATTCCACATTTGACTTTCTGTGTATGCGAATTCTGAAATCTTGGGAAGTTTTGTTTTCTGGCGGTTGGAAGTATGCTTAGAAGGAATAAGTGATGAGAAACCAAGACTTTTTTTTTGTAAGCATTGCTGCAACTGCTAGTTCACGGTCATGTAATGGATTTGTGTCTCGTGAGTTTGCTGTCGAGTCCGTGCTTATTGATCAGGTGGGAATTCGATCTGCACCTTCTTGCTTTGTACTGCTTGCTGATCCAAAAGAAGTTTATGATTTCTGTATCAAAGAAAGATTAGAAATTAGATCAAATCCTTGAAGCCTGAAGGTGAGATCATCATGATGATCGTCAGCATACAGATTCACGGGGATTGAACTCAGATTACCTTTGTACACAGCAAGTGAAAGAACTGCCAAAACTGGTGTATGATCACATCACAAATTGGTTCCCATTCAGCAGGTATCAGTCCTTTCTCACAATCTTTGTTTTCACACTAAGATGAGATTCAGAATTAGGCCTCTTTAGTCTCCAGTTGGGTATGGATTCCTTACCCTAAAATGAAGTGAAATCCGGTGTTGCGACGGAACCCAAAACAGAAAGCTGTTGGGTAACTGCTTATATGTTAAGTTATTTGCAAAACAAAGGCAAGCCAAAAAGCAAGCAACTGTTTCCTTTCATCCAAAAAGCAGGTGGACTATATGTCTATATGTTTGATTCAAAGGTTTTTTATATATAAAAAAAGAAAAGAAAAAGAAGAAGAGGTTGCCACTAAAAATGAGAGCAAGTGGTTGTCCACTGCAACCAAAAAAAATCCTCGGCAGCTCCCAGATTTGTGAAGTGGGTTTCCTCTTCTGTCTGCCTACAGAGATTGCCTGATTCAACTAAAGCTTTGCTTAATTGATCATGTTAGTGTGTGTGATTTGATTGATTTATTAGTTAATGCATTATATACAGCTAAGGTGATTAGAGCTGCTTTAATAATGGGAGGACTCTTTATACCTTATGGTGAGGAAAGGTTTGATTTTTAGTGCTCAAAGAAAGAAAGAAACAAACCAGAAGTTGTGGCTGTCGATCCATAAAAAAACGCATGTATACATGTTACTTAATTTACATTAACCCTATAATTAACCAGAAGATGAGCTTCCAATTACTGTAAGGATCATTATATAGCTTAAACACCTTAAATGGGCACTTCCTAAAATCATGTGTTGAACACTGGAGTAATGTTTAAAATTCATCCATATGTATTATCGGGTCTATCATATGTCTCAGGGAATAGGATAAGAGCATCAGCAATGGTGGGGAGGTGGGTTGCCCAAGTTGTTTTTTGTCTCGAATTGGGCAACTGTGGTCTACCTCCCCATATTTGAGGTGCCCCAATATATTGGGGACCTTCCCAAATTCGAACCCAATCATATTACGTCATGTGTCACTCCACAAATCATTTTTTTTTAATTTCCCTTAACATATTTTAATTACAATGTTAAAAATTTAATTAAATTATTTTAAATTATAAAAATTAATTATCAAATATAATTATATAATTAAATTAATAATTTTTCAATTATTTCATTTATAAATAATTTGATTTGAATATTTCAAATTATTTAAATTAATTATCAAATATAATTATATAATTAAATCAATATTTGTTAATTTTAAAATAAGAAAAAATTTAAATTAATATTTTTTATTTCTCGGATTTATTAAAAAAATATTATTTTAAAGTATTAAAATTAATTATCAAATATAATTATTAAATTAAATTAAATTTTTTTAAAAATTTCTAAATCAATTAAATTATTGTAATATTTGAAAGTGGGGTATGGAAAAGGTGATGAAATGAATTATTGGGCAACCCGACCATTGTGGAGTATGATAAATGAATTGGGGAGGGTTGAGGGTAAAGTTAGTGGAAAGTGAGGTGGACGAATGAGAAAATGAGAGAGAAATAATGGGGAACCCGATCATTGCTGATGCTCTAATCTAAGAGGCTAAATTCGAAAATATTTTTCTAGATATACCCGATTTAGTTATTTTTAAATTAGATTGTGGGTTCACCCATTTTCTCTTAGAGTTTTCTTTCCTAATGAAGTACTCTTATCCTATACCTTTAGGGCACACAATAGATAAATCGGTGTATTATTTGTGTGTGTGTTTTTTAAATAAATAAATATGTAAAGAAATTCGATGTATAAGAGCATCTCTAACATATTATCCATTTTGGAGAATTTTAAGGTGTTTTTTGGTCCAACTGATTCTCCAATCTCATTCTTTTAAATGGGGAAGAAGCGTAAAAAAATAGAGAGGTTTTCCTAAATCTGCAATTGTCTCCAAAAGTAAAAATATTCCCCAAGTCTTATAAATGGGGAAATTGTTGGAGTTTAAGCGAAAATAATACAAAGAAAATGTATTTTGTTTCATATTTTGGAGAAATTCTGAAGAAGCGGTCGGAGATGATCTTAGACCAGTAAATACAAGATATAACTTATAAGAGTAGCCAAAAGACCAAGGTCTTCCACATTTTAGTGTTTTAGCTGAGTGTTATTTTTTAATCTTTCCTAGAAATAAACGAACAAGATCTACCAGTATCCAAAATATTTATTTTTTATTTTTTAAATAGGGTTTTGTAAAGTAACAAGAAAAAGTTATTTTGCATCACTTTTTAAAATATTATATTATCTGTATTCTCTTTTACACTTGCGTCTCAAATTTACTTACTACTACTGAAACTTGTATTTGTATGTAATATATTTGTGTTTTAGCCCATCAAACAAAAAAAATTTGTGTTTTATGCATCTTAAGCATTTATCATTTGTTTCCAATGGGCCAAAAGCTCCACTTTTTTTGGTCAAAGAAAAAAAAAACTTTTCTTTCTACCTATGTTAATTTGTGTTTTCCATCTGCACCAACATTAATCAATATAGGTGGAAACACTTATCAAACAAAGCCGCCCCCCGAAAAAAATTCTAAAACTTAAAAAAAAATATGTGAAAAAGAGAGATATGTCGAGGTTTATTGTCTGCATAAAAATTCAGTGTAGCATATAAATGCTCAAATTTATTTCCCTTATTCTTTTCAAAATGGGAAAAAGGGCAAGCTTTTGCTCTCGCATTAGTTCACTTTTACCTTCAAAAAACACAATAAGGTAAAATGGGTCACCAAAATCATATAAATTGATGAAAATACTTTTGAAAGATTAAGATAGCATAAGAATGTGACTTTATCTCATATCAACTATAAAGAATGTAATTAGTGATATATAAGAAATGATAAATTTTGTATCTAATAACTAAATCATTGTTAACTATTACAACAACAATGTTGGAGTATATACCAGAAGTTAGGATATACTTACTCTTATTCAAAACTAGTTTTAAAAAAAGTGTCTTTTTTAAGAGGAGTTGAAAAACGTAAAGGGTGTTTTTAATAAACGCAGGGACGGAGCCAGGGGGTGCTTGGTTAGCTAACCCGAGAGCATTCCGAATGATGAGATCATGAAGATCTGAAAGAAATAAAAACACAGAATACATCAAAAGAAACACTCATAGCAAACCCGAAAAAACCCAAAACCCTAAGCAAATAAGCGGACACAACATCGAGAGGAAGGAAGCCTGGCGTGGTGAAGTGGATAGCGAGCGCATGAGACAACACCTGCTGACACGATGTCTCGCCGCCGGAAAGACAGAAAGCAGAAATCCTCGTAGGGAAAAGACGACTCCTGGTGATCACACGAAGTTCCCCCACCTAGATGAGAGATCTTCAGAAGGGAAAAAAATAGCTACATTATAACTTCTTTACATGTATCATGTCATGTTTTTATTAGGAAAAAGTTATCAAAATTCAAAAGTCTCATAAGACAAAACGAAATTGAGTTAAAAAAAACTGGTAATATATGTCTATTGTAATTTGAAAAGTTTATAACACTAAATGTAACTATCTATAAACTCTAGGATATATTTTCCTAAATTTACTTAGTGTAATTAAGTTAAGTAGCAGCCACCTCTTTCTAGTATTGGAATCCATACATGATTCTATGAAAATATTCTATAAAGTAAAGTCCACCTTTCTGTAAATCATACACCCCCCCAAAATATGGAAAACAAAGGTTATACCTATTGTATAGACTATCTACTTTGTTGCATGCAATTTGACATGGGTGTCAAACTTTTTCATTTACCTACTTTTTTTTTTTTATCTTTTGAATTTTCACCCACACCACACGTGGGTTAACACTTGCCCACATATAAAGTTCACGTGGCTTCCAATTCAATTCACTACCCCAATTAACCATGTTATATACTCCGTCCGTTCTAAAATATAAGTCATTTCGACTATGTAAGTACGTTTTTTAAGGAGCTAAAAGGTATATATAAAATATTTTTTTTTTTTAATTTTTAAAAGAATATTACATTTATTAATACTCCGTAATAAGTATAACATATAATATATATACACACACATTAAAAATAGAGATCTGAACTATGTTTTGGTATGTTTCACATATGTGTCAAATTCTAACACAATTTAATTAAGTATTTGACTCTATTTTTTAGCCACATTAATTGATGATCAAATCTATTTTAGTAAGATATATTGATAATTTCACATCGTTTAATCACATCATTCAATATAAATTTATCGTTATTAATAATCACAAATAATTGAAATAATATATTTTTATTATAGGCATTTTCTATTTATATATGAACGTTTTTTTAGAAAGATAAAATTATATAAGATTTTTATAAAAAAAAAATTAAACAATTATATATTTATTATTAATAAGTACGAAATTATTAAAATAAAATAAAAAATAAAATAAAAAATTTACGAAAGTGATGAAGTTGCTTTGACTAGTAACTATTGGAGTATTCCTTTTCTTAATATATAACTTCGTAATACGAACATTTATTTATCTTACCTAAGTTGGATCTCATCACTCATTCAAAAAAAAACCCACAAAATAAAGAAGTTAGTTAAATTTGGTTTGGTCCTTAGATTCTTCATTGCTAAGCTTTTAGATCTCCCACCTGCACCCTCCAGAATTACCTTTCAAATTATATTTAAAAAATATATGTGGGAAAAAGATAAAGTAAAAAAGCTCAAACAATAAAAGCGAAAGTTATATTTTATGATTTTATAATAATAAAAATAATAATAGAAAGACGAATATACCCTTTGAATTATACATTATTGCGGCCCAAATATTCCTCTCGCTCGTCCCATAAATACCCCTTCCCGGCTACGCAATTCTTCCCTTTACTCCTCCCTCCCTCTCTCCCCCCATAAGCTTCTCTCTCTCTCACAGTCCGGTTCGGCAAAATGATGTGCTCTGAAGAACCGGTCTACGTAAACCGGTTCACCGCCAACGACCTGGACGAGATCCTTTCCTTTTTGCAAGCCGTGGGAAACGAGGACCGGCCGGTTTCTTCAAACTCCGGTTCGGATGAGCCCCCGAACGGGGGTTCGGAAGACGAAAAGAAGAAGAAGCGGAAGATATCGAACCGGGAATCGGCTAAGCGGTCGAGGTGGCGAAAGAAGAGGCACCTTGAAGATCTCAATGCGAAGGTGAGCCAGCTCAAGGCCCAGAACCGGGAGTACAAGAACCGGCTCAGTTTCCTACTGCATCAGCTCCACATCGTGAGGAGTCAAAATGACCGGTTCTGGTTCGAGTCACTTCGCCTGCTCCAAAGACACTCGCAACTGAACCGGGTTTTGCAGGCCAGGCAATTGATCTGAACCGGTTGTCAAATTAAATTGGACGTACGAGAAATGATTTAATTGCTGTGACAATTTATGGACATATAATCTTTAAAATTTTAAATATTTCTCTATAATATGTTTTTTCTTCCCTTCTCCAAATCCCTGTTTCCTTTTATATATGTATGGTAATGGTACTTTCTAGCTACATATATATTTATATGTACATTTTATGTAATTAATGAGGTAATTAAAGTTGAAGCTTTTTTATTTTCCGGATTGAATATGAAGACTACATAAAATTTTGATATAAAGTGGATCATTACTAAAATAAGAAGGTGATCTTCTGCAGATGTTTAAGGACCACTGTAAAAAAAAAACTGATGACTGAAAAGCCCCATACTTTTGCATTTTGTAAAATTGATGGAGGTGTGGACATTTTCCTTTAAAGACGTGTAGCTAATGACCGATCGATTAGGAGTTCCTCCTATACGTGGCTCCGCCTATTTTCTTGGATGAAAATCCAAAGCTTAATTTGCTCTTTCCTAAGCTGGTAGTTGCAAATCAATTTACTTGATACTTGGCTCTTACCGGTTTGAGAAATGATGCACATATATATATATATATATATATATATATATATATATATATATATATATATATATATATAAATTTTAAATATATGGCACAACAGTACAACAGAATAACTGAATAGGGATATATAAAACTGTTTTTAATACAGCTAAAAAAAAGAAGATATATTGATATTAATTTGATAGAGTAGTATGTATAAAATGAAATTGATGGGTGAGGCAAGGAAAAAGGAGAGAGATAAAAGCAGGTTAAAAAAGAAGTGAACTTTGTTAAAAAAGGAAATGAAATCAAAGTAAGATACGCATAGCGGCATAGAGGATCTACATCATCATCTACTGTGGAGGGTTAAAAATAAAGAGGAAGAAAAAGAAGGAGCTTTAAGGTTTGCTCTATCGGTTGGGGTGCACCCACATCACATCTGCTACATATATATAATGTTCATTTACTTAATTACGTCGTCCAATTTCATACTCCTAAATGAATTTAACAACAGGTGATCTCAATGATATATAATACCCTATTTTTGGGGTATGGTAAAAACGTATCATCAACTTTCAAATGTAATAAAAATATCTCAACCTTTGAGGATAGTGATAATATCTCAACCTATGAGGATAGTGATAATATATTACCATGGGTTTTCTCACGGGTAAAAATGCTAATAATGCAGCATACATTGATTTTTTTTTTTACAAGGCAGCCTGCATGAAAGCCTTTTTACAAATTAGCATTAAAATTGAGTTTTCTTAAACAGTTTCCTTAGGGAAAAAATCGACAATAAAATTAAACCCGAAAAACGAAATTGATTTAACCAAGCAATTAATTCGATCAAAATTGCCTCAAATTAACACAAGACGACTATTCTATTCCTAAAACCAAACCGAAAACAAAACTAAACCGACAACAACAAAGAGGGGAAAAAATAAAACTTACTCAGCCAAGTCCGCAAACGAATTAAAGAAGAAGAAGATGAGAGAGAGACATGTCAAGATAGGAGACCTCAAGGGAGGAAGACTGTCATTGAAGAGGAACCATGAGTTGTTTGGAAGACCTGAAAGACAATTCAAGAGGCAACCACGAAAGAAGATAGGAGGGAGGAAAAGACGTTGGGTATAAACCCGATCCAATTATTTATTTATTTTTCCTAAGGAAACCCTTCAAGAAAACCATTGTAAACAAAATTCATGTATGCTTCATTATCAGCATTTTTGACCCCTGAGAAAACACATGGTAATATATTACCACTACCTTCAAAGGTCGGGATATTTTTATTACATTTGAAAGTTAGGGATATTTTTTTACCTTACCCCAAAGGTGAAGGTATTTTAATTAGTTTTCCCAAAAAACAATCGATAGTAGTTTTTTTCCACAACTATTAACTACTAAATATATATATTGTACAATTTCTGTATGTCTGATCTCGAATTCTTACTTAATAAAAAAATTAAAAAATAATTTAATTACTAAATATATATTGAAGTAATTTATGTAATTTGGACGCAACTTGGTTATTTATCTTATCTTATACTTTTTATCTACTTATCAAATATGTACATATGTACATATAATATGATCATGTGATAAGGTTGCTTTCTAAAACTTGTTTTTATTTGTAACTTTTATGATTGACTACACCTCCAAAATTAAAGCTGGAGGATTATGTAACTTCCTTTAATTCCTTGCGACACAACAAACATAAAAGAAAAGAAAAAACTTCCTTTAATGATCTCACACATATACATATACAAGTGTACGTTTATCTCTTTCAATTCCAACCTTACCACCCACGAGTTTCATAATATCAATCATCTAGATCTCTTTGTAAAGAGATGGATGGATATATATGTTAACAGTTAATTAACTGCTTTAAAATACTGTATACCGATATGGTTCCTATGCCTTTTGTTTTAGCTTCTGTCATATATATCGATCACTTATCAGGTTTACATATATTGCTGCATATCATATAATCTACCTACAGGAGTACAGGCTATCTAATTAAGCTTCAACTAAATCTAAGTAGCCAACTTTATATATAGCTCGGAAGGGTATCATTAGTAATAGCTCTAGTATGTCTTTTAATAGAGAACTTTGTACCATTATTCTTAAAGATGATCAAGGAGCAAGATTACAACTTGTTTAATCGCTCCTAATTCTTGACTATTGTAAAAAAAAAAATGCTAATTATTAGTCACTAGTTTAGTAGTTTATTTCGTTCACCATGCGTGATAAAATCATCATTCACCATGCGTGATAAAAAACAAAATTCCATTTCAAAGAGATCGAACTCATTACCAAATTATCAAATTAAAATGTTAAATCCAAGATATATAAGAAGATTAAGGACTATCTATTCTGCAATAATCAATTAATTACCAAATCAGCCTAGTTTAGCAGTTTATTTCGTTTTAGAAAATCTATACATGAATATTATTAGTCACTAGTATTTGTTAACTCAGTTAATAAGAACAATAATCGCCTTCACCAAGCTCTATTCGACATAACTTCAACGAGCTGGGAGATGGTCCAACCCCAGAGGCGATTGGGAAGCCCTCATGGTCACGCACAATGTAATCGTAACTACCTTTAGTGGTAGTGTTCCGTTAAAGTTTAGCTTATATCAGTTAATAAGAGATTTAGGCCATTTCATAGAGGGTCATTTTTTCCTTTGGGTGCCACTTGTGTTGAGTCCAAGTCTGGCTTTCTTCCAGTTATAGATCTTGTATGTTGTGTAAGCAGCAATGGTTCGCGGATCATGACTAATGTTATCTCATGGTATCTTTGGTTGTGTTCACAGAGAAGCCAATCTAGTTGCTCATCGACCACCTCTCGCCTCTCGATCTTGACTTCTCTGACTTGTCTGTCCCTGGGAATTATGCGTTAGCATATCTCATCCGCATGGATGCCCTTGACTAGTTAGAGTCTCCCTTCCATCCAAATTATTTTCAATTAAAAGAAAATCGCCCTCAATCAACTAAAAATATGAATATATATATTACCCCAAACTAAATATTACAATACAAGTCTTCCACCACTTGGGCAAGGTCTACATGCATGTATATATATGCCACTTTTTGTGTTCAATCCTTTCAGTTTAAAGTCTAATAAAAGGCAAAATCTCGTATTAGGTATTAATTAAATAAATCGCTTTTGTTTAAAAATAAAATCTTGTCCTCCAAATATGATGAATATGGTCCATTTCATAGGTAAGTAACTTTCTCAAAGGGCCATGAATATTGCAATTCATGGGTTTGGGATTTGGTAGACCCCTACTGGATCCACTAATTTAATATAAATTTAAAAGCCTTTAATTTATACTTTTTTCCCCAAAGTGCTTAAAACAATAATATATAATCACAGTATCAATACTTGAAATAAAGCTCGGTGGTCACGAATGGAGCTAGCTAGAATGACACGAGGGCAGTTCTCTTGCAATCGTGTTAAGACACGTGGCCATGCCTTCCCGGGGTGCGTGACATGTCATCCGGTGATTGGCTCGCCGGCAAAGCTTACCGGCCGGTTGGTGAAACATTCATTTCATGCAAATTAAATTAAAGGAGGGTGTCGACCATATATATATATAGCTTGGCTTTATGGAATTATGGTCATTATTTAATAGTTAACTTAAAATTTTCTTTGATATTTTTATAAAGCTAAAGTTTTTATAAATTTTTAAATATTAATCATTCTTTTTATGACGAACCTTGTTTTGACGAGATTTGAAATATGTCTTCTCTTTGACTGGCCGGTTTCCTGTTATATTGCATCTGTGCGTTGCTATGCTTCTGGTGTGTCTAGCTAGGCGATGTTCTTCTTTGTTGAGGTTTTAGCGTCTAGAGTCGGGACTGACTGGGGTCGTAGTTGTGTGTACAGGATGACTCCGTGTTCGGAAAGAAGGTTCCTTAGAGTTTCGTCTTCACTGTCCACATGAGTTAAGGTCCCGATGTATCGTTGGACAACGGTGCTCTTGCTTGGTGGTGTTTCGCTTCGTTCTTAGTCTACATCCTCAATTTACTAGTTTTAGGTTAATTTGTTTAGACTCGTTCTATTGTCGTGAGCGTACTATTTGTTTGTTGCGCTTGTTTCTAACTTTTTATTGTACTAGTAATGCCATTCGCGTGCTTCGCAAGCGAATTGTTGATTTTTTTTTTCACTATTAAGTCTTATTTTACCAAGAGCTGTTAGAAATGGCCATCTTCTTAGCACCACCTTCTGCTATACCTGAAATGCTAGTAATCTGCCTCTCCAAAGGTAACGTGCTCTGTGACTTTGAGGCTCCAACAGAAGCACTAAACACATCACTTTCATTAGCTGAAGGACAGAGAAAGTTAATTGGGTGATCACCCGATTCACCCCCCGCCATGTCAATTTTCTCCTTACCTTTTGCATCAGGATTTAATCTGGGAACCCACGCGTGGTTATGCTGATTTGCCCCTCTCGACTGAGCTCTACTACCCCATCTGTTAAGTTGTGCTCTGCTATTCAATCTGTTCTGCTGTACTCCTAAACCTACCTCAATCTCTTTCCGATTAAGTACACATCTTTCATCAGAATGCCCGAATTTCTCACATCTTGTACATCTGGCTGGAAGCCATTCAAAGATGAACTGCCAAAGCTAAAAATTAAGGTCAACATTTGGAGAATAAGGATGTTAATCAGCAGGTACTTATGCACTTGCAATTTCCAAGGAACAATATACTACCCAGAGCCCCATACCTCTAAAAACATGTATCTCTGTCAACAGTAATTGCCACCATCTCAATCTATTGTCTGTAATGTGTGAATACTATATGTTGATATAAGTTTAATCAATCTTTAATTATATTTGTGAAGGTGGAATATATATATAAGGATTTTAATACAATAGCACATATTAATGCCTACATTATATATTTCCTCAAATTCTAACTGCAAAACCAAAATCTAAGGGGTTGGCTATGCTATATTTCAAATTATTGCTACAGATATCCAAACATAAAGGTCTACAATTCATCTATGTTGATTTAAATTCACATACTGTACGTAGGTCAAAGCATGATTTTGTGGGTAAAAAAATCTCTATGAGCAAGGCATCGGTAAATTAATGCAGTTTCTTTCAATATTGGTCAAGGCTCATCGTCTCTATCACCAAGCAAATTGCACATATCAACACATTCTGATAAGCTACAAATTAAGCAGAAATACGCATATGTTAACCTTATTTGTATAAAATCTTAAATCTCCCGAATACAAAAGAAAGAAAAAAAACAAGAATTCTCTCCATTCTCAATGATCAATCCACCAAAATCTGTTCTAGATTCAAACTCTTTGAAGGCTTTGTAGGATGTAGCTACATAAATTTCTAACTTAAATAAGCGATGTTAACCTTATTTGCTTGTTATTTCAATCTCATAGTGGATCAAATAAAGAGAAATTAGACTAATTTAATGCGGAAATTGGTTTAGCTTTTGTGCAGCATCTATTTTCTAGATTAAAGAAAAGAAAAAATCTTTAACAGTATCAATGGCTTCGAACACCTCTAAAAGAAGAAGTTTAGAGTTCCCGTTGCCCTCTCTTTCATTTGCTCAAAACCAAAAATTCCCAAATTATAAATTATCAAAATCAGCCCTAATTGATTTTTCATGGAACCCTAATCGCTAAAATCATATCAAATTAAGGGCAAATTGCATAGAAAAGGAGGAAAACAAACCTGGAGAAGCTCTCGGCGTCTTCGAATGGCAGCGAATTGATTCGAATCTCCACTCTTCGAAAGCCCTCATGTTTCTGTGGTCAATCTCGGCCCCAATCGCCTTCATAAACTCCGAGAATTCGTTGATGTTGAGCAAAATATTGTCATCGATCTTTGAATTCTCCTTCCAAACCCTAATTACGAAGGCATCGTTCACTGAAAGGCTTTGTGGCTGGCGCTTGGCGGAAGCGGAGAGTCCGAGGGGCGAACAGGGAGAGGCAGGCTATGTCGATAGCAGAGAGGGAGAGAGAGACGAGCGGCGGTGGAAACACGCCGACATCCATAATTGAGAGGGGTGAGAAAGAAAGCCAGGAAGGCGAGAGGGAGACGCGAAGTGAGAGCGATGGCAATTTTGTAAATAAAAAAGCACAAATCGAAGGATTAAGGGTAAAATCGTAAGTTAACTTTGTGCTCATTGCCGCTTTTATATATATAGAGATGTTTCGGTCCATCTACTTTCTCGTCGACCTCTCAAGGATCGAGTCGGGCCTAACTGAGTTTAATTAACAAGGTGAATAGCAATTAGCTTTTTATAGTAAGCGCATATTTCGTCGTAATTTCTTCGCATCACGAATATTAATTAGTAGTAAATTATTGATGAGAAGAAGCCAAAAAAATGATACTAGCTTTTTGACTGAATCATATCAATAATAATATAGCACTGTACTTCAACAACTTCCACCAACAATTATATAATTAAAGGGGGACTTGAAACATATATCGACTATTGATACGTATTTGAAACATGCATGCATTATGCATATATGAATTCCATCAAATCTTTTTTATTTCTCACTTTGTTTTTGTTAATTAATCTTGATAATTAACTAATTATTATATATATACCAGCACGACATATATGCATGAACACAATGTACTCATATTACGTACCTAGTTGAGTTTTGGTTTGCGAATTGGTGTACTTTGCTTTTTTTTACTGTGGTACAGGTTTCATGTGAACGGTGACTGATTTGTCGAGCTTGTAGACGTTGTGGAAATGTGATGATGCCTGTTGATTATGTTAGAGTTCATGTTGAGGTGTCGGCTAGTGATCCCCAGAGTTCTCTGTGTGCGTCTCCGTTTTGTTGGGCGATCATTGGTTCTGCTAGCTTGTTTACAGTGTTGATGGCTTGTACTTTATTTCTGCTTTTTCAATTCCGTCATTTGCTTCTTGTTTTTCTTTTCAGTCATTTGCTTCTGTTATTTGCTTCTCGTATTTGCTTCCAATTGTACATGATGGTTAGTCCATCTCCCGGCTTATCTGGACTCTTGATTTCTCTAGGTCCGTCTAGATAATCGAATTTCTTTCCTTATATATATAAAAAAAAATATTACGTACCTAGTCGGTTCTAATCTCATCCTGATACTATTAATAGGGGAAATCACATAAAATAGCCCTTTTTTTACGGATATTTGCATCAATAGTTGTATGAGGTTTCATAAATGTTATAACGAGAATGATAATAGCGAAGAAAGACACAGAGATTTACGTGATTCGGCAACAATGCGTTACCTACGTTTACGGATAGAGAACTAGATTTGTATTAGAGGAAGCAAAACCAGATTAGGGTTATAAGAGGTCGGCGTTTTATGAGTATATGTGCAGACTCGTGAAACCCTAAACAGATAATGGACTGAAAGTTCAAAACAGACAGACGATAGACTCATTTACAATAAACATTTCCGCCGGAGGCATATGATAAATGTAACAAATTTTCTCAAGTGGTGAGTGCTAGCATTGAACTTCCTTTTTTTTAAAAAAAAATATTCCCTTGGAGCATATAACAAGAAACTTAATTGAGAAATATTTTTTCTAGATACACCCGATTTAGCAATTTTTAAATTAGATTATAAGGTTCATTTAATTGGCAATGAAAAGAGTAGCTCTTCAACCTTATATGTTGGTCAGGCATACTCTAAATTACCGATGTGAGACAATCACATTCCAACATGGACCATGTAATCACTTTCTATATCATAATACTTATCTAACATGTTTTGGTTTTTTTCGGAGCAACAGATATCCATTTCCAAATATTTGAGATTTTGAGTGCTTTTTACCTTTTACTCGTTGAGAAAATTCTAAATAAGCAACTGTCTTAAAAATCCAATTTTTGGTCCTTCAATCACTCTATAATTCATAATACTTGTAAATAACCCGTTTTAATGAATTACTCTGTATTATAAAACAGATCTTAAAAAATTAAAAAATATATATTATGAAACATGTCTGTTCCAATAGTTGTAAGTTGTATCTAGCAAATTGATGATCGATGCCTGTATAACTGCTATAAAACATATGAAACTGGTGGGAGTTTAGTCTTATAGCAAGTGCAAATTTTAAAGATTACATTTTTATAGAGATGAATTCAGACACATTATAATGATACAAAACCTTTGATGATGACAATTATATGATTTCTACTTTGCTGGCAACTTCTTGAGGACTTAACTACTCTATCACTAGCTACAAACTACTCTTGGACCCACTAGTTCATATATGTTAATTAATGTGATTACCTTCACAAGCATATATAATCAACCACTATAATTATTTTATGGATGCCAACTTAAAACTGGTTATTGTCCAACGGCTCAACCTATATTCTAAATTAAAATAAAGGATATAGATAATAGCTGCACTCAACCAATTGATTAAATTTAAATATTGTTTAGAAGTGAAGACCATATCCGTAGAAATAATGAGGGTGGGAGATCATGATTCATGACATATGAAAAATAGTCTATGCAGAGAAATCACAACATTCAATTTGCCTCTGCTCCTCACCCAATATGGCTTTCAAGTATCTCTCCTTCACTATCTGACAAACACCCCCTTGGGACCATCTCAAATTATTTAATTTACATTAAATTTAAACAAGGACGTGTCATGGGCAAAGAAAAAGAGGAAGAGTAAATATGCCATGGGTAAGTCTCTCTCACCCGGAACATTGTTGATCCACAATTTCTCAGAGATCGTCCTTTCTGATGATAGGTTAATGTTATTCATCGATCTCTCTGGTGTCGAAACGCCATGTGAGTCCTTAATTCCTTATACTCGCCCTTTCTTGGATCTTCCTTGACTTCTACACCGTTTGACAATTTTATTGTGATTTATTAAGCGTGGTTTAATTTTCCCTTGTTTTAATTTGATTTATCTCTAATCTTCTATGTATCATGGTTAGTTCATTTTTTGGTCTGTCAGTTGTCTGGTATCTCGAATCTTTTCATGTTAAAAAAAAAGAAGAGGTAGACTAAATACAAAGCTCGGGTCATAAAATGGCAATACTATTTATAATTTATGAGAATATATAACTTTAAAATTCTGTGTTTTTTATTCTTTCTTTCTTTCTTTGTTTTTTTTTTTTAAATGACTCCAAATAGAAAATTTTCAAGGATAATATTCTATCTAGCCTATCCGAGAAAAAAATTAAGGATCTGTCATTGTGTACATAGCTCACTGATTAAAAGGATATAGCCTTTATATAGTTGTTGTGGTGTTGTCACAAGGGTAACAACTCCTTGCGTTGCGAACACTAGTAATCAACTCAGTTTCTTTTATCCACTAAGACACATCTCACGATTTACCTCTCCACCGACACCCACTCAAGAGGTGGGTGAGGGTTTAATAAAACCTGCTCTATGTACAAGTCACCTAATCTTTTTGAAGGAAAAAAGAGAGGCTGCATATCATTGAATGCAGCAGTTAAATTAAAACTAGTGTAACCTAGAGAGAGGCTTACCCATGGCATATTGACATGGCCCCTTTCTTCAATCTTCATCTCAGGTTTCTCTTTCTTTGATCAGTCCCTCATTGCTGACAAATAATGCTGTTTGGCTATCCCAATTCCCAACCCAATTTAATGCCTCCATCACCCTCATCCACCCCATTTCCCTCCTTTCCTTTAGTCCCTACCAATAATACCAACTGCAACTGCAACAACAACAACTCAACAAGCTAGTGACCAAAAACAATAACAAATCTTCCAAGTTGTGAATTGTGATCTATCTTGATGGAATCGATCTCGGCTTCAAACCCAACTCCGATAACGGAAGGCTCTCCAATGCGGCTATCAGATCATCTTGAAGAGAGACAAGAGTCTTTCAACCTAGAAGCTTACCTTCTAGAGCATGGATACTCGACGAAAGGCTTGCCCTCCGAAGGCAGCGTTGTCGGATGCTTCTCTATCAACCGCGCAGCAAGGGAAAACAAGTTCTTGAGAAGGTCAGCTAGGAGCTTCAGCTTATGCAAGTTCTTGGAGGTCCGAACAGCACTTTGTAGGAAGCTTGTGTCCATAGGTGATGTTATAAGATTGAAGGGACGTCCTATTGGAGATGAGGAATTTGACGATAGTGATACTATCCAGGGAAGGAGGAACGGAGAGGAAGCCGAATCCATTCAAGAATCTGAGAGACTATCATCTGCTAGCTTATCATCCACTGAATTCGGTTTTCACCCGGAGATTCGTGTGGAGGATACATCAACAGCAATGGATGGTAGCCAATCTCACACACAGCCAAGTCCCCAAACTAACGAGGTAAAAGTACATAAACCTCACTTGAGACCTTGAGAGTTGTAAATTGTAATGATCATCTTAATTTTGAGTTGGGATTTACTAACTTAAGCTAACAGTCAGCTGTAGATAGGGTGATCCAATGGAGTATTGTAAAGGAGAACAAGCAATGTAGCCCTGATTCAGTCCTTGACGAAATCGAAGCAAGTCCAGTTTATAAAGGTTAGACTCAAAGATAATTCAGTAATCACAAAGTTTGTCTCCATCTAGGAACTGAAGAATCTTGTATGCACTATGAAACAGATGGACCGAATAGGCAAGAAGAAGTTCCATCAGCGTCGAGTTTCAGCCTTGTGAAGAAGCCGACAGAGGATAGCATTTTGTCGGCATCCCTATGGGACTTGATAATTCGCAACAGGGGAGAGAGGGAGGGCCTTTTCGGGCCAAGCAACGACACTTGTTCAAGACATATAAGTTCGAAAAAAGCATTGCAGCATACAAGACAGCTTCTCTTTGATTGCGTAAGAGAGGCAATGGAAAGCCGAGGCAGGCAGAAGAAGACGGGGCAGTTGATGGAGCCAGAGAAGCTTGGGAGGATCATTTGCGACAATATGCGGAGTTGGGACAGAGTTTCCGCAAGCAGAAAGACGATAAACCGGCTGCTAAGATCAGACCTTAAGGGCTCAATCCATGAATGGGGCAACTTTGAAGGTCTTGTAAGAGATATTGTCAAGGAAGTTGGGGATCAGATTTTGGGGCAGTTGAGAGATGAGATGGTGGAAGAAATGATTAATTTTTGTATTTGCAAGACCTCTAATCCATGAATGGGGCAGCTTTGAGGGCTAAATCTTTTAAATTTTAACAAAGAACTGTATAAAAGGACTACACAAACCTCTAATTTACCAACATGTAAATTGTTGCATTTTCCACTGCAGAGTGATCTAATCCAAACAACTTATTTTGCAAATTTTCTCCCAATGATTTCTAGCTTCTACCATCAAATGCTACAAAGGTAATCCAAATTTGGTGAAATTAACACTACAAGTTAGGGTAAATCAAAGGATTTCGTTACAAGCTCTTTGCTAGGAACCTCTTGCTTCATAGAATTGACCCATTCATGGTGAACAACCAACCAACTGAACGGTCAGTAAAAAGATCAATTTGTTTAAAAACCTTGTCCATAACTTCTTTGCTTTTTAAGAAGCTACAGCTATATACCAAAATCCATCATTTCATACAGATTAAAATCTCGACAGCTCAAGAACAACGGCAGTTATGACTTGTACCCACATGGAGGAAGAATATAGAGTATACTGACTTTAGCAAAGGATTATCCCTACCTAGCTAGCAAGCAGCATAAGTTAAGTTCATTGAATTTCGCCATCCTCGCCAAGCTCTCCATCTTCAAGCTCATCATTGCCACCACTTTTTCTGGAATCACGGTTCTCCTTGTGCTTTTTATGCCTACTTTCCCCATCGGACTCAGGTGAGTGATCATGCTGTGAAATGAGATGAGATGAGATGACATGAAACACAAATGTCATGTATTCTGTTGCTATGGAACTTTCACAAAAAAAAAAAGGGTTAACTATGTAGCATTGTTTTATTATTTTACCTTTCGAGATTTTTTCCTATCACTTCCATGCCGACGAGATCTCTTGGATTCCTCCCTGTCATCTCTATCTGAGCTGTCATCAGCTGTGTCGTGGTGCCGCTTCCGGTGCTTCCTGTCCCTCTCTTTATCCTTTTCCCTTTTTACGTCTTCCTTATAATCATAATCATCAGCTGCTTCTACAATTTCACTGTCAATATCATCCTTCTTAGACCTATCCTTCCTTTTCTCCTTTTCGCGATCCTTCTCTTTCTCCTTCCGATTTTCCTTTTCCTCTCTGTCTTTCTCTTTCTTCACCTGAACATAACAGTCAAAACCCCAGAGGCACGGATAAGTAAAGGAATAAGAGGTGATAAATTAATTGTTAGTTTCCTTTGGCAGTAGCTTAAAGCAATTAAAAGTTCAAACAAGAGAAACCATCTACAAGCAGCAATGCACAAATAACCCTTTACGAAAAATAGGTTGAGAAGGAAAGCAGACAAACATGCACATTCCATTACATACACCAAACAAATTGCAATTAGGCACATCCATTATTTGTCATTATCCATGCATGTATATATGCATATGGACAGTTAATAATATGAAAACAGCTGTATAACAGGAACACGGAACAAATCTATGTCAGATATAACCTAATACAGTACTATTTTTTATCAAATTATTGCAATAAAATCAGACATTGCCAAAATAATTCACATACCTTCTCCTCCTCACGTTTGCGATCCTTCTCCTTTGCCTTCTCGTGTAAATGAATGATATAATCCTCGAACATTTCCTTGGCTAAGTTCTCATCACTTATAGCACTGCATACAAGTTCAACAGCGGAAAATTAAGATCTAAAAAAAATCATCAGGGGTTGGGGTCTTGGAGGGGCCACCAAAGCCGATAGCCGAGAACTATACCTGTACTCATCAGTGTCTTCAAAAAGTTGTTTGCAATCATCCCAGGTAGAAGATGCATTTATCTCCTATAAGGTTGCACAATAATAATCAAATCAATGATTGACAGTAAACTGTTAGGAGTAGATATGAAAGCACTCAAAGCAGATATGTGAACTGGAAGAGCGGGTTCATGAGTTTGAAGTGCATTTTATGATGTGAACTTTATGAGGGACAACATTTACCCTTTCCTTGCTAAGGGACTTCAGAACACGTACCACATATCATCATACAGAAAATCTTTTAAGGTAGAAACAGCAGTAGATAGAGACTTACGTGATTTATTTGAAGTTCACATATAATTCTATATCAACAAGACAACACCAGCCAGTAGGCCCCTTCCTTACAGCATACTGCAAGCTACCTCTCACTATCCACTTGAACCCACCCTTTCACTCCACAAGTACTCCCTCCAATTAAGCGTATAAGTCCTTTTAGCCTCTAAATATTGTTTGAAAATACAAGTCCTTTTACATTTTCTAGGCATTGGGTTACAAGAATTCTCACTGATGTATGTGTAATTTTTCTTTTTCCCCAAATTTGATTGGTTGAAACGCTCCTCAATCATGGTGGGCAATTAATAGGAAGTAAAAAGGTGTTTCATCTAGACTTCCCATAATATGTGCGCAAAATTTAAAGAGGCTTATATTCTTTTAATGGATGGAGACGGAGTGTTATAAAAATTCCAAACTTATAGATCACCATACCTTAATAGAGTGCAAGAGATCAGTGAAGTCATCTAATATGCGCTGGTGCTTTTTAGCTTCTCTCTTCTCCTTCTCCTTTATCCTCTCAAGAAGCTCCTCATATATAAGCTGCAACAAAAAAGTGGAGGATGGATTATCTCCATGATACAGAGTTAGGAATTTCAATACATGATTACAATAAATTATAGCTTTCATTCGTTTGACAATATCTATATGCAGGTACATGGTCTTGGCCAACCATAACATCCCAGAAACAAACCTTTTTTTTCTTTTTGATGAACCAAACACTCGGTTTTTTAGGTTCTGCATTCCCATTTAATACACAGATCCTAGTGGGGAAATAAGTGAAAGAAAAAAATATGGGAGTTTAATCAAGCCTTTTGATCTAGTGAGAAAATAAATCAAGATCGTGCCTTCCACAACCAAAAAACAACCGGACATAATGTTATTATTTTATAATTATGATTCAGTAAATGTTTTCGTTTCCATTTCAAAATTCATAATACTTATATACATCAAATTGCACTTCTTTTGGCATCTCTAACATTGAGGATTTAAAAAATCTCCCAGCTTTTAGCCAAAAAGAGGAAGGCCACATGTATACCTCTAAATTGATATCTGATATTGTTGGTAAACCAATCCCATCTGAAACAGAAGCCTTAAAATCCTCAAATGTTGTTGTTGACACCATAGAAATCTGAAAAGAAACCAAGAACAGTCTAAGTGTACTCTTTCCCAGCTGGAAAGTAAAACAGATCACATAACAAAAATGTAGACTCCTCCTCTGAAAGCCTGAACCACTTCTTACCTTACTAGACTTCATTACATCCTTTACTCTACTTTTGTCATCATGATACTGCCATAGAAGGAATAAATAGCCAGTCAGATGCAACTATATGATCAAAATAGCTTCGATTTCAGGATCTTATTTTTCAAAATTTCATACAACATATGAGGAGTAGTGCTTTCCGAAAAAATATACATGAAATATCAAATCCAAAGCGCACACGTTTTTTTTGTGAACATGTAGAGACCGCATATGGAGATACAACAAGTGTATAAAGCAAATGAACAAGGTCCACAACCATATATAAGCTGAGTACAAACTATGGGACGAAAAACTCAGCTGGACTTTTAGAATCAAGTCAGTAAAGCCAAAGAAAGAAGCTAGAGATACAACAATGGCATACCTGATTTTCTAATTCTTCAACAAGATCCTCAAATAAATCCTTGGGAGTTGAACCCGAGGTATTACGAGCAACAGCTATGTAAGATGATGAATCTTTAACCTTAAATGTATAAAGGAAGATGATTAATACAGAGTAACCTCATCTACAATTAAAATCATTCCTCGATATTACAAATTGCAACAAAAACAGATGGGCTACCTTAGGACAGTAGTCACGCCACCGAGTCTTAGCAGTAATCACACCAGCAGCTATATCATCTTCCAAAATCTTGCGAAATTCATCACGATGTTTGCGTTCGGTTCGCCAAAGTTTATCCTGAATTATAAATAATGGGCCATAAAAACAAAAGACAAATCAAGCTTTTCCAACAGGACTCAACCATGCATCAGGGGAAAAGGAACAAAGAAAAACATCTGACTAAAACCTTCCGGATCCTTTTCTGCTCCTCTTCTTCTTTCTCTAAATCAAGAATGTAATCCTACAGAAGAACAAATACAAGCAGAACATTATTTTTTATAAAAATGGAAATCATTTTTAAAAAAATTAATTTAAAAAAAGGGAAACCATTGAACCTGGAAAATTTCTAGTCGGTCAATTTTCTCGAGCCGTGAACATATATCATCATCCTCCAAAAGATCTTGCACTTTCCGCCACTGGCTATTGACCTACAAGATCACATCAGTATGTTTAACAATAAAAGAAACAAAGCTGACAAAAGCAGTAACGCAATAGCAGAGATCTGTGGGAAAGGTAATATAACCACCTTGATGAAGTCACAAGATTCCAGGAACTTCCTGTATTCCTCTCTATTTTGTCTATACTCTTCTTGAGCCTTTACCTTTTCCTGAAAGCAATTAGCAAAAGGAACAGCATCTATAAGCAACAAAAATAGGACTATAGGAGTAGACAACACTTCCAGAGATTGCCTTGCTTCAAAAGACCAGAAGTTATCAATCTATTTTACAAAACTGAAGTGTTCATCTAGTCATAGGAATCACTGCCATATAGGAGATATGGTATTATGGTGGAACAACAGGGAAAGGTTCATCAAGAAGGGGCAAAAAAACAGCTTTTTTGTTAGGATTAATCTCTTTCATTTTATTTTTGTGAACATTATTCTCAGATTTTCCACCCCAGTTAATTGAAACTTCATTTTCCCATATTATGCATTCAGCACAACAAGAAAAACTAAATTACATATAAGCTTCTTTATGATATTAACTTATTTTGTATTAGAACCGATAATATAATCTTCATCTACTCTCCCCAAAAGCCTGGCCCAGTAATTTTCTTCTTCCTATAATCACTTCTTGCCTTTCAAAGAAGATTGGGCAACACATTTTATTTTACAAACAATGCAATTTTTCTGAGAAGAAAACTAAGACTCCATTTGTACCTTCTTCTGAAGTTCCACCAAGTAATTATCAAAAAGATCTTCACGGTCTCTAGCTCGCTCTACAGCTTTAAACCTTTCATCATCTTCAAACATGGTGACAGCTTTGCTGTTAAAGCACCAAATTAGGAGAATGATATTTCAGTCCATATAGAAACCACTCAATATATCATACAGTCAGATAATGTTTGGGTGTTATACAAACCTCCATTTAACTGAAGATGTAAGTTCCTCTGACTCCTGTACCAAAAGATCATACAGTCAGATAAATAACAGACAAAAATAAGGACTATGCTGTATAGAGATCTGACAGTGACATACTTCTAACATTTTTGTAAACTCTTCCTTGGCTTTTTTCTGCCTGATGCGTCGCTCCTCAGCTTCCTGCTTCTTACGTTGGCCCAAGTACTGACATATAGAGAATCATATTTGTAAGAAGATTTCAGATATTGTCCAGGAAATCAGTTCCATAAGAAAATCACAATTACAATCGCCAACACTCAGTAGAACGCAGGGTTGATCATTAACATGAAAAACATTAGTTAAACATAACAGAATTTTGAAAAAGGTACCTCATTAAATGCCTGCTTGCGCTCCCCTAGTGTTTTCAAGGCACCATATCTCTTATCATTGATTATCACTCTCATTGCCTGACAAAAGAAATGGACATTAAGTAAAGAACCTTGGACATGGCATAAAAGTGAATTTATTAATTGGCTAAGTAAAACTAAATAAGAAGAATACCTGATCCCAAGTCCAGTCAGCCTGAACATTTACAGACTCCAGAAGAGCTTTAAAAACATTTTTTGCTTCCTGATAAAACAAATATACATACTCCCTCCGTTCCACAATACATGTCCTTTTAGTTTTGGGCACGTTTTTTAATGAGCGAAAAACTCTATAAAATATCATTTTTTTAATTATTATTTTTATATAATTTGATACTTATTACTAATAAGTATCACATTATATAAAAAAATTAATTAAAAAAATAATATTTTATAGAGTTTTTCGCTCATAAAAAAACGTGCCCAAAACTAAAAGGACATGTATTGTGAAACGGAGGGAGTAAGAAATATATTCTACTTAATAAATATATCTATGAAGATAAGTATGTAAAGAGAATAAAAGCCATCACAGTTTGTTATGGGAATTGAATGGACTGTATCATTCTTTTTGCAATTTCTGTAGGTAGGAGGTCTTGCAAATACGAACAAAAATGGTAATAGAAAGTGAACTCTTTTGGTCTTTTTATGTAAACCCGATGTATGTTTTGCATACACAACTGAAATTTAACCTTTCATTCAAAAAGAAATCACAGACTGACCTGTTTATTAGCAAACACTAGTGGAGGTTCGTCATCATCAACTTTCTCATCAGTTTGATTCACACTAGTACTCCCAACCATAGCGTCTCCCTTTCTTGGCTCCTGATACGTAGAAACATTAAGTAGTAAAGAATTTAACCATCTATATATTCTTAAAACTGTAATGTGACCTTTGATAAACCATAATTACTCCACCAGAAACCACAACCACATGATTCCAGCAAAAGCTAACTCGAACCCACACAAGGGAGGAAAACTTACCTCAACATCCTGTGCAGTGGTAGTTTCTAGGGGTTGCTTTTCCAACTTACCAATGCTGCTCCTGTGCAATATACATAAAGAAATATTCAATCAGCAAAAGGATGCTTTACCTAACAGCATGTCCTGCAAAATGAAAAGAAATTGAAAAAGTGTTGAAAGAAACAAGTTTGTACTTTGTTTCTGCACCATCATTATTCAAGAGAGTGTGGAAATTGGTGCCTCCAGCAGCTGGCAGAGGATTTACAATAGTGGTAGGAGATTGAATCACAGCCACACCAGCTGGAGCAGATGCAGGGTTCAAAGCAGGAATAGTAGCTGTGGGAGTTGTTTGGCTGGATACTCCACCAGGAGTGGCTGAACCATTATTTGGCACTGGTGAAACAGCAACTGTTGGAGCTGCAGTGGTGGAGATTGCAATGCCAGAGGCTGGAGAGTGAGATACTGTCCCGACATCGGCTGGTGCCACCTGGCTAGCTTTTTCAGCTTGTTCTCGAGCCAACTGAAAATTACAGGTCACGACGATGTAAGAAAGAAGAAAAGGTAGAAAACTGAATATCCTACCATCAAATTTTGAGTACCTTCAGATCTTCAGGAATCGTCCATTTTGATTCTTTAGTGATCTTGTTGTAATAGTACCTGCCGAAGTTGAAGCCATATCAAAAAATTTAAACCCATCTGCTCTTTCCAACAAACTATCAAGGAAGTATTACAAAACTGAAAAGTAAAATCAGAGATGAGACATACTTCTTCCCTTCAGTGGTTGTGAACTCTTTCCAAACAGTGGATGCATCTGCTCTCTATATGAATATAAACTTATTAGTTAAAATGCTAGGGAAAAGGAATCTTCCTTTACCGTATAAATCAAAGTAGCTTCAGATAAGTGTCGCCAAATTCTATAAAAAGCATGAAAGACCTTAACTAAGGGAATAAGGGAGCAGAGATTGGCACCACCAAAACTCTAACTCAGATGACAAATATTCAAAAAATCTTAATACCGTGAAGGCATGACATAACAAAGATGTCTGCCAGCACAACCAATAAGACACTACAAACAAATTGTAGTATCAATACCCACAAATGTTGATTCTAACCAAGTCATATCTATAAAACAATATTTCTTCTGAAAAAGCCTCTCCTACAATAATGAACTGCAACTAGTATAATATGCCCAAAAAAAAGGCCATACAATTTGGTGAAAAATGAAGAAGAAAAGCAGTTAAGGAACATACATAGTCCCAAAGCCACAGAGTCATGGAAATGACAAAAACAGACAACCTGTTGGGTGTTAGTATAACATCATAGTACTGATAAGAGCCATACCTTGCAGAACACTAATGCTAGTTCAGCGCAATTATCCAGAAGCTATAAAGTCCAAGCATATGTATCTTAAAGAATCCAGCTATCTCATCATGAATAAAACCTTTTTTTGCTTATGATTTAACATGATTTTAAGAATATACTTAGCAATAAGCATAAAAGATACCAAGTTCATACCTCACTGCTGAAATAACAGAAACAATAATAATCAGTTTAAGCAAGATAAATCATTATGGGCAAAGGACAGTTCCCAAAGAAACTACAAGTCAGCCTACAAAAATTTCTCCTTACTTCTTTCCGGGTTCATAGAAGGCAATAAAACATTGTGAGGGGAAAACAGGAAGTTTCACTATAATTCAATCGATTGAAAGCTTTTAAATGTAAAATTATGATTCAATATACTTTGTAAAAGAACAAGGTAATGACAAGACTAACAAGCAATGTAATGTATGTCATCATAAAAGAAAACAGCAACCATTATTTCCTCATAGCAAAAGATTTCTAACTAGAGAGGCCCATATGACAAAATTAATATAAAAGCAAATCATTGCCTGTATTGAGAAAGTGTATCGCCTTGAAAGTGAGCATTTAGAGCAGTCGCCTCACTTGCCATGACATCTACATAACATAGGAGGAACATGCAAACAAAGGAGTATAAAAACAATTTTGCCCGACTGAAGCATACATTATTTAACTCTAAGTTGACAGCAATCATTGAGGCGGCAGGATCTCAAGGGATGAGAAGACAAAAGGTAAGTGCAATTCAAAAGACATGATTCACAAATACAAAAAAAAAAAAATTAATTAATTAATTAATTAAATTTGAACAAAGCGCAACCATATACTGTCTTGGCTCACCTCTATAGGAGTCATCAACTCCAAAGGCTTCTCCCAACTAGATTGTCGAGTTTTCTTGTTGTAATAATATCTGTTTGGAGTAAAATAAAATCAGCCAAACTTGAATTAGGTGAAGTGGCAATAAAGGTACTAAACCAAGAAATCTATTGTACTACTAGATGTCTCAAATCTCAACAGTCACCAAAAAGAGTGGAGAAAAAAGAAAAGAAAAGAAAACTGATCAGTTAAGCATCATGAAATGCATAGAGGCGATGATTCACTAGGTGTCTGCAATAAAGGATAATTAAAAATCTGAGCAGAGAAAAAATATCACCTTCTTCCATCCACAGATGTGTGTTCTTGCCAGTCAGATGCAGATTGCTGATTCATATCAGTAGCTGTAGGAACCTGAATGTGGACAAGAAGGATAAACTAACATCACTTGATACAAAACTATGAAAATACTATGGAGCAATCAAGTTTGGAAACTCACGGATCCTGCCCCGGAAGATACCGAAGATTGTTCTGTTGCTAATTGAGCTGGTGCCACTGCTGAAGATTGATTCGTTGTAGATAACCAAGGTTGTGCACTAGTAGGCATAGAAGGAGCTGGTGCTTGAGATGCAGGTTGAAACTGAAAAGTATAGACATTGATTGGTGATCGTGAAGAATACAAGCAAACATAATGACACCGAAATATCCAGTTGTCATAAAGTCTATGGAGGCAAGATGAAAGCTAAGCATTATTTCAGCTGTCATACCATGTATGTTGAAGGCGGAGGCATTCCTGGACTAGCTACAGAAAGCATTTGATTACTGTAAGGTGAAACAGTTTGCTGTGATGGTGTTCCACCTGATGAAAGAGGCCGACCAGGTGGACCACCATATTGCATTGGCATACCTTGAGAAGATTGCATGTGACCAGGGAAGGAATGCATAGGAGGTAACTGCTGCATTTGCTGTCTATACTGAAAAGTTTGATTTTGGCCGGTAGGAATCCCAAAATTTGAAGGCATATTCTGTCCAACTGGGTGAAATTGTGAAGACGGAGTTGGCACAAACTGCTGTCCAGGTTGCATGGGTACCCCAGGTCGAAACTGCAATAGACAGTGTTGAGCTTAAGGTACATACTTTCAATTCTATATATAGTATAACATAATCAAAGACTATAGAGTACCTGCATTGATCCAGAAGGGGCAAAATTTGGAGGATGTCCCACAGATCCAACAACTGGTGGACCAAATTGCTTCATGAAAAACAAGGTCAATAAGAAAGGAGCAAGATGAAGATGGCATACATTCAGGTGGGGAGTCATGTACTGATACACATGAGCTAAGCCTAAATAGAAGATTCTATAAAGATCAAGTATAAGCTGGAGGAATCTAGACTCTGTGATTTATTCAGTAATGGATGTGTGAGGAATTTGGTGAAGTCGGTGTGATGAGTGATCACGGAAGGGTACATCCTAGTATAAACAATTACATTTGCCATCTCATTAGGTATTCTGGATATTTTCAAAGTAAGGCTACAGCCTCAGTGTGGTCAAACATTTGTGTGCTACTCGTCTGGTAAGCTTACCAGAAGATGGGTTTGGGATCCTTTGATTCCTTGGTTTCCCTAAGTTGTGTGATTATTTGAGTAGATGTGTCTTTTTTGTGTGGTTTTATATGGCATCCTTCTCCTCGTGATATAGTGTACAGAATATCAGATTATATTCAATGATTTCAAACTAAACAAGATAGGCAATGTATATTTCTTAGTGGTGTAAGTGAAACATAAAACTTCAAGATAATTGAGTTTTTTTTAAAATAAAAAAAGGAGCAGCAGGTACCAAGGCAAGACAACTCAAGCTAGAGAAAGAGGTTACATTGATAGAACTGATATATTTATTACCTGTGCAGCAGATGGATGAGGGTTATTGGCCATTCCACAACATACACAAGTCTAAAATGAGCTACAAGCCTGTGATGCAGAAGTAGCATTAAGAAACAAATATACGCAGCACATGAAGAAATGAAATTACAGATCATGCACCATCCAGCCCTGAAGGGATTGCTATTGGCTCCCCGTAAGCTTAACATGACATAAGAATGGCTAATATACTTGGAACAACTTAGTTAACCAATAATTTTGAATTTAGCCTTTCCAACCAGAAATGCAAATATCTGCCACCCTCAGTAAATCACTACAACACTACATAAGGGTCAGAACAGATATCTCTTTGGCAGAATTAGAATTCTACATATCAAATGGTCGCACTAAAGGTTGAAATTGGTCAGACAAGGCATGACAGGGAGAAGAGACCTACAAAATCCTCTGTATAGTCATCTGACCAATTCCATTGCAGGTAAAACAAATCTGAAGACTAATTCATTGATCTAGCATCAGAAGATGAACATATTATAGACTATAGAACCACCTAATTCAACTAGGTTATATTCACAGATCTTAATCAGTATCATACTGATCCCCAGATTAGGGCCTAAAAATAGAAGCTTTTGACCTGAACACACAAAGTCCATCAGCCATTTCAATATAAAACCCTCAATAGTTCTCAACATTAACCAAACCCCAATGGTAAAGTTCCTCTCCTTTGCACCCAAAAAACCCTAATTTGACGCCAAAAACCCTAATTTGACGCCAAAGAGGGCAAAATACAGATTTCTTTGATAAATATTATACCAGAAAGTCACACCTAGAACCTAGGGTTCCAAATCAAAAACAGGGGAAACAAGAAACTAAACAGAAAATAAGAATGTGGCGCTTAAACCTAGCTTGCTACTGATTTGGGAATGATAAAACACAACCAATTCCAGATAGAATATCAAAAATTTACTAGTTCCGGCCCTATGTGAAACACGAGAAGGGTTAAGAGATGCTGAAATTTCAGCAAACATCACGCAACAAACAACAATAAAAACGTACAATATCAGATGCAGATCCCACCACAAAATCGCAGCAAACAGCAACAAACCCTAGATCGAAAAAAAAAATCGCACAGCCCAAGAATCCTAGATTCCAAATCGAGATTAGCCATAGATTCCAGCAAGGAAAGCATAGAAAGAGCAGAGAGGAGAGGAGAAGAGAAGGTGAGCGTACCTGTTGCAGAGAGAGCGAAGAGCGCTGTTGCCAGAGAGAGCGAACAGAGGAGGCTGAGATGTCACGTAGTGCCGGCCAAAAAATTAGTGTATCACTATGGGCCTGAACATAGGGAAACGGGGATATCAAACACATCGGGTACCCGTACCAAATACTAATAGTAATTATTTTTTTTAAGCAAGATAAGAATTAGGTCGGGTCGGCCGCAACAGAGACCCTTCCTAGCGCATCCTCGCAGTTTTGGATCATTCTCACAGCAAACGTCGGCAGAGGAGACATGGGCTCTACGCCCAAGGTAGTCAGTCACTGCATTCGATTCCCTGAAAATAGGGTAAATTGCAACTAATATCTCAACCTTTAGGGATAGTTGCTTTCAATACCCTATCCTTGTAAAATTTCACAAAATATCCTAACATATACCATTAGTTGCAATTAACACCCTAAATGAGTTTCTTAAATAAAAAAAATTAACCACATCAAACAAAAATTACAAAAAATCACTCATATTCATAAAATATTTTCAATGAACCCCTAATACATTTTTAAAAAATGAGAATTAAATAAATCTCTTACAATTTAACCCCACCCGACCCACCATCCAAAAATAATTATAATAGATATATAAAATATACTCCTTTAAAATATAATATAATTACTTTAGCATCTCCTCATTTAAAATTTTAATATAATCAATTAAAATAATTAATTATTTATATAAAAAACATACATTATAATTAAAATCTAAATTTATATAAGCCTGTCTTGATACATGCCGATTTGTACATCTATATATTTCTTGTATATTATTTGATACGATATATATTGTCTTTTTGGTTAATATTATGTTATATATACTAAAACTAATACATAACATCTTATAATGTATCACACATAAATTCCGTGGCATTAAACAATGATTCTATAAGAAATGTTTAACATAATAGTTTTACAAAAATAAAATAAAGTAGATTTGAAAAAATAAATGGTAAAAGATATGATAACCATTTGCAATAAATAATTATATAATAAAGATATACTAAAAATAATAAGGTGAAATAATAATAATTTTACCATATTATTTTTAATATATCTTTATTATGTAACTATTTATTACAAATGGTTATCATATCTCATACCATTTATTTATTAAAATCTACATTATTTTTATTTTTGTAAAAGTATTATGTTTAAGATAAATAATTAATTATTTTGAGTAATTATATTAAAATATTAAATGAGTAAATGCTAAAATAATTATATTATATTTTTAAAGGAATAGATTTTATATACCTTTCATAATTATTTTTGGATGGTGGGTTGGATGGGCTTAAATTGTAAGAGATTTTTTTAATTTCAAATTTTAAAATTTATTAGGACTTTATAGAAAACATTTTATGAATATGGGTTATTTTTTGTAATTTTTGTATAATTTGGGTAATTTTTTAAATTTAAGAATCTCATCCAGGGTGTTAAGTGCAACTAATGGTATATGTTATGATATTTTGTGAAATTTTACAAGGTTAGGGTATTAAAAGCAACTATCCCTAAAGGTTGGGATATTTGTTACAATTTACCCCTGAAAATATGACGAATAGCAACACGAGTAAAGGAAGAGATATCAGACAGTATATCAGCTTGTAGCATCTCTATTGTCCATGGGCATTTCCAATCCCCCAGTAAAGCTTTTATCACTAGTAGGTTGTCTCCTTCGATCAGAAGTGTAGAAAGTTTCAATTCCTTTGCCCGTAACAAACCCATTATGAGTCCGAGATTTTCGGCATAAATCACCGAGATATTTGTGCAAACAGATCTGCCAGGCGAGACAACTAAACCAGCAGAGTCGCGGATGACAAAACCATAAGACGAGTTGCCATTCGGGATTACCGAACCATCGAAATTGAGCTTGTAACTATTCGGGGGAGGTTTGTCCCACTTCCCGGACAGATCCTGTGACCTGGCTCTCAAATCACTACCCCTATTAGCATGGTTGTGCGGACCGCTGCGAAAGCGATGCTTGGGGATCAACGGTTCAGTCGGATCATCATCCAAAAGCTTTGATTGTTTCCAACAGTGACTAGTAGTGCTGTGTAACAACAGAATTTCATTAATAGTTACCTTGTTAGTATGATCGAAAATGAGTTGGTTTCTAAAGAACCACATGACCCACCAAGCCGAGGCTAAAGCGGCAAAGGAGCTGGTCCCAATTGCACATTTTATTGCAGTAAGTGAAAACACATTTCCAATGACACATAAAGCAGTGAAAAGCCCCGGAATGTGGATGCGTAAAGCTTTAAGCAAAGGAGTAGCCATATGACATCGAAGAAGAAGGTGATCATTCGATTCATTTGTATTGCCACAGAAAGCACAACCAGTAGGTACAGCGACGTGTGACTTCTGTAGTCTGGTTTTAGTAGGGAGACCATCCCTGGAGATTTTCCAGAGAATGCGTCGCACCTTAGGGGGCACATCGAGACCCCAGATCCAAGCGCAATCGAAATCTGGCAACCGGTGTTAACAGATAGAAAGGAGTTCGCAGAGGCGGTTGAGAACCATCCATTTTTGCTAGGGCCCCAATACAGACGATCCGTGATTGGGTTACTTGGTAAGGTTAGACCCATGATGTGGTTGATATCATCTTGTTTCAGAACATTTTGTAATGAGTCATTTATAAATGTTTTGTTCCACTAGCGGTTGGTGATGAAATGAGCCACCGAAACGCCCTTTAGATAATCCGGGATGGGTCTGAGTGTTTTGGAACTCAACGGCTTCTCGAAAGCCCAGTTATGGGAACAGAAATCAATTGTTTCCCCATTTCCTACCCGCCATTGTAGACCCGGGAGGAACCGAGGTCTGATGGACATAAGGCGGGACCATTGCCAAGAGGTATTACCTTTTTTGTTATAACTATAAAGGCCGTGCCCTTTAAGGTATTTTTGTGAGATGACTCGAACCCAGATGTTGTCTGGTTCAACAATTATTTTCCAAAGAAGCTTCATCTGAAGATCTATATTCATAGACTCCGCCTTATGAATCGCCAAACCACCTTTCATTGTGTCTGAACAGATTTTGTCCCAACTAATCAACGGTGGAGCTTTAGAGTTTTTGTTCCAAAAAAATTGTCTATACACTTTGTCAAGTTCATGAAGAACATGCGAGGGTAGCAGGAAAGCTTGCATAAGAAAATTCGGCTTGGCGCTCGGATTTGCTTTGATAAGCATCCGTCGCTCTTCGGCAGAAAGATTCGAGGCTTTTGATGAGACGCATTTAGGTAGTGTTAATATAAGCATTTAGATGGGTTTAGACATGGTAAAGTGCACGAGTTAGAGTAGTTTTCATGTTTTGATTGTGCTTCAATTAGAATCGGAATCTACGAGGTTTTTGCATGATTTCAGGTGATTGTAAAGAGGTGAAGCTAAGCTTGAGCCAATGCTCGAAGATTGGACGAAAATAGAAGAGAACGAGAGCCGAGGAGATGAGCTAAACATGTAAAGGATGGGAGTTGTCCAAGCTGGCGACGTTGCACTAAAACGAGTCGTATGAAAGCTGTGGTTATCGGATCGGGACGTACTTATACTTGTTGGAAAGAGGATTCGAAGACCTACAACTTTTGTGTTTACGACTTTTCCAAATTCGGCCTCGGAAACAGCGAAAATGGGACTTCAACATGGCTGCGGAAAAAGAACTCGCCCCAAGACAAAAAGAACTCACCCGAGTTTCTTGAGCCGAGACCAAGTTGTTGTTGGTTTGGACGTGGGCCTATTTTCCTTGTGGCATTTTGGGCCTTTTGTGTTTATTTGGATTTGTTATTTCTTTGACCTAATATTATTATTAGGAGGAGATTATTAGGGTTTGTTTTTGGAGACGGAATTCATCGGACATCGTTCCATGTTGAATTAGTTTTTAGGTTTTCTCTTCAAGCATGAAGAACTAAACTCCTTTGCTCGGGGAAATTAATCGAAGCTTCAGATTTTCTATTTCATTGTGAGATTTCTGTTCTTAATACTCTTCTTTGAATATTATCAATTATTTGCGCTGATTGTTTAGGGTTTTCGTGAATTTTCGTTAGTCTGATCAACTGATGCCTTTTCATGATAATCTATAGCTAGATATAGGCAATTTTTTTGTTGAATTATCTATATTCTTGAGTAGCAAAGTGTAAATCTCTAAAACTGGTTGATTTAGGGATTTGCATAAAGAATTGATTTGCAATAACTGGTTGTGCGCGTCGATTGTCTTTAATTTGTTGATTTCCTTTAAGCTTAATCGATTATTGAATTGAATCTTAATAGTTTCAAGATTGTTTGATAATTAGGGTTTTCATGGTCTGGTTGTCCTGTTAACTAGATTCGATAAGGAATTGGATTCAAAAGACCTAGTCTTTCCACAACAAAGTATTTAAGAGGAAGTTATCTATTCGATTTCAATGATCAATAGACAAACCTGATTGATGAGATTGGTTGACCTAAGCTATTTTTCTCATATTCATCCATTTAATCTGCTTTACTTTATTATTTTTCTTACTTTTTCATTCTTAGTTAGTTTAAACCATCAAAATTCCCCCCTTTGTTTCTTGTTCTTGTTGACGCACTCTGACTTGCATACGAATCATTGACTCTCTGTGGAATCGACCCGTACTTGCCAAACTACATTAGTTAGGTTAGTCGGATTGATTTGATAGGATTTAAGGCGACTAAAAATCCCTTGTCAAATTTGGCGCCGTTGCCGGGGAGTCAAATTGCTATTTGTGTTCTTGTTTTTGTGTGTTAATTTAGCTACTAACTTTTGTTGTGAACCTGTCTTACGGTTCACAACACATATGCTACTAACAGTTTAACATGTTGAGATTGTCGCAGTTCGTAGGTGAGAATTTTCACCTATATCTCACTAGGTTGCAAAGGTGTGTGGACATCCGCAATGAGCGGGGTTTCCACGATAGTTTGCGAGATATGGTTGTCTGTGTTGTAGAGGGGATAACTGCTGAGACAAAGGCACGTGCTATATACACGAGCGACGGAAATCTAGCACGGTTAGGTTTGGTGGGAATTTGGGATCTTATCTGCTACATGGGTCACCAGGCTTTGCAGGAAGTGTCCTTCGCGCTAGAACCTCAACCAATGGATGACTTCGACGCACCTTTGGAGGATCTATCCAAAGCCTCTTACGAGGAGAATGAGCAATTGTGTCAGCAGATTATTGAATTAGATGAACGAGTGCACCGAATGGTCCAAGTGGGGAATGATATTTTAGCATGTGAAGCGAGTGAACTACTTTCTAAACCGGTGGTTAAACCGACAGAGAGAATCACCGCAAACACCTTAGGGAGTAGCACAGACCTGTTTGTCACACCCGAGGGAAGCTCAGAAAGTCATGAAGATGAAGGTGAGTGTGTGCTTCCTATTCCTCCCTCATTGAGTTCATCCGAGTCTACTCCGCTACCTCCCCTACCCTTGAGATATGAGCATGATAATGTTTTGGCGGAGGAGGATATCTTCGCAGAAGATGTCAGTTTCTTCAACGATGAAGAGGAGAGTACACTAATTCCTGACATGGAGTGTCATGAGTCGACGCATGAGATCCCATGTGATTTATTGTCTCCTTCATTCGATGAGGTTGTCCTGAGCTTGCATATCAAGGAACCAAGTCCGGAGCTGATTTCTATGGCTTCTAAGCAAATAATTGATATCCTCTGCAATGGTGAAAAGTTCGGTGAGTATGTCGACCCTTGGGCTCATTACTTCGACATACCACAAATGGAATTGAGTTGGTGGTTCTACATACCCGCGGCGGAGAGTCACGCTCGGGCATATGAGGAGTTAAGACATACTCTGTCTTCAACTTATTCGTATGTAGTGCCCGCTTACCTAGATGGTGTGCATAAGAGTTTGATTTGCTACTGAGGGCACTGACGATGTCCGAGTGAGTCTTAAATGGACAATCAAAATGTCGAGTCTATGACGTTAACCAAGGACACTTCTTGGGAGGTAATCCAAGGTTAGTATTTCATATTATCATGTTTTCATAATTTTATTAGGTAGTTGTTATTATTTTTAAGTTATTTTTCTAGTATTTTTTCAAAAAAAAAAAAAGTTCGTCAAAAAGGGCCAAAAAGCAAGAGATTTACAGTAGGAAACTCGGGTAAAAAACTCGGCCGAGTTCATGGGCCAGCCCGAGTGATGAACAGGTTTCTGAGATGGAACTCGGGTGGGACAATATAACTCGGTCGAATTTTTTAAACCCCACCCGAGTTATATAGGGTCTTAAAAAAAAAGGAAAGGAAGAAAGAGGGCGCGTCTCCTGTGCTCACCCAAGTCTTCCCCCGCGAGCCCATCACAGGCCACCACCAGCAGCACCGGCAATGAGCATCTCCGATCATCAGCCCTCCCGGTGAGTCCCGAAGCACTGAAGACCCGTCCCTCCCGTACCTCTCTCCCGAGTCTGCACCTGAGCTCCCTCTCCCACAGCCGCCAGCGCCGCCTTCCAGCACTGCCACCACTAGACCACCGCCGACCTCATCCACCCACGTCGGCCAATCTCCGATCAGCACCGTTCTCCTCTTTCTCTCCTCCATTGAAGGTGTTGAGGTAAGTTTTCAAAATCCCCAAATTCTAGGTTTTTACAAATTTGTTAATTTGTGGAATTTAGAAGTTGTTTTGATGAGATTAAAGCTTATTTGCATTGAATTTGTTGGTGGATTTAGATTGATTGAGAGGTTTTGGCTTGGATTGAGATTCTTATGCTTAATTGTGAAATTGCAAATGCGGGAATTATGAGTCTTGAGCATTTGAATTGATCTTATTTTTTTTATATTAAACTTGATAAGAATTTCTTGTTGAGTTTATTGATTTTAGTTTTGATCGATTTTTGCTTAATTGATTATCAATTTGCAATATTTTTGAAGGATTGTGGCTTTGCTTAGTTGTTGTTGGGGGTGGTTTGACACCATTGATTATTATTGTGTGTTGTCCTTGCCGTGACAACAAATATTTCTTTGTTGGTGTTGCCTTGTCTCTTGTTTGTAGAGATTAGGTTGTGGTGTTTCCTTGAGGTCAAGACGAGAAAGAACAATGGCTCATCACACTCTTGTGCTCGAATTTCCCATCTCCGCCTCATATGTAGACGACTCCGTAAGTGTTTTCTTCCTTTCTCTTTGATTTTTCACATTGAGGACAATGTGTAAATTAAGTGTGGGGGAGGGAACATTTACATGTTTGCATTTAGGTTGCACTGTATATATTTCTTTCTTGATTTTGCATTTCATGGTTATTTTCTCTTAGTCTTGCATGTATGTATATATATATATATATATATATATATATATATATATATATATATATATATATATATATATATATATATATATATATATATATATATATATATATATATATATATATATAAAACAGAAAAATCATATAAAAATAAAAATAAAAAAATCAGCATGCATGACATTTTAGATTTAGGATCTATCGGATAATTTACCTTGTGAGTTTTGTTAGCCTTTTTGGGACTATGATTTATGGATGTCCTCTTTGCTTCTTGTGTGTGATACTCTCCAATGTGGATACCTTTGAGAATTGAGATTGATATCTATGTCAAGGCCGTATATTTTGATTATTACATGTGATTTTCATGTGATTGAGGCATTAATCTTTTGTTAGCCATGTTACTCCCTTTCCACCTTACATAGTATCCTTGCTTGAAGCCAAATTTGAGCTTTTTAGCCCATTTTTGTTAGCCCCAAAAAATGTCTTTTAGCCGATTTTAGCCTTACCCTATCCGGGAATTAGGGAGAAGATTGGTGAAAATGTGTATTAGTGGAGTATTTTGAGTATTTGGAAGTTATGTATGGGTGATGTATTCTTTTTGAGCTTCATATGGATGATTATTGTGCTTAATACTCGAGACCTAAGAAGGATAAAATTAACTTAGGAGTAAAAGTCGAGGAAAAATCGTAAAGAGAAAAAAAAATCAAGAAAAGAGAAGAACAAAAATCATCGAAAAATCAAGAGAGAAGAATTAACAAAGAGTGAGTTGGTTGACAAGAGTTGTGCTTAAGTTTTTATTTGTGGATGGAGTTAAAGTTTGAATTCTTTTGGTTGAAGAAATGTTTGGTTGTGAGTGTTTTTTCCGGTTGTAGTTGAGATCTCTTTATCCCGGATTTTTAGCACCATAAAGCCTAAATCTTTCCAAACCTTGATTTTCTTACCGAGCCTCATTACAACTCTTACAAGACCTCATGATGATTATTGCTTGTAATGTCACTCACGGTGGAGATTGTGATGTGGATTTCAATTTTTATGTAGCTTAGTTGCATTGGATTGAGTTTGAGCGGAACTGAACTAACCTAAACACAAGAGTGAGAGTGAAACACTTTATATGCCCGGTGAGGTTGGATTGAAATGTGTCTGAGCTTTTGAGTTGCCCAAATACATGTGATGATGTTGATTATTGTCTTGTGTCTCCTACTTGATTTTGGATTTTATCGCTGACAAGGTGAATGCATGAAGAGTGTATCTGTGGGGTTTGATTGGATTGGTTTTGTTTTCTTGAGGACAAGAAAGGTTCAAGTGTGGGGGAGTTTGATGAGACGCATTTAGGTAGTGTTAATATAAACATTTAGATGAGTTTAGACATGGTAAAGTGCATGAGTTAGAGTAGTTTTCATGTTTTGATTGTGCTTCAATTAGAATCGGAATCTACGAGGTTTTTGCATGATTTCAGGTGATTGTAAAGAGGTGAAGCTAAGCTCGAGCCAATGCTCGAAGATTGGACGAAAATAGAAGAGCACGAGAGCCGAGGAGATGAGCTAAACATGTAAAGGATGGGAGCTGTCCAAGCTGGCGACGTTGCACTAAAACGAGTCGTATGAAAGCTGTGGTTATCGGATCGGGGCGTACTTATACTTGTTGGAAAGAGGATTCGAAGACCTACAACTTTTGTGTTTACGACTTTTCCAAATTTGGCCTCGGAAACAGCGAAAATGGGACTTCAACATGGCTGCAGAAAAAGAACTCGCCCCAGGACAAAAAGAACTCACCCGAGTTTCTTGAGTCGAGACCAAGTTGTTGTTGGTTTGGACGTGGGCCTATTTTCCTTGTGGCATTTTGGACCTTTTGTGTTTATTTGGATTTGTTATTTCTTTGACCTAATATTATTATTAGGAGGAGATTATTAGGGTTTGTTTTTGGAGACGGAATTCATCCGACATCGTTCCATGTTGAATTAGTTTTTAGGTTTTTTCTCCAAGCATGAAGAACTAAACTCCTTTGCTCGGGGAAATTAATCGAAGCTTCAGATTTTCTATTTCATTGTGAGATTTCTATTCTTAATACTCTTCTTTGAATATTATCAATTATTTGCGCTGATTGTTTAGGGTTTTCGTGAATTTCCGTTAGTCTGACCAACTGATGCCTTTTCATGATAATCTATAGCTAGATATAGGCAATTTCTTGTTGAATTATCTATATTCTTGAGTAGCAAAGTGTAAATCTCTGAAACTAGTTGATTTAGGGATTTGTATAAAGAATTGATTTGCAATAACTGGTTGTGCGCGTCGATTGTCTTTGTTGATTTCCTTTAAGCTTAATCGATTATTGAATTGAATCTTAATAGTTTCAAGATTGTTTGATAATTAGGGTTTTCATGGTCTGGTTGTCCTGTTAACTAGATTCGATAAGGAATTGGATTCAAAAGACCTAGTCTTTCCACAACAAAGTATTTAAGAGGAAGTTATCTATTCGATTTCAATGATCAATGGACAAACCTGATTGTTGAGATTGGTTGACCTAAGCTATTTTTCTCATATTCATCCATTTAATCTGCTTTACTTTATTATTTTTCTTACTTTTGCATTCTTAGGTAGTTTAAACCATCAAAATTCCCCCCTTTGTTTCTTGTTCTTGTTGACGCACTCTGACTTGCATACGAATCATTGACTCTCTGTGGGATCGACCCGTACTTGCCAAACTACATTAGTTAGGTTAGTCGGATTTATTTGATAGGATTTAAGGCGACTAAAAATCCCTTGTCAGCTTTCCATTTTGTGAGTTGGTTTTTGGTCTTGAGAACCACATCAACGAATGTGTCCCTATTGGTCCTGCCGTTAACGACAGGGCAGCCCAAGTATTTGTCAAAATTGTTAGCCTGGGGAATGCCAAGTACTGCAATAGTCGGCGCTATGGCGGCATCAGTTGTGTTTGGAGATGCTTGAAAGTTGGATTTATGCAGATTCACCTTTTGTTCCGAAATTAAACAGTACCTGTCTAAGATGGATAGTACAGAAGTACACGCCGATTGGGAGGCTTTGCAGAAAATAAGAATATCGTCAGCAAACGCTAGAAAGGGAACCTTGATTCCCAGACGAAATACTAATACTAATAGTATCATGTAGTAAGTCATACCGTTCTATCAAAAAATATATAAGTCATATCGGGTTGATATTCAATACAGACATACAGTATTTGATATCTAGATTTCAATATCAAACAAACTTTTAAAACGATCGATTATGGTGAGAAATTAGAAGGAGAATAAGTCATTTTAAGAGACTTTTTTTACCGGTGAACTACTTCCTATTCAATTGATTTGATAGACATGATAGATACGAAACCTGAAAGCACCAGATAAGTAGGTGCGACGTCATGAATTGATGGAAATATATCG